>BSBK01004781.1:1120000-1477500 GCA_027943335.1 Chamaecyparis obtusa
ACCATACTCAAGAGGATTAAAATGTGGTGTAGACTTCAGACTTGTCAAAGCCTTCAAAAACCTTTCTTCACCCTGATCCATCACAGGTGCAGGTTCTGCATTTGCTTGATCTTCCTCAACTTCATCATCACTAACATCTTCAAGATGTCTTCCTCTTCTCTAGGCTATTTCAATAGCTTCCAATCTAGCAACAATTTGTCTCAACATGTCTGCCAATCCTAGATCCATATCTCACTTCCCACGAACCATCTTGAAAACCCTCTACAATTATAGGTCAGATCGCAATCTGCCACTCCACAATAAATCAACTAGGGCTTCACAAGAAGGAACCTACAAATCTAGATTCGTAAACCTAGATCCAAATCTCAACCTTGCTCTGATACCACCTGACACAAAGAGGAGGACAATAGGGGCCAAGGAATGGCACACCCTAACTAGATCCACCTTGCTCAACAACACATGGAAGCAACAACAACATAGTGGGAGAGAGAAAATGCAGGATCATTCATATATTAATTTAATTTGATTCATACAAGTCAGGCTGTAAGGCCTTCCTGGTTACGGCCAGATATTACAATGAATTACAAAAGTCCTCAAATATGTGAGGATCTGTCAAAATCTCCAATCTTCTAACTTCTATCTTCTATCCAAAACTGACTCCTAAATTCTAACCAAGCAACTACATTTATACAAAAGGCTACCGAACTGAGTCGACCTTCAGATCCACAATCAATGAAAGAAATGGTCAAATCTGGGTCCACATGCTTCCTAATGATGGATACCAACATTAAATCTGTGACCCAAAATAAATGTACAAGTCGGACTCAACAGAAACTCAAAAGAAACCCATTGGTAAGAAAATCCAACCGAGTGCTAGACTAGCATCACCGAGTGCCAGGAAAATTACTGAGCACCAGAGAGACAACTGACCAACATCAGTGAGCAAAGGAAATTGAGAAACACTGAACCAACTCGATCAAAGCAGGAACTGAGAAACATAGACAAACTCAAATATTTTTTGGTGACACGGGATTGCCAAGGACTCGAGATGCTCTTGCAACAGATTTTTACAAAGAAAGAACCACTATCAGAGGGCTCACTGCTTGAAAAAAAGCTCACTACTAGAGGACTCACTAGCTATATGAAGAAGAATAAAAGAGGTCCACCACTTATACAACTTTGCAATTGAAATATCTATAGATACCTTCATCTCACTACTTTTAGTAGCTAACACATAAAAATTAACACTGGACAATACTACACCTCGCACCAGCTCATAAACTAGCATATAGGAAGATAAATTCTCTTTCACACATACTCACTACACATGCACATACTTATACATGTTAAATGTCCTAGACAACTAAGAGGCAGTTTGAATCAATTATCTATAAAATTTTTCTCAATTTTATAGATCTAGATCAAACTGTTTATTCTTAACTTAATCAAACTAGATAAACATGAATAAACACGCACATAATGAATGCTATGTTTTTACACAGAAAATACAAGATGGGAAAAATCATAGAGAAACTAATTCTCATGAATAAAAATACTGGTTAAGGTGATTTTTACAAAGGGTGGCTTACTTCTAGAATACTCACTGTGAGTGGGCTCACTACCTTGAGAAAGAAGAGAGAGAAGGAATCCACCACTGAAGTACAATTGCTAGAAGAAACCTTTGGCTCACTGCCTCTAGTTTCTAGAAAATAATAACACACACACACACACACAACCCAACTTCATGCTTTTTCCAATCCTTTGTACTATATCTAGTAAAAATTATTTTCAACCACTTCCTTACTTTTTTATCATAATCAATATCTTACTTATACTAATTTGAAATCACCGGGTTGACCATCGTAATTTAAAATAGGTCTAAACTAAAAATTCTTGCAATGGGAAGTGTTGAGCCTCATTTTTACATGACATAATGGTAGAGATATCAGATTTAAATCCCTCTCTTGAAATGATGAAGAATTCACTCCCAAGGTTTTCTATGGTTGGGTCATAACCATGTTGAAATTAGTTGAAGTAATAAGATTTCACAAGGAAGCCTTTGTTGGTTTGAAACATTGACATTGAAAATAACATCTTCATAATTTTTTATTTTAAGAGAATGTAGATATGCAAGAAACAAAAAATTCTATTTAATTTAACTTCTACAATGAAAACTAAATTCTACTCATGAATTTTCAAAAAAAAAGGAAAGATTAGGGCAACAGGAATTTTAAATTTGTTTATTAAAAATTAAAACCTAATGGATATTAACTATAATCTTTCTAACTTGCATGTAAAATAATAGATCTAATTAAGTGGTGTAGTCACTATCATAGAGACCTTAAAGAGATCTATCTAATCATGTAGTAAGAGTAACCATAACAAAAACAACATAAGATAATATGGAGAAAACAAGCAAGATCTAATTTATTGAGTACAATCAATAGTAAAAAAATTACCTTCATACATGTCAGGCTATTCAAGCCTACTTGGTTGCAGCCTTACAACATGTCTAAGTCACACTTTTGATCCTTTCTAATGTCACTACTATCACTATTATGTCCTTACTATCTCACTACTATCACTTACTCTCCAAGAGATACATCATGTTACAATATATAAGCATCGCGACACACAAGTCGGTCCCAAGAAGGATTACATTCTCCAAGAATAGGAAAACATGTTACAACAAATAGGAAGGTCCTAAATCATGAGAACTTGATCCTTAAATTGTGTGAAACCATGCACACCTAGATTTAGGTCTACACATGTACCACCAGCATAAAACTTTGTGCCATCGATCATCGCAAGCTATAGATTTCCATCACAAGAACAAATTCCACCAACAAGTTGCAAAAATAGCAAGAACATGGTACCTAAGAGATGATGAATCAAAATCGAGAAACAATGAACCTTGAATGAGATGTGATCTTAAGAACATGGTCCAAGATGGGTCCTAGATACAATCCGATCATCACATAGGCTAACTCGAACATATGAAGAACTGCCAACTTGATCTCTTAGACTAGAAAATAAGAACAATAATGAACAAAATTATTTTTGGTTTAGGTGCATATTGATGAATAACATCAATATGTTTTTATGTGATAAGCTCGTCTTCCTCTAGAATGACTTCCCATTCATAGTCATTTGAATCCTCATCTATGCCTCTAGGAAAGCTAAGAATGTGTGTGAAATCATGGTGGATTCCCCAAGAAGGGTTTCCTTCTGATTTTGAATTGAATTCATACTCATGAGAGTCTGTCTCAAAATGGATACTACCTTCTTCTTTGATTTCAACATCAGTTGGTTCTTGTGGTGCAATTGTCTCTTTTTCCATAGTAGGTTTTTGTGTGTCTACCACATTGATGTTCTCTTTAGGATTTTCTTCATCTTTGAGGAGATCTATTATTTCTTTAGGCAAATGCTCATAAGGAATGAGCTCATTAGTGATGTATGAATCATCACTGTCAGATTGTTGGGTAGCGTCGTTTAGCTGAATTGATGTTGATGGTTTAATTTTCTCTAAGACATGTGGAGAGTTTTTGTTAAGATAGAAAGGCTTCTTCCGATATCCTAGACCTGTTATATTCTTGTTTGTTTGACCATGACGGTCAAGAGGTGAAAGAAGACCTTTACCTTGTATTTTTAGAGGTCCTTTTCCTATATATCCCATTTTAGCAATTAGTTTGTCCCCTTGTCCATATGACTTTGAAGGAACTTTTGGTGTTATAGAGTCACATTTTTGAACTAATTGGGATTGAGACTCATCCTTGTATAACCATGCAAGCATGGATTCTTCTTCTTCAAACTCTTGTTTAGATACTTGTTCCATGACAAAGCTTCCATTGAACTTGACCTGGGGTTCTTTAACATTAGGTTTCACTTTGTCTGAAGGTTGTCCATAAGATTTTGTGGACAATGGGAGAGATGTGAGAGATAAAACAAGTTCCATTGTGTAATCTCCTATACCATTGTCTTTACTTTTGACTTCCTTAGCAATTTCTTCTACCTTGGATGTAGAGGCAACATCTATTTTCTTAGAAGATTCTTTGTTATTGGGAATAATTTTATCGGCACTTTCCTCCTTGGATGCGTTGCAAGTTGTGGATAGGTCAACTGGGATCGTCACCTCCACACCTTCATAAGGGAATTTCACACATTGATGGTGTGTGGAAGGAAAAGCTCTCATTTCATGTATCTAGGGTCTCCCTAGGAGAATATTGTAAGCCAAATGTAGATCAAGAATTTGACATGTGATATCTTTGATAACTGGACCTGTTCTAATAGGCAAGACAATTGTTCCCTTTGAAGATCTTTCTTGTTCATCATATGCTTTGATCATTATCTTCTTTTTAGGATCAATGGCATCTTCTAATAATCCCAGTTGTGTGATCAAGCTGTAAGAAAAAATGTTCAGACTAGCACCTCTATCTATCAACACACGTTTGACACGATGGTTTTGGATCAAGACTTTAATGTGCAAGGGCTGGTTATGCAGATGAATCAAAGAATTATCATCTCCCTCAAAGAATTATTATCTTCTTTAGATGACCAACCATAGTCTAGAATCCGTCTAAATCAAGGTTATCAGGAACATTGGATCCGAGAAGAGCTTTGTCTAGAATGGCTCTATGAGCTGGAGATATCTGAAGCAACTCAAACATGGAGATTTTAGCATTGGTATGCTAGAGTTGTTGGACTATATTGTATGATTTTGGTCTTGTGTCTTTAGGAATTGAACATTTATAGGCAGCCTTCTATTTAGAAGTGGAAGAGAGATTGAAAGGCACCTTAGGGACATTTGATGGGTTTGAATTTTGTCCTTGTAGATGTGCCCGAGCTTGTGATCGAGTAACTGCATTTGCTGATTGAGTATCTCTATCTTTTCTTACAATTGTGATGACACTGAAACTTTCTGATAGACATGGTTCAACCATGTTTATGACAGCATTGTTTCTAGAGTAGGCATAATTGACTTTAGCACCCACATTAGGCTGAGAAGATGAATCTCCTTGACCACGTTTCAGAAATGGTTCAGTGAATATTGTATGATCATTATTGCTTTTATGATTGTCAATTATGATTTCTCCATTATCAATTTTGTCTTGTATGATGTGTTTCAAGCATATGTAGTTATTAGTCTTATGACCCTTACTGCGATGGAAGTCACAAAAATCATTCTCTCTCCACCATTTGGGTTTAGGTTCAGGATCAAATACTTTTATCTTAGGAAAGGTGATGATATTGTTAGCCAAAAGAGTCTTCATAGTGGATTCATAGGACTCTCGAAGAGGAGTAAACTTGCGTTTAGGATCGGTAGCCCAAGGTTTATATTTAGATGACTTTTTGTTTGACTCTGTTGTTTTAGCTTCAAAAGCTTTGATGGCTTGGGTACCAACAGTGAGATTGAAAGCGGGTGCCTTGGATGGGGCACAGATAGTATCAACAATACCATCTGTGACAATGCCTTTATTCTTGTTTCAGTTTTTGTTCTTATCCTTAGAACTAGATCCAGATTCATACTTGTCTTTTTGAAGGGATATGTCTCCTTTTTTCACAAGTACTTTCTCAATTTTGATTGCATTGTCTACCATCTTATCAAAAGATGTATGATTTTGCGTTTGTAAGGGATAGTTGATTTCTGGAACAAGATTGTTGATGAAAATTTTCAGCTTCTTACTTTCTAGAATGGGTCTAGCATATAGAGAAAACTTCTTCCTCCACCATTTGAGAAAATTCAGGAATGGTTCTCCTGGATATTGCTTCAGATTGTAGATGTCGATCATGGTGACCAGATGTTGAATGTTGTAGGAATACTATTGATAGAACAGTTTGAATAACTCATCAAGGGTCTTGATTGTTGGAGGCATTCTCAAGAACCAATGAATGGTTGACCCTCCTAGAGATCGAGGGAAAAGATGCATTAAGTAGGTTGGTTTGTGATGCAGGAGCATCCTGGGTGTAAGAGCAATCTTGCATCACCCAAAAATATTTCTGTTTTTATTTTCAATAAGGGCTATTTTATGCAGAGCTGCTATTTATGGAAAGTTACTATTTTTGGTCATTTTCGTATGTGCTCAGAATGATCTGATTTCTTTCTTGGAGGTTCATTTTGGTCATATAAGTCTGCCAGTAAAGCTTCATTGCCAGATCAAGTGTATATTGGAAGATATTGAAGATTTTCGGTATTGGCAGTAGGGTACAGAAACTTTGAACTCAGTTTTGAAGGCTTTAGAGGCCCCGGATGAGGTTGAAAATTTGGGTGACGAGCGCTTGCGCTGGTCAAGCCTGTAAAGCACTTCGTGGCATTTCCGAAATGGGGTTATAATAGCCGATCAGGTCAACTGGTGATGACTTATGGTCTTCGGAAGTTGGGCCACCTGAAATGGTGGAAAATAATTTTTTTCAAAATTTCTGTTCGGGTTTCAAAGGTTATCTTGAGCCAACTATGATGTAATGAAATGTAAAATAAAATAATTCTAAGTTTGGTCGGCCTTATTGGCTAAAATTCTGGAACTTTCCTAGGCGGTGGGGAATTGCCTATATAAGGAAGGCTGTATTATTGTCTTAGGTAGTTTAGAATAGTTCTGGGTAGTAGATCTGGGTAATAGTTCGAGGCTTTGTCCTACAGAATATTGTAAGGGAATGCCCATGTGGCTTTGCATGTTGTAATTCTAAAAATTTGTAATTCCACATTTGTGGAGATAATAAGAAGCCAATTTTCTGTTCTTGCATATTATTGTTGTTGTTTCTCTATGTTTGTTATGTGTTTGTGGTGTTAAGGGGAGCACCCTTCATCAAGTGGTATCAGAGAAGGTTTTCTTGAGTGTGTAAACAGATCACCGACTGTGAGGCAGTTTGCACCAAGACCGTGGTTAGGGTTTCAGCGTGCATCGCGAAAATGCCTCCACGAAGAGAACGTGGCGGAAGAGCTGGTGCTGTGACACCTGAGTTTAGAGAGCTGCAGAGACAAGTGCGAGCATTGCAAGAAGAGATTCACAGAGGAATGAATCTTAATGTCAGAGATGAAAGCGAGGATGAAGCCGAAGAAGAATATCAAGAAGGAGAAGTTGAAATTGTGAACCAGGAGGAAGAAAGACTTTTTCGGGCGATTTTCAAGATTGGGAAAAGACCTAAGGTTGAGGTTCCTACATTTTCTGGAAATCTTAACCTAGAGGAATTGATCGACTGGATCAATGAACGTGAAGAATATTTTGAGTATGAACATGTTAAGGATCCTGATAGGGTCAAATTTGTGAAGGCCAGACTAAAAGGTCATGCAAAGATATGGTGGCAAGAGATTCAGTTGGAGCGAAATAGAAGGGGAAAAGAGAAAATCACGAGATGGGATCGGATGGTGGATAAGTTGAAGTGACAGTTCATTCCTGTTGATTATGAGCTTGACCTACTGAAGAAAATGTAGAGTTTGAAGCAAGCAGGAAGATCTGTTCAGGAGTATACAGAGGAGTTCTATCGACTTCTCATTAGAACAGGCCATGCAGAAGCTGATAAGGAGAAAGTTGCCCGATACCTTAATGGGTTAAGGCCAAGCATTCAGGAGGAGCTGAATCTGGTTCGAATGAACAGTATTGAAGAGGCATACCAGTTTTCCCTAAAAGTAGATGAAAAGCTGAACAAGAAGTTTGAGAGCAGACAAAATGGAAGAGGTCGCGGTGGACGATCTAGTGGACGGTCATATGGTGGCCGAAATGAAGATCCAAAAAAGAAGGATGAGGCCAGTAGCAGTCAGAATCAGTGAGGAAATAATTCCAATCGATTCCAGGATCATAATAATAGAGATCAGAGAGGAAGAGGAAGAGGACAAGGATCTGGAAGAGGTGGCTTCCGTGGAACATGTTTTCACTGTGGAGAAAAAGGTCATAGGGCATTTGAATGTCCTCAGCGCCAAGGCAGAATAGACAGGAGAAATGAAGGCCAGGCCAGAGTTGCACATGTCGATGAAGATGCTAGATCATCAAATTCTAAAGATGTTGAAAGATGAGAAACACTAATTAACAGAAGAGTCTTGCTGAGTGGTGAGAATGAACCTGAACAAAGGAGGAGCCTGTTTCGCACTAGATGCAAGTGTGAGGGTAAATGCTGTGATGTGATTATCGATAGTGGAAGCACTGACAATTTGGTGTCAGAAGAGATGGTGACAAAGTTGAAGCTCAAGAGACAGAAACATCCACATCCATATTGGATTTCCTGGGTGCAGGATGACCACAAGGTCATGGTCAGTGAACAGTGCCTGGTAAAGTTCAAGATCGGCGGGTACCAAGATGAGGTACTATGTGATATCATCTCTATGGATGCATGTCATATGTTATTAGGTAGACCATGGTAGTTTGATAGATGTGTTGTACACGATGGTCGTGCAAATACCTATTCCTTGACAAAGGATGGAGTGCGACATAAGCTAAAACCATTGAAGGAGACTGAAGAAAAGGTATGTGGTAATGCAAGAATAACTTTTGTTGATGGAAGAAATTTCCTAGATGATATGAGGCATGAGCATGTATGTTTTGCTTTAATTCCAAAAGCTGGTAAAGAAGAAGTAGAAGATGTTCCTGTAGAAGTTGCAAATTTGTTGAATGAGTTTCAGGATATTGTATCCGATAACATGCCTGATGGATTACCACCAGTCAGGAAGATCAGTCATCAGATGGACTTGATCCCAGGAGTGAGTTTTCCAAATAAGGCAGCACACAGAATGACACCTGCAGAAAGTGAGGAGTTGAACAGACAAGTACATGAGTTGTTACAGAAAGGATTGATCCGTGAGAGTCTAAGTCCTTGTGCTATACCAGCGGTATTAGCACCAAAGAAGAATGGATAATGGAGGATGTGTACAGATTCTAGGGCAATAAACAAGATCATAATTAAGTACAGGTTTTCATTGCCACGAATGGATGATATTATGGACTGTTTGAGTGGAGTTGTGTATTTCTCAAAGATAGATCTGAAGAGTGGATATCATCAGATTCAGATCAAAGAAGGAGATGAATGGAAGATTGCCTTCAAGACAAAGGAAGGACTATATGAGTGGTTAGTCATGCCTTTTGGGCTAACCAATGCACCGAACACTTTCATGCGGCTCATGAATGAGGTTCTAAAAGAAGTTCTGGGTAAGTTTGTCATTGTTTACCTAGATGATATTTTGATTTTTAGCAAGACATTGGAGGAACATATGATGCATATTCGTATGGTGTTTGAGAAGTTGAGAGATGAGAAATTATTGATTAATTTGAAGAAGTGCAGTTTTGTGAAGAAAGACTTAGTGTATTTGAGATTTGTAGTTTCAGGAGAAGGTCTAAAAATGGACCCAGAGAAGGTACAGGCTATCCTTGAATGGCCTACTCCAAGGAGTGCTATTGAGGTAAGATCTTTTCATGGTCTAGCTAGTTTTTATAGAAAGTTTATCAGAAATTTTAGCAGTATTTGTGGACCCTTGACTGAAACAATGAGAGGGGATAGAAAAGAGTTTAAGTGGACTAATGGGGCAGAAAAGAGTTTTTGATTGTTGAAATAAAAAGTTACACAACAACCTATTTTAACACTTCTAGATTTTAATAAGGTGTTTCAAGTAGATTGTGATGCTAGTGGTACTGCAATAGGAGCTGTTATGAGCCAAGAAGGTAAACCTGTTGCTTATTTCAGTGAGAAGTTAAATGATGCCAAGAGGAAATATTCTGTTTATGATTAGGAATTTTATGCTATAGTTCAGATATTAAAGAAGTGGAGACATTATCTACTTCCTAAGGAGTTTGTTTTGTATACTGATCATCAAGCTTTGCAATATTTGCATAGTCAAGGAAAGTTGAATCAGAGGCATTTGAAATGGGTTGAGTTTTTGCAGAGTTATACATTTGTTTTGAAACACAGGAGTGGAAAGTCTAATAGGGTTGCAGATGCTCTTAGCAGAAGGCAACTATTGCTGACAGAAATGCAGATTGAAGTGGTTGGGTTCAAGGAACTCAAGAATTTGTATCCAGAGGATCCTGATTTTGGTGAAGCTTGGAAAGCTTGCACAGAACCTGTTACTCTAGACAGGATGAAATGGTTGTATTTCATCATCTAGGATGATATGCTATTCAGAGGGAGTCAGTTGTGAATTCTATGAAGTTCTATGAGGGAGAATCTCATCAAGGAGAAGCATAGCGGAGGATTAGCTGGATATTTTAGTCGTGATAAAACCCTTGGTTTGGTTAGTGAGAATTATTATTGGCCACAGTTGCAGCAAGATGTGAAGAAGTTTGTACAGAGTTGCAGAGTATGTCAGATGGAAAAAGGAGTGAAGCAGAATACAGGGTTGTATCAGCCATTACCTGTACCAGAGAAGCCTTGGGAGGATATCAGCATAGACTTTGTTCTTGGTTTACCGAGGACACAGCAGGGACATGATTCAATTTTTGTAGTAGTTGACAGATTTTTGAAGATGGCAGATTTCATTCCTTGCAAGAAGACTAATGATGCTGTTCATGTAGCAGAATTGTTTTTCAGAGAAGTGGTGAGACTACGTGGTTTGCCAAAGACCATAGTTTTAGATCGAGATACTAAGTTTGTTGGATATTTCTGGCGTACATTGTGGAAGAAGTTGAAGACATATTTGAAGTTTAGTTCATCACACCATCCACAGACTGATGGACAGACAGAGGTGGTGAATAGGAGTTTGGGAAATCTGCTGAGATGTTTGGTTGGGGATAAGCCAACAGGATGGGATTTGATTTTACCACAGGTGGAATTTGCATACAATAATTCTGTCAACAGGAGCACTGGTAAATCACCATTCCAGATTGTATATGGAAGTAGTCCAAGAAATGCATCTAAATTGAGAAAGATAGATAAAGGAGAAATAAGTAGTGCTGAGGCTGAGAATTTTGCAGAACATTTGAAGAACATCCATGAGGAGGTGAGGAAGCATATTACCAAAATGAACGCACAGTATAAGGCTAAGGCAGATGAGAAAAAGAGGTATAAGGAATTTCAGGATGGTGATGAAGTCATGGTTCATTTGCGGAAGGAGCGGTTTTCAGTTGGTACATATAACAAGCTGAAAATGAAGAAGTTTGGACCATGTAGGATACTGAAGAAACATGATTCAAGAAATGCATATGAGGTAGAATTGCCTACTGAGCTAAATATTTCACCAATGTTAACATTTCAGATCTGACAGAGTATCATGAAGGAGGTGTTGAAGATGAGATCACAGCAGCATAGTGGAGTATTCCAGCAACTAGTTCAGACACTAAGGAGATCGAAGATATACTGGACAGTCGTGTTGGCAGAAGCACAAGGAACAGGACATATGAAGAATATCTGGTCAAGTGGAAAGGATGACCTATTGAAGATTCATCATGGCTGACAAAGGAGGAGGTTAGCCTTCTTGGTTTTCCTCTGCACACCTGAGTCGTGATAGGGTCACTTCTCAAATTACCCCAGGTGTCTGATGCAGGAGCATCCTGGGTGTAAGAGCAATCTTGCATCACCCAAAAATATTTCTATTTTTATTTTCAATAAGGGCTATTTTGTGCAGAGCTGCTATTTATGGAAAGTTACTATTTTTGGTCATTTTTGTATGTGCTCAGAATGATCTGATTTCTTTCTTGGAGGTTCATTTTGGTCATATAAGTCTGCCAGTAAAGTTTCATTGCCAGATCAAGTGTATATTGGAAGATATTGAAGATTTTCGGTATTGGCAGCAGGGTACAAAAACTTTGAACTCAGTTTTGAAGGCTTTAGAGGCCCCGGATGAGGTTGAAAATTTGGGTGATAGATGCTTGTGCCAATCAAGCTTGTAGAGCGCTTCGTGGCATTTTTGAAATGGGGTTATAATAGCCGATTGGGTCAACTGGTGATGACTTATGGTCTTCGGAAGTTGGGCCACCTGAAATGGTGGAAAATAATTTTCTTCAAAATTTCTGTTCGGGTTTCAAAGGTTATCTTGAGATGACTATGATGTAATGAAATGTAAAATAAAATAATTCTAAGTTTGGTCGGCCTTATTGGCTAAAATTCTGGAACCTTCCCAGGCGGTGGGGAATTGCCTATATAAGGAAGGCTGTATTATTGTCTTAGGTAGTTCAGAATAGTTCTGGGTAATAGTTCGAGGCTTTTTCCTACAGAATATTGTAAGGGAATGCCCATGTGGCTTTGCATGTTGTAATTCTGAAAATTTGTAATTCCACATTTGTGGAGATAATAAGAAGCCAATTTTCTGTTCTTGCATATTATTGTTGTTGTTTCTCTATGTCTGTTATGTGTTTGTGGTGTTAAGGGGAGCACCCTTCATCAGTTTGTGTATGAACTCCATAGATTGAGTACATAATTCTCTAACATGATCTTGAGGATCAGAGTTTCCATCGTATTTATCATACTTAGGTATTTCCACTCTCTTCGGGAATGGTGGCATGTACAAGTCTTTGTCAAATGGAAAAGGGCATAGGGCCTCCATGGAGAATTCTTTAGGTTCCTTTTATTTTTCAAGTTTGTTAAGCTTGACTTGCATGGCATGCATTTGTTTTATCATAGCCATGATAGGAGTTTCTTCTTCATGTGTAATGATATCTTCAACATTAAAGTTTGGAGGAAGTTTAGCTCCTTGATGAGCTAGCTCTCAGAAATATGCCTCTCTATCTTCTTTCAAGAAATGCCTCATCATTCTCTTGAAGTCATCATCATTTTGATAGCGAGAAATTTTAGAAGGTGTGGGTTCTTGATCCGCACCATGTTGGGATTGATGTCCTTGGGATCCTCCTCCTTGAGACATTGTGTTACCAGGGATGGATTGGTGTGGAGTTGTCTAGTAACTTCCATGAATTGATACAGGAGGGGTTGGTTGAGGGCCTACGCGAGTGGAAGTAGGCGGAGTGACATAACCACCTTTTAAGAATAGATTTCCAAGAGCATCTTCTCCAAATTTATTAGTGTCGCAGGGTTGATGAAATGTCTCAGCTATCACAAAAGATGCCACTGAAGAGAATCTGGGTTTTTCTCCTTGTTTTCATTGTGATGAAGCTCTAGTTTCCACAATTAACCTTTGGTGAAGCAAGAGAGCAAGATGAAGACAACTGAAGAATGACTTGATTCAAGAAGATCGAATGACGCAACCTTGTCAAGATTGGATTGATTGAAGATTAGATTGGATGTAAATGAAGGATATTGTGTCTTGGTAGTATGGGTAGATGCCCAAACGATGGCCAACACAAGCTCGCAACACTTAGTTGTTTTTGGCTGAAGATTGAATTGATTGAAGATAATTTTGACACAAGATGGAAAAGATTCAAATCAATTAAACAAAAGGCCAAATTAGACTCAAGAGACCACTTTAGGTAAATGATTGAATTATTTCTAGTTTCTGCTCTATTTCTGACATAGTGATTGGTTTGAAGGATTTTATAAATAGGCTATAAAAACTGGGTTTCTGAGAATTTTGGCAAGATTCTGGCAATTTTTCAAAAATTCTCAAATGAGTTTCTATAGGATCGTACGACTCTGGGTATGTTCTCAAACAATAATTGACAAGACTCATACGACATTTACTACTAGGGATAATTCTCTTTTGATTTCTGCTGATAAAACTCATATGACACAGTGTTGACTCCTGTACGACAATAAAGGGGTTCTAATACAACAAATGGTCAATACTCGTATGACTTTCTGAGATTGAAAATGACTTTTGGACTCTAGAAAGGATTTTTGCTTCAGATTTGCAATTTTCAGTTTTCAATTTCAGATTGTTTGCAAGATGTTTTCTGTTTAGTTTTGTAGATTTGTGTTCAATAGTTCGAGATTGTTCATTCTCAAAGGCCAAATAGATAGCAAACACATAGAACAACATGTAGAAGGAAAGCAAGCAATTGTCTCAAAACAATGAATAAGGGAAAAAGAAACCTTGTGCATGAACAAGCAATAGTGACTTATTGTGCTAATCCCTAGGAATGCTATGTGTGTATGTTCCAAAAAGTTTTTCAATAACACACATAGTCCTAGAAAATGAAAAATTTGGCCTCGCTAGGGTTTGTAGTAATGGTCTGACTCTGCAAATTTTATGATCTCAAGAGGGAGAACTCCAATCCAGGCACACCGGGCTTTTGACACAGTCCAAAAATTCAATCAATCAGGAGCTGCTAGGGAGATCTGATAGCCCAACAAGAGACCATACTTGTGAAGATTTCCTCCACAAGGACATTTATATAGCGGTTTTTGCTACCATGGTGAAAATGGCTATTACTTCTTGAGGTTCCATCCACATGGTTAAACCAATTAAGGGAATATCCACTACGGTTAACCCTCGCTAAAGGTGACTCACAAATGATACCACATAGAGACTAGATTAGATTCAAGGATCTGGGTTTCTAGTACCATCCAAAAAGGAAGTAGAGCATAATCCCCTAACCTCTTCACTTCACCAAAATAAAGTAAACAAATTAATTCGACATGCTAAGACCAAAATTTATCTCACCAAGATCTGTGATGTCAACAACTTATGTCTATCACCCTCTCTGGAGAGAGAACGGATCGAGCAAAAAGCTGAGGACCAAATCAAGGGAACATGAGACAATCTCAGTAACCTCCCTACCTACAAGGGGATCCTTCATCAAGAAGAGCTTTGCATGCATAAATAAGCGAATGAAGCCCACTCTCTCAAGATCATCCGCAAATAGTGTTCATAGGGCCTATTTACTATGTGTAACAGATATGTGAAAAGTAAATCTATGTGCATTTTTATAGCCCAAAATGAAGTCTGTGATATGAAAGCAAGAAAAGTCACACAAGCTTGACATGTGAGGGTTTGTTTTATATCCAAAATTGAAGTGTTATCAGATGGAACAGAATACCTGAATTCCTCGCAACGCGCTTAGTAGATTTTTACTTGTTTTAGCAATTTTGTTGTGCTTTTCCAATCAGAATCAACAGATATCAATCAGAAATAGAAGATCTCAATTGTTAGGGTTAGCTGTCAGTCTAAATCTGAAAATCAAATCTGAAAAACTGCTTGAAAATATGAAACGACAATTAAATTTTGGTGTCAAAACTCGTACGATAGTGGGTTACCTCCCACATGACAATCGGAAAACTTTTACGATAGTGGGTGTCCTCCCACATGATAATCAAGCTCCCAAATGACAATGTGTAACTTTTGATACGAGCCTCAAAAATATCAACTATCATACGATAGTCAAGGGGTCTTGGTATGACTTTGTGACAAAAGTCGTACGAAAAATGTACAAACAAAAAATAAAAATTGCAGTTTTAACCAGAAAATGACAAGAAATGGATAGAAATTGTTAGAAATGGATGGAAACCTATTTTAGGGCCCCACAGTGGGCTCCAGAAATGTGTGTGTGAAAATTGTACCTAGTTGTGGACACAACACTTCAATAAAACATTAGAGATTAGCAAATCAAAGAAATTTGTAAATAAATGAAACTAAGCTAACCAGGTGATTTACTACCTTCTAGTAGGTGTGAGTATAGTATTCTGATATTAGACCAAGATCAGTGACAATGCAACACCTAAACAAATGATTTGAATGCAGAAGATGAATATAGAATGAATGCAAACTAATCTTCTTCTTTTTTTTAATTTTTGATGCAATAGAATGAAAAACTTGATATGAATCTAATCTAGATGAAATGAAATTGATATGCAATTGATCTAAGAATGATATGCTAAATGCTCAAAACAATAAAATAAAAATCTCACAATAGCCTTGATTCGCAAAAGATGGATTCTTCAGTCGCAAATTCACTAGAGTGAGGATGCAATTTTGAGGGTCCTTTTGGAAGAGCTGAAGCCTTGATTTTATAGAAATTCAGGGCTTGAGAATGCATTAAGAAAAGCCATAAATCACTCTTGATAAACTTAGGTTGATTTTTGAGTCAACAAGAAATTAGAAATAGATTAACTCACAAAATCATGCAAAATCATGCAAGAACAACTTTTTTAACTCGAATCAGAAGTTGAGATCAGCTTTCAACTCAAAATAGAGTTGAGTTTAAATTTATAACAACTTGAATTGATTTTATGATTCAAAGTTTAACTACTCTTCGAATGTGCATAGATCATTATGAATTAATTAAATAAATAAAGTGATTTATTCTCAACTTAACTGATTTTAAATTTAAAAATAACTAATTTATGGGTTAACCAATTATTTAATCAAACTTTTATTTGAAAACTATATCATTAAATATTGACAACTGACATTAATTAATTATATAAGAACTTAATCAATTAGTCATAAGATTTTTGATTTATTGTCAGAATTAAATAATACAATTTCAAAATAAATAGAATTAAATGTAATTAAATAATTAAGTGGCAGTATTAAATCTGATTAATTAAATATTCATAATATTCAATTAATCAAACTTTAGGATAAATATGATTTATCACCAAATAATCATTAAATTAAAGATAATTGAGAGAGATAGGAATATTTCAAGGAATATTCCCTGATGCAGAATTAAGATAATCAATTAGGCTTTTGATGTGCAGATGTGCCTTAGGTTAAGACTTTGATGTTGCTTTCATTCAAATTATTCATGTAGGAGGTTAATGAACCTATAGCCCATTTTTGAGGTATTACAGTTATAACAATGTATCTTGTCTCCTCGCCTTCATGGATCTTGGGTGTAAGAGAAATTGTTATAACTTTTAGAGAGTGGTCTTTGGTGGGAAAAAAGGTACTCACCCCATGGAATGACCACCCAACTGGTACAACAAGTTAAAGCCAAGCCCTTCCAAACTGGTATATAAAAAATGTCATTGTGATTAGTCTCACAATGAACAAGTGTGAATTCATTATGGAAACCAAAATCTCTTCTAGTACCCATGTGGTGTATTAAAGTCCCTACATTGCTAAAGTGTAAAAATATCCCTAGGTACCCATGTGGTGCAACCAAAATCTCCTCTAATACCTGTGTGGTGCAACCAACTCTCCATCCAAGGTACTAATCCTGAAAGATTTCATGGTGGTTATCTTATCAAATCAACGCTTGACAATACCCTAGTGTTTTGACACATGCTCTAAGGATGCTATTTATTTTTCTTCTAAATCAAGAAAATTCATTAGCCTATTCTCGACCCTATCCTCAACCTCAATGTATATGATCATGAATTCAAGAAATGGTATCTTGAGGTTCATGGGGAAGACGGGTTCTAGAGCATACACAAATTGGTAGGACGATATCCCTAGGGAATTTTAGACTCTTACTCTATCAGTCCATAATGCATACTTAGGCTGTAAGTGCTAGTCTTTTGGATTCCCAAGGAGATGCCAGATTACAAAAATTAAGTTCCTATTTTTAGATTCAAGATAAGCACCTAAATTTCAACAATGGCATTGACATGGAAATAATCAACAATCCTCCTAAAGGTTTCAAGGTGTGGGACTTTTTCATCAGTTGTAATTTACTAATAATCAACTGAATCCTTTCCTAGGATGTTCACAATGGAGAAAAGGATTTATTTTGGGAAGATTCTTGGTGTGGCTTGCCAAGTATTGATTGTCTTATATACATTAGAACTTAAAAGTCATATCTTTAGGAGAATTGGGGTGGAAAATTAAAAGACTACAATAAACCTCAAGAAAATCCACATGTTGGATGAGAATGGAAGAACTTGAATTCACTACCTTTTCCAAATAAAGAAATTGAAGTGTTGTCCAACATTCTCTTACAAAGACAAGGGAACTTTAGATCTAGGGAATACATAATCACAGGGGCTACTTCCAAGAATTGAGAGTATAATGTGAAAGATGGGTATCATTAGATCTAAGGAGAGGTTGAGGTATCAAGAACATAAATCCCTATATCTATGTGCTATAATAAAATGTGTGCCCCTAGGGAAAGGGACTTTACTTGGGCTCCTCTATAGATGAAAGCATGAATATAGAAAGATTTAGGAAATGGGGTTTTGAAGAGCCTTCAAGGTACCCCCTATGAAAGGAGGAGTAAGAATCGGTTGATCACATCTTTGTAGGGTGTGAATTTGCCCAAGATTTTTCCTAGTGATTATGTGCTAAATTAGGGATGAAAATCTACACTTCCTAATGATATTTTAGGCTTGTTCTAAGGATGGCCAGGAAGCCTAAATATGGGATCACTTAAGATCTTATGGAAGATATACCCTTCTTTATTGATCTGGGAATTATGGAATGAACACAAAGTTAAAGGATTTTTTATGAGAAGGAGATGGCTCTAGGTTCCTTTCAGAACAAAGTTGAAGCTTCTATAGTGGAGGTGATTGATAGTAAGGTTTCCTTTATGCCTCACAAGTAGGTCTTTTTTTCAAAAATAAGATGGAAGGATGAGATTCAGTTGCACAAGGATTAAAATCCCTCCCTTTATTGGTGATTGTAAGGTCTTCAATATACTAAGGAATTAGGCTAAATGGATATGTCTAAAAGAAGGATATTTCAAACTTAATTTTGACTGGGCTTCTAGTAGTAACCTGGGCCCCTTATATGTAGGATACATAGTTAGAGATTTGGATGGAAAGGTGATAAGAAGGAGATCACTTTCATTGGGAGTCAATACCAACAATTATACATAATTTAATGCTCTCATCATTGGCCTGCTTCTATGCAAAGAAATGAATATAAGTCGAGTTAAGGTGGAAGGGGACTCATTTATTATAGTAAATATAGTTAGGCTTGGGAGGATTCCTAATTGGAAATTGAATGCAATCTTGGAGAGGATTATAGATATTTTAAAGGAATTTGAGATATATATGATTAATCATGTATATAGACAAGCGAACTAAGAAATTGATCAGTTGGGTAATGTTGCTTTAGGTGGGAATATTATTTATGAAACTACATTGCTGGTGTCTTAGGGATAAAAGGAAGCTCACATTGGGTGACATGTTTGAATTTTAATTATAACCATTGGTAGTGGTGAGAGTTATAGATGCTTGAATCCTAGATTTGCATGGAGTTTGGTGGTTGATCTCATAATAATATGATCGAGTCCTATGCCGAGTAAGCCATGACTTGGCCATGAATTAGCCTATAATGCAAGCCCTAGAAAGTTCTCAAGGAATTTGATTATCAAATTCTAAGTACTTAATCACATTATTTTTAGTGAGGACTTAGAAGATGTATCACACATTCTGACTAGAATGGAAATATTGATGGCTGGCATCCATCTCATTTAATAATGAGGGCTCTAGATGTAAAATCCTATGTTTGGAAAGAAAATTAATAGTAATTTGGGTATTCAGAGCTCTTCTTAGGTTTTCTATAGTAAACCATTGATTCAGACCTCAGGTTCAAGTATTTGAAGGAAGCCTGATAGGCAACTTTTTTGGGAGAAATCACCCATGAGAGGTGGTGTTGAATTATCAATGGTATCGACAATTTAGAGCTTAGGGCAATAAAGATCATCTTGGGAAATGAATGCTTGCATACAAAACATAGGTTTGTTAGAAAGTAAAGTCCACCAAGATAACTGAGAGGGGGGGTTTGAATCAGTTATCAGATAAATACAACCTTTATCAACACTAATAGAATTTAACCATGTAAGAAATGTAATCAACAACCATAGAAAGATATTCATGCACAATAACACAATAACACAAGATATGTTAACTAGGGAACCTCTTGATCAAAGAGTAAACCCTGGTGGGAATGATGCCCATAAAAGATGCACTAATATGAAAGTTCCTTGTGAGAGGATGGACTCTATTGGGAGTCTTATGAAATACATTCAATACATATGAGTCCCTGTAAGGAGACTTTGAATCTCTGCTAAAAGATTCTCAATTTCTTCACACACACTTACATTCCAAAATTATATTACAAGGAAAACATTCTTTCCTATATACCACACTCAAGTAATTACAAATGAGTTGGCATACAAATTACAAAATAAAAGTTTCCACACGTTACATCAAAATTACACAAAATTGTCAGCTTCCAATCATTATAATTCTTCACTCGTGTGACCTCAAATCTTGCGCTCATGTCCACATCATCATTAGTATGTCTTCAACTACCTCATAACTATGCATGATCAGATTCTATCCCGATTAGGAGATATCATCCGATTTCCACAAACCGCTATCAAGAACACTGCTCGAATACTACTTCCACTGATTTCCTCATAACTGTCATGAATAAATGAATTACTATCTTCCCTCTTATCCAAAATCTTATAACACACTATATATTAAGTCCTCAACATCGCATAGCTTCATCTACAATATCCCAAGTGCGCTAACTCAAACATTGTCTACTTCTCTGCTAATCTTTAGTAGATCACTGTCTTGACATCAATGACAATCACAGTCATGAATGCAACATAAATTGCTACATAATGGATGCTAATACTCCCCCATAGGATATATTCAAAATTCATTCCTAACAATATCCCCCATTGGAATTGATGACAACATAGATGAAAAAACATCCAAGCTCCATAAATCCAACATTGCAACACTGCTACTTTGAAAATACATTCAAGTCCTCTTCATCAATCAAATCTTGCTTTGTTTTCCTATTTAGTTCCCTCGAACAGATGGTTCAAATAGTTTTTCATGTACACTTCTCCCCCATTGATATCAATGACATATGTTTCATCATTGTGTCAACAACAACTTCAATGTCAAAAGACATTGTTCAGAAAATGCATTCACTAGAGTCCTTATGACTCAACTCAGGTACACATACTCCCCCATAGAGGAAGTACCAACATCCAATCCAGAAGAAAGATAGGGCTCATATACCATTGGACAAATGCAACAATATGCACCACTTCTCAAAAGTAGGCTGGGGCATAACCCCAAGCATACCTCTCAGATACTCAAATGTATCCTTAGGCAAAGGTTTTTTAAATATGTCTATAATCTTCTCCTTTGTGCTTATGTACTTAGGTCTGACTCATTTTTCTACAACTTTCTCTTTTACTACATGATACTTTATTTCTATATTCTTTTTCTTAGAATATAACACAGGATTCTTATACATACTAACTATGTTGGTGTTATCACAATGTATCACAATAGGCTCAAAAAAATTTATTCTAATATCCTTCAGCATTTGTTTCATCTAAATTATCTGATTACATTTTTTTGTTGCTGCTACATACTTTGCTTTTGTTGTGCTCTGTGAAATATAGTTCTTCTTGCTTAGCCAAGATACTAATCTTCGACCAAGGAAAAATGCTTCACCACTGGTGCTCTTTTCATCATCAACACTGCCTCCCCAATCAGCATCTGTATATGCACATAGGGTAAAATCATCATATTTTTTATACCACAATCCATACTCAATTGTGCCTCTTAAGTACCTCAGTATCCTCTTTACTATTGCATAATGTGATTCTCTAGGTTAAACTTGAAATCTTGCTACAATTCCAACTAAATGTGCTATATCAGGTCTTGTATGAGTCAAATACTGCAATCCTCCAATCATGGATCTATACTTCTTCTATTCCACTGTAGGAGTCTGATCTATGCTAGATAACTTATGTCCAGTTACCATAGGTGTTTCAACTGGTTTACAGTTCTCCATTCCAAATCTCTTCAATAAGTCATTCAAGTACTTTGTCTGACTTGCAAAAATACCATCACTATTCTGTGTTATCTATAATCCTAAAAATTATTTCATCTCTCCAATCATACTCATTTCAAATTCAGTCTTCATTTCATCTGCAAATTTATCACTAGCTTCATCTTCTCCTCCAAAGATAATATCATCAACAAAAATAACAACAACCAACAAACCATTTTCAATTTCTTTTCTATACAAGTTTCTATCAGTTGTGCCTTTTGTAAATCCTAATTTCAACAAATACTTATCCAATCTCGCATACCAAGTTCTAGGTGCTTGTTTCAGTCCATATAAAGCTTTCTTTAGTTTACATACTATATCTCCTTGAGTTAAAGGAAAATCTTTAGGCTGCTCAATGTAGACTTCTTCCTATTCTCCATTCAAAAATGATGACTTCACATCCATCTGATACACTTTGAATTTCTTGTAAGCTGCATAAGCCAAAAACATTCTTACTGCTTCAATTCTTGCTACTGGTGCAAAAGTTTCTTCATAGTCAATTCCTTCTTGCTGTGAGTATCCTTTACATACCAATCTTTCTTTGTTCCTTACAACTTCTCCTTGTTCATTCATCTTGTTTCTGAATACCCATTTTGTTCCTATAACATTCTTATCTTTAGGTCTAGGGACCAATTCCCATGTCAGCTTGTTCTTTTCAATCTGATCTAGTTCTTCTTTCATAGCTTTAATCCAATGTTCATCTTCATAGGCTTCACTAGTAGTTTTAGGTTCAATTTGAGAAATCAAACACAATTTTTCTTGTACCTTATTTCGTGTCAGAACTCCTCTGTCTATGCTTCTAATAATCTGATCAAAAAGGTGATTCCTTGATAGATTCCTATTAGGTATCACTGTCTCAATACTTGTTTGTGTTGTAGGTTCTTCAATGGTTCCTTCATTGTGGCTTTCATTCAATAAATCACTATCAGTTTCATAAAATAATTCAGTAGTCTCTGAATTAGGTCTAGGATGAGTTCCTTCATCTAATTCATAATCAAGTATTATTTCCTAAATTTTAAACTTCTCATCAACTTTAACATTTTCTCTCTCAACAATAGTCTTAGTTCTCTTATTGTAACATCTATAAGCTTTACTCCTCAATGAATATCCAAGAAATATACCTTCATCACTTCTAAGATCAAACTTTTCAATGTCATCATCTCTCTTAATATAGCATTTGCTTCCAAAAATTCTAAAATACTTAACTGATGGTGCATGTCCAAACCATAGTTCATAGGGTGTCTTGTTTGTGTCTTCTCTGATTTGTACTCTGTTCATTGTATACATTGTTGTGTTCACTACTTCTCTCCAGAATATCTTCGCCAAATCATTCTCAAATAACATAGCTCTTGTTGCTTCAGTTATTGATCTATTTTTTCTTTCTGCAATACCATTTTATTCAGGTGTTCTAGGGGCTGAAAACTGTCTCTTAATACCATTCACTTCACAAAAATTGTTAAATTCTTTTGCAGTAAATTCTCCACCTCTATCTGATCTCAAACATTTAATTTTCATTCCAGGTTCATTCTCAACTTTGTTCTTAATGATATTAAACTTATCAAATTCTTCAGATTTTTCTTTAAGAAATGCAATCCACATCATTCTTGTAAAATCATCAACAAGAATCATAAAATACATTTCTCCATAGAATCCTCTAGTCCTTGTAGGACCACTCAAATTTGTATGAACAATCTCCAACTTCTCTGCTATTGTAAACTTCTTGCTGGGAACTAAGCTTCTCTTTTGTTTAGCCATCACAAATTCCTTGCAAATCATGTTAGTAGGCTTCATAATTTTAGGCAATTCTCTCACTACAAGTGTAGTACTCACTTTCATAATGTTATCAAAGTTTATATGACAAAATCTTCTATGCCATTACCAATTGTCATCAATGTTAGTAATCCAACATGTCATCTTAGTAGGATTCAACTGAAATGCATTATCTCTAGTTTTTGATCTAGTACCGATCAAATTACCATCCTTATATTTTATCACACAAGTTTTCTCAGTAAACCAAACTTGATATCCCTTGTCAACTAGTTGTCCAACACTCAAAAGATTATGTTTCAAACCATCCACAAAGTAAACATCATCAGTATTAGTCTTTCTATCAAGAGTAATAGATCCTATACCTCTAATCAAACAAAGTGCATTTTTTCCAACTCTAACAACTCCTCCATCATAATCGTTAAACTTTATAAAGTTTTTCATGTCTCCAGTCATATGATTTGAACAACCACTATCTATAATCCAATTAGATTTCTTTTCTAATTGAGAAACTAAAGCCTTTTCTTCTTTAATTTCTATTTCAGGATTTTCTTCTTTAATTGCTACAAATCCTATATCATCATTATTCTCAGTATCACTTTCACTCAAAGATTTCTCCAAACTAGCTTCAAGTTCTTCATCATTTGCATAGTAATATTCTTTATATCTTCTAGCATTAAAGTTCTTCCTATACTTCTTAACTCTCTTAAGACACTTAGATGCAAAATGACCATATTCTTGACAAGTCCAACATTTAAAAATTATCTTACCATTTGGTTCTCTTTTCACAAGAAAAGCAATGCCTTCTTCAATCTTCTTGTCTTCTTCATTTCTAGATCTGTTGTTGCTAGCATAATCTCCACTCACACTGATGCTTCTTGACAAAGTACGGTGAACACTAAGAGCATTGAATGTTGTCTCCATTCTAGGTAATTCTCTTGATAGCCTCAAGTTCATCTCTACTACTTCCAATCTTCCAAGAAGAGTCTCTCTTGTAAAGTTCATAGTACAAGGTATAACTTGTTCAATCATATGTGTTGTCTACTTAAATACAGAAGTCAATGTCCTCAGAATTTTCTATATCACTTCATTCTCTGTCTTTGTTCCTCCACAAGATTTTATACCTGCAACAATCTCTAACATTCTACCAATATAGCTTCTAACAAATTCATCTTCCATCATTCTTATATCTTCAAATGCACATATCCAATTATGTCATCTAACTTTCTTAGCATGTTCATCACCTTCGAAAGTAGATTCTAAAGCTAACCAAATTTCATGTGATGTTTTCAGATATTTTACCTAACTGTATTCATTCTCCGGAAGGGTTGACAAAAGTGCTTCTCTAGCAAGTATGTTACACATGAATATATCTCTTTCTTCATTTGTACAATCTTCAAGCTTATCCTCATCAATGATCATCTTCTCATTCTTTGTGATCAACCAATAACCTGGTCCTAAACATAGTAGATGTGTCTTCATCTTTTATTTCTAGCTATCAAAATATACTCCATCAAACTTAGGGCTTTCTTTCCTGAAATTTGCCATGGATCTCCTTAAGTTGTTAAACTTTTCCTTCAAGGACCTGCTGCTCTGATACCAATTGTTAGAAAGTAAAGTCCACCATGATAACTGAGAGGGGGGGGGGGGGGGGGGGTGAATCAGTTATCAAATAAATACAACCTTTATCAACATTAACATAATTTAACCATGTAAGCAATGTAATCAACAACCATAGAAAGATATTTATGCACAATAACACAATAACACAAGATATGTTGACTAGGGAACCTCTTGATCAAAGAGTAAACCCTGATGGGAATGATGCCCACAAAAGATGCACTAATATGAAATTTTCTTGTGAGAGAATGGACTCTATTAGGAGTGTTATGAAATACATTCATTACATATGAGTCCCTATAAGGAGACTTTGAATCTCTGCTAAAAGATTCTAACTTTGTTAGAAGTTATAGAAGACAGAAGGACCCACTGCCCAAATGACCTTTGTATTAATAAACAAAATAATACCATAAGATTACTGATCTCAATAGTTCAATACTCCTTCTCTGACTATTCCAAACTGCACCAACTGCTTCTTCAGATCTCAATACTAGATCTCTATACTTTGCATATCCTCTTCCAACAATTTCTCTTTCACAATTTCTTCACACACACTTACATTCCAAAATCATATTACAACAAGAAAAATATTCCTTCCTATATACCACACTCAAGTAATTACAAATGAGTTGACATACAAATTACAAAATAAAAGTTTCCACACGTTACATCAAAATTACACAAAACTGTAGGCTTCCAATCAATATAATTCTTCACTTGTGTGACTTCGGATCTTGTACTCATGTCCACATCATCATTAGCATGTCTTCAACTACCTCATAACTGCACATGATTAGATTCTATCCCGATTAGGAGATATCATCCGATTTCCACAAACCACTACTCTGGAATATTGCTTGAATACTGCTTCCATTGATTTCTTCATAACTATCATAAATAAATGAATTACTATCTATGCTCTTAACCATGATCTTATAACACACTATAGAGTAAGTCTTCAACATTGCATAGCTTCATCTATAATATCCCAAGTGCGCTAACTCAAACATTGTCTGCTTCTCTGCTAATCTTTAGTAGATCACTGTGTTGACATCAATGACAATCAAAGTCATGAATGCAATAACAACTGCTCCAGAATGGCTGCTAATACTCCCCCATAGGATATATTCAGCATTCATTCCTAACAAGGTTCAGGGTTAATAAAGATATCCTTATGACATTTGTATCCATCCTTTTGGTTATGGGTATCCAAAAATTTGAAGCGAAACAGTTATGTAGTGCAGTCTTTGTAAAGGATTTATTTGGGGCATGAATGTAGCTATCAATAATGTGGATGATGAGATGATGGTGCCATACCTAGAAGATTATTATTACTAGACGAGCCCAGAGGATGTTCACAGTAATGAAGAGGGTTTGTTTAAAAGGCCAATTTTGGTCATAAAGAATAAAAGGGCTCTTAAGGAAAGAAAACCAGTGATTGCAAGAAATATTGAGTTTTTGCAAAAATGGATAAATGAAAAAGAAACTGTGGGTGATGACTAGTGGAAGCGGTATATGATAGATGAGGGTTATGAACCCTTCCAACCAATATCAGATGAGGCTCATCACTACTAGATTGAGCCGGTTGCGAAGGTTCATCAAAAGGAAAGGAAGCGTGGGAGATGTTGGTGTTTGAAAACTCTTATGCCACTTAGGGCTGCCAATATGCCTTGAGACTGATGTTAGGAGTGGTTAATTTCAAGTATGAGAGCTCTGCAAGACAACTGGACCAACTATAGGGACAAGACTGCCCTCTTCACTTCTAGCTCTGCAAAACCATGGCGGGTGCACCTAATCCAGTAACTTATGACATTTTAGGACTTTGGACTGGATTAAACAAAGCAGATGATAGCAAGAGACTACTAAATGTTAACCAAACATTCATTGAATCTCAATTGCTATTGCGTATAAAATGGCCTTGTGAAGGGTATTACTACCAACAACAATACTTAAAACTTAAAATGGTCTTTGATTAATGAGGATAGGGAAGGTAGACAAGAGCCAATCAGACATTGGACTCAACTAAATGTACTAATCTTTGATCAGTTCCATTATCCATTGGGCAGACCTCACATACAAACAATGAAACATGAACCAACTATTGTCAAAGACTCATAGCCATAAATATAAACGTTCCAGCCCATCCACTACTTATAAGATCCTTCTGTAGACAACCAAGATGAATCTATGTCCCTTCTAAAGTAAATTTCACTTGATCCTAGATCAAGAACTAAAGACAAGAACATATGCAAAGGTAACCCTATGCAATGGATCAGAAAATCCAAAACTCACATGAATGACACCAAGGAGAGACTTGTAAACATGAAACAGTTATATTAAGTATGATGAGTCATGTACATGATCAAAGCAGGATAGAGATCAAACCACTTCAATAACCTGCAAGAGACTTCTAGAAATTCTATTAAGCTTACATGCAATGTGATACAACCCTGCTACAAACCCCTGGAAGCAACCGAAATCAGAACCTCTGGACTGATCCCAAATTTGAACCCTTACTCAGTCAAAAAATTAATTATTTATACCACTAGCCACCTTGGGAATCTCAAAGAGATTGCAATAAGCTTAGGGTGACTAGGGCCAGGGTTACAACGGCTAATCACAATAAAATTTTGAAAAACCACTTGAGGGAAAATGAGCACCAGTTTGTCAGAAATAAGGCATGATCCTCACGGCAAGAAAATCTTCAAATTTGTACCCAGGATCACAAATTCATCATGAAAATCAGTTTGACTAGACCATCAAAACATGTCGAGCCAACAAATTATCCTCCCCACATGGCAAAACATCCCTGCAAACACTCATGGCACCCAACTCACTGGACCAGACTGCAACAATCGATGCCACCAACCAGATCAAGAAACGACCAGAAAAACCATAAATTCTGGGTACCTCTTGTCGCGAAAACCATCTGCAGATTTAAATTTGAATTCCAACGGTCAAGTCTTTGGTGCCCAGCTCATTTTAAAACATGGCCGTTGATGATCCATCCTTCTCGGCAAATCGGGCAGCCCTTGTTTAAGTTCACAACAGTCGCGGGCCCCTCAAAAAGTCAACAGCCAATCAAAAACTAGCACGTCAGCAATACAGGCATCGTGGACCCACCTAACTCCGCAACCGCGATGCCAGCAGTGGTCGCATGATCACATAGCCAAAAATTGGGCTATGCGAACATGCAACAAGCCTCCATGTCAATGCCACCCTGTCACCCGCTGGCCAACCAGAACTGAGCACATCACCGAGCAAGCGGCCCCAGTTTATTTGGTGAATTGGCGACCGAAGAACTTCTGCCAATTCGTGAAATACTTTCCACCATCGCTAAAAAACTTAGCGATCACATGACCACTATTCGCTGAATTGCCAAATAAATTGGGGCATCGCCAAAACATTACGCGAACCAGCGAACAGGAAGAAAGTTTGTCAGGTCGCTAAACATTTTATCACAACTGCCAAAGACACTGAGAAATTCAACCGAGCCCACATAGGAAGATTGACGGTCGTCGCAAGATCTTAAGCCTCTAACACACTCGATGAGATTATACGCCGTTCGTCGATTAACTTGACAGGATCAGGACCCACTGATACATTCAGAAACCAGGTCCCACTGACAACAAGCCACTGTGCAAATACATGGATGAATAAAAAAGTGCCAACTGTGCATACGTGTCAACGGACCCACCTACCTCTCTTATGAGAATCAACGACTGTCGCTATACCGCTACATTAAAGGTTGAGCATGTTTCATTAACGGTATAACGACAGCCACAAGATTAAACTGAACTTTAATATGCCTGAATGCCAAGAAGACCGGTCCCACTGACAACATCCAACTCGGCATATGTGGACCAACAGGAACGCGCCTATTCACTCCTTTTCTGATACCGGGACCACCACCGAAGAAACGCCTAAAACAAACAAATAAAATCAACGGCAGGTGCATGATCACATGGAGTGAGAATATTCCATGCGATCACATGTCGACCGTCGATCTCCTCCCTCTGCCGCTTGAAGAATTTGGCCCCACCAACCATCGCACTTGCGCACTTAAGACCGACGAACATGGAGTGCCGATAGAAGAGAAGAAATGCAAGGTTGAAAACACATAGGGTTTTCGGTGAAAGATCGAAAACATCCAAGATTTTCAAAAACATTGTGGGTTTTCGACACTCAGGCAGATTCTAAAATTTGTTTCCTGCAGACCTTAGAACTTGAATAACTTTCTGAATTTTGTGATTCAGCACGTGTGATTTGGACTGGATCAAGGTGACACAATGAAGAACACAGGGCAGGACACTTCAAGAAAACTTGCAAGGAAATGGGCCATTTTCAAAAAAAATTGCATTGATAGGAAAATGGACCAATAGGAGACCCGAGAAATTCACACTTGTCGAGTTGAAGGATGCCAACAATAAAATATATGTGGTACAACCCTCAAAACCAGGTATTCAACTTCCCTCTCATGGGGAATGTCTCTTTGTAGACCAGAGCATGTTCCTAGATAGAAAGAAGAAATCAAAGTATTCCAGGAAGAATGCATAGTCTAGTCTAATCTGTGGTTGTAGAGGATTGTTCTATAGTTGTATAGGTCTAATATATTCATGGCATGATTTTGATTCTATTACATGCCTAGTCATATATCTCTATTTGCAATACTCATAGCAGTGAGGACAGTTTGGGAGTGTGGCCTCAAGACAAGTTTAGGTATAGGAAGACTATGAATTTTGGCTAGACTTTGTGTTTGGTTGTCTATGGTTGTGGGTCTCCCTCCAACACCTCCATTTGTAATGTCGTTTTCAAAGTAATACTATCCACCTCGGCCTATTAATTAGCAAAAAAAAAAATTATAGATACAACAAAACATTAGATTTAAGTTTCTCATATTTTATTTATTTATCTAAATATTGATTTGTTAGTTTTTATTACATTATAACTTATATTTATCACTTGTTTATCAATTAATTTTTTTTTTAATGAATAGAGGCTTTTTCCATTTAAAATAATATAAAAAGTTCACTATTCAAAAAAAGGGGCTGGGAAAAAAAATCACCCCGCGAAGAGTCACACAACAACTATGTTGAAAGCATACAACTATTTATCAAAAAAGCATATAAAATAAACACTCAAGTTGCAAGAGCAGTAGCAAATGAGGGAGAAGGATCTCTATCATCAAAATTGCCTCAAACTTTGGGCTTAGGGATCTGGTCGGGAAGTGACCATCCATCATCTTTTTCTTTTTCTTCATTCTCCAATTCTCCATCCTCCCGTTTAAGAGAAATAACAAGCACTAAAAGGAAGATTTTATATCAATTAAAATTTTAATCAATATAATCATGTTTAATTCTATATTTATCTACTTCATCTTTGAACAACTGTATCAGAGTTTATTGATAACAAAATAAATTATTTTCTTCTTCATCCCATCTTCTATACAAAACACTTATATAGATGTAAACCTTACGACAAAAGGGATACTGATATAAAACACAAACACTCTTCTCAAAGGAGGTTGGTTTAGATATAACTCTCATTCACGATCGTTCTCAAATTTCTTTACTAAGGGAACCAAACATTGTTTGATGCAGCTTGTTCTTCTTCACGATCATGAAAAATCTTCCTCGTTGCAGCTAGTTCTTCTCGAAGGTCATGCAGAGCCTTCTTCGTTGCAACTAATTCTTCTTCAGAATTATTCCAACCCTTCCTTAATGCAGCTAATTCCTTCTTCACTGCATCTAATTCATTTTCACGTTCAGTCAAAGCCCTCTGCAGTGCTGCTGAATCTTGTGCAGCACTCTTCTCGGCTACTGCTAATTCCTTATCCGACTGCATTTCTACCTTCTTGGTTACCGCAGAATCAGATTGTTCTCCACATCCCATATGAGCCAATAAAACCCACACTAGACTCAGAAATTCTCCTCCACTAGCCACGCACTCTGCATGAACTATTGACTTATTGTACACTGCCATATATATTAGCAGCTTACCCCAATAATGCGCCAATAACTCCCACCTTTCTTTTTCTTCTTTCTTCAACAGCTGCTCGGTTAGTTTTGCAGCGGAGCCTAACAGATTGTCTTTGCAGCCGAACAGATCTCGTGGATTTTTCTGAAGAATACTGCCCAAGGTAACTGTGCCCAGAATTTGGTCCACAACTCGCATGTATACAATCCTTGCCATCTTGGGGTGGAGAGGCAAAAGATTGGGGCGTGACAGCAGCAGATATGCGCAGTACCTCGACAGTATTCTACTCAACTTCACATTCTTCTCAGTTTCTTTCGGTTGGGCCAATTCTTCCTCAGTCTCATTCTTTTGGGGCAATTCTTTCTCAGTCTCATTTTGTCGGGGTGATCCTCTATTCGACTCACATAAAGTGGTAGCTATATGCCATATCAGAATGACCTCCTCCAGATTCCCATGCGATTTCAAGACCTCCGGGATTTCAGTTTCTCCTTGAAACAGAACCTTCTCAAAGTTGTAAACATGCTGTCTGCATTCTTCACTACTATATTCTTCAGAACATGCCTCTGAGAGGATTTTAAAAATGAATTCTTTGAGACCATCTTCGACAGGGACGTTGTACACATGCCTTATTTCGGTGTACTTGCTTACAAAAGATCTCTCTGGCTTTGGGAAAAGTCCAGCCATCTTGCGCACCATAGGAGACCTATTAAGCCAAGTCCCTATCAAGCAGTGTTGCGGAATTTTATTGCTCCAGTATTTGTTTCCTCCAACAATCTGGCTCAAGTTATTTTGTTGACCAAAATCCTGAAACTTGCCTACCACGATCATAGTAGTCCTTATCACCTGAAATCTGCACCTCTCAAGAATATAGCAAAATCCGCACCGCTGAACAATATGGCCATCTCGGCGCCTAGATGCCAGAACATAAGCACAAATTAGGTGGACCCTGGTCCAGTCGGACAGTACAACTCGCCATATCTGAAACACCTCAACCACAAACGCTACTGAAATCACAATGTATGTCACCATCCGCTGTGCTTGTCTGGATTCTCTCTCCCCCAAAATCAGATATCCAGCCGCTCCCAAGAGAATGGCGATGAGAACACTAACATCCCCCACTTTGTGAAGCCCGCGTTGCTGTACTTGGAGAAGACCGCATCGTACATGAATTTTAATTCCATCTCTACAAGTCCGAATGCCTCTTCTCCTCTACGTTTAACCCAAAAAGCTCTGGTCCTTGGGTGATCCCCTTCAACAAAATACAAACTTCCAAACCTCCGTTTATACATTTTGAACAAGGCATGGGAAACACGTAGATCGTACCCTTTACCTACAATATTAGCCTTCTCAACATCGTCAATAGTTACTATTTTCTCTAATTCCTTTTTTTCCCCTCTTCCTTTCAGTGAAGATGATTCCTGCTCCTGTTCTCTCATTCTCTCAAATTGATCCTCTCCCATAACCACATACTTGTACTTTTCTACAACACTTGTTCTCTCCATATATTTACAAATTGGCAAACTTGACATAACAATTCGAGGGTTACTGCCATACCTCAAAGCAAGGGTCCTTTCTGCATACTTAAGGAATCCTACAAACAGTAGAAGAATAGCAGCAGCCAATGGGCGGCCTTTCAGTGATGATCCATATATAACATACGCTGCCACAGAAACTTGATAAATCATATTGAATCCATGTCTCAGCCAGAGTTCATTATCAGCCATGGAATAGGCAGTAATAGCATCTGGTCCTCCTAAATGCATGAGTAACAATGGAGCCCATATTGCATATATCCCCGTCCGAGCGCTATGCATCATGGTCCCAAGTGCAGAAACGGCCACAGCATCCGCAGAAATGTACGCTCCCCATACGAGGAAACGCAAAATACCACTTGAACTGAGATATCTACTTGCGCCCAGAACCACCATAATAAGCTGCAATGTCATGCTAGTGAGTATTAAAATCCTCACCAACCATTCAACTGGAATACGCAACGCAAAATCATGCAGCACAGTCCACGCTGAATACCTTCCAACGCAGATGGCCTTCCAAACAAGAACAGACATGGTATCTAGTCCAGCGAAAAATCAAAGAAAGCACATCCTAATCCTGATGATAACCTGCAACTTTATGATTAATTTTTTATTCGGAATAAGCTTATATTTTTTAAATTTTTTTCACAGTATCACTGAGGCAGCGTGAAGCTGACTGAACTTCATAATTTTAATAAAAACTTTAACGTCAAGGAACTTTAAAGATAGGCTGATATTTTCTATAAAAAGAGGCAGCATTGCAGCATGTATGTATGTATGTGGGGCTAATGTTAAACAGAGATATGAGAGTGGAAATTCTAGTTGATTTATTTTCATAAAGTTTTTTTAATATTTTTATTTTTATAAACTTTAATATTTTTATTTTTATAGATGTGTAGGATGAATTTGAGAGATTGAGACCTCCTTCATCTTCTCTATGTTGTTGTTACGGTTTGTTTAATATATTTTATAATCTAGATGTATATTCATATAGAGATACATTTTTTTTTATATTAAAAATTGAGAGATCAAAAAAGAGCACCAAAAAGAAGGGAGGCTTGGCCTCGGCCTACCAATCGGAGAGTATCAAGAAACAAACCGCATAGGGTTAAAACATGATAACAGAGTATATGCAAGTATGTAAGAGCAAAAGTCCACTAATGCAGAATATCATCAAATTTATCTATCCATGTAGTCCATCCAAGCGGGCCTTCCATCTAGACCACTTTTTTTAGATCCAACAGCTGAGAGTAGATATGCAGGTTGTCAAATCTGGGACCATTGTTATCTTTGATATCATGCATAAGTTTTCCAAGCGCATCATCAAAAGCCATCTGATTATCAGCAATAGTAGCCAGCTCAAAGCCATTCTTCATCTCATAGATGAACATAGAGGCATGCCCATCACGAAGGAATCTCAAGAGCTTCCTCCTTTCCAGATTCAAAACACAACAAACCTGAGAGGCAATTTTAAAATGGGTGAGTTTTCTATAAAACCCAGTAAGAGTCCTGTTAATGCCTTGAAATTTAGATTCATTTCTTAATTTCCAAATATACCAAAGGATGAGAGATGAGAGAATCTGCCAAAACAGGTTAGCATCTTTGTGAAGCCCATCAATAAAACCAGTAATGATATCCAGAGTATAAACATGTTTAGTAATAGAAACACCAAACATAAGCCAAATCTCTCTAGCAAAACTACAATCAAAGAAAATGTGTCTCATAGTCTCAGGCATTCTACAAATAGGACAAATATCAAGGCTGGCTTGGTGGTTTCTGATAGGTAATCTATCCAGTAGAAGTTGCCACTTGAAGCATTTAATCTTAGGCGGGATGGGGGCCTTCCACAGTTTATCAAAAGTTTTTTGTCAGTCAGCAGAGGTGAAGGTACAATACCAAACATTATTGATATGATCAGTGACAGAGGTATCATGATTAAGGAATTTGTAAATATCTTTAGCTTTAACAGTAGTCAGGAGGGAACCATTTTTCCATCTAAAGGAGAGGAAGTGGTGGGAATCAACATCAGTGTTCCTAGGAAGGTTGAGGGCAGCACAGGCCAGCTTAACCAGATTGTAAGTACGTTTATGGGAAGCAGGGAGATCAAAATTCCTAGCAAGGTTATCCCAGCTAACAAGATTGTTATGTTCCATAATATCCATAATACAATTAATACCTTTATTAGCCCAGATTTTGGCCGAACATCCCTTGGTCAAGGCAAGGGGCTTACCCTAGTGGAGGAGATTCCACCAAATAGAGTGTTCGCCATGCAAAGTATAATTGTAATCAAAAGTGGAGTTATCAATAAAGTCACGAACATTCTCCCAAGCCTTCCAAATGGATCTGAAAACCCAAGTACCCCGAACAGTTATGGGAAACTTGCCAGCAATCAGGTCACAAAGGGGAAGGCCTTTCCAAGATTTGGCCTCTTTGGGGACACCATTCTGAATATTGTTTCTAACAAGCACTTTCCAGGGCTCGTCACCATCTAGAGCTTGGAAGATCCATTTGGATGCCAGGGCCATCCCCTGAAGTTTGAGATCCTTTAGGCCAAGACCACCAAGACTTTTCTCTAGATGACACCAGCTTCGTTTGACCACATGGGCTTTTTTGTTACCTTTACCATCCAACCACAGGAAATGTCAGATGGCCTTTTGAATTTCAAAGATCTGATAATTACTAAACATCCAAGCAGAAGAGTAATAGATACTATATGAAGAGAGGATTTTCTAACAAACTTACACTCTTCCAGCAAGGGAAAGAAATCTATTGTTCCACTTGTTAAGTTTTCTATTAATTTTTCCCTTAATCCAAGGCCACATATCTTTGAGTGAGGGGGTAACATAGAAGGGGATACCAAGGCATCTAACAATCTTATTAGGACCTCCCCAGGTGTACCCAATTTGAAAAAACCAATCTGGAGGCTTATCTTTCCATCCCAACATAATGGATTTGGAGCTGGAGATACGAGCCCCAGAGGACTTACCAAAGAGATCAAGTTTTGGTTGAGGCATTGGATATTATTTTGTGAGAGCTCCAAAAAAAGAGAGGTATCGTCAGCGAATTGTATGTTTAGGAGTTCAGAATTATCAGGAAGATTAATTCTACGAACTCTAGGGGAGATAGTATCATCCTTTAGAAGATAAAATAGGGCATCTGAGGCAATGACAAAAAGGGCAAGAGCTAGAGGACACCCTTGTCTAATGGAGCGGGAAAGAAGGATGGGTTGAGTAAGAGTCCCATTGATTTCAACCATGGCAGAGGCATCTTGGAGGAGGATTTGAACATATTTGCAGAAGATGCTTGGGAAACCAAAACCTTTCAGCATCATAATAATAAAGTCCCATTCAACCCTGTCATAAGCCTTCTCAAAATCAAGAAGAAGCATGGTAGCGTCCTGCTGAGAAGAATTAGCCCACTCCATGGCCTTCCAGCTAGTAATACTTAAATATAAAATCATTTAATTTTTTTAATACTTAAATAGAACTATTAAGTAGCCTTTTATTTTTGAAAACAAGCAACTCAAAATGAGAAACAACCAAGTTAAATTTTCATCTATATAATCAAACAAAGTATCAACCTTAAAATCATTCACCTTCTGCCAAGATTCTTTGATTTAGAATTTTATTTTTTTATTCATGAAAATGAAGATGAACAATTACAATAGACTAATAAAAAGTCAAGACTAAAAAATAGCTTAGTAAAATAAATCAATTGTTCAAAATGATAATATCTAAATCTTTTATGCTTGGTAAGAGCTCATTTCAAGATCTTAAGATACACTTTTGTTAATAAATTTGGGTACATAAGAAGATAAAATGTTGGATCAATAATAAATAGACCATAGAGAATTGTATACACATAAAAAATAATGTGGTTCACTAATGACTGGTTACATCTACATGAAAAGAAAGAAATTCAACTCCTGTAGATTATAGAAATTATAGGAAAATCTTTCATCAACTCATGAGGGAAAACAAATAAATCAAAGTAGGGGAGGTAAAGATTTTTATTGAATGAATATTGATGGTATGACTATTGGAATTTAAATATCCAATCAATTTTCTAGTTGAATTCCAATCCATTTTGTGAGTTGTTAAACTCGAAGATGTCCCTTCTTTTTCCAATCTTATTATCACATATTTACCAAACCAAGAGATAATATGCAAATCTCTAGATATTATCTTTTGAAACAATCTTAGTAAACACATCTACAGGAATAAGGATAGTATGAATCTACTCTAACTTTATCTTATCCTATTTAATTCAATGCTTTGGATTAAATAATATTGAACTTATATGTCCTTTGTCCATGAACGAAATGTTGTATTTTTCTATCAAATTAATGACACTTTTATTGTCATTATGGAGAATAAAATCTTGTTGTCTCCTACCCAGTTCAACTAATAATTATCTTAACCACAACATCTCCTTAGCCTACTCAATGATTATAATATATTCTACTTTTATAGTGGAGAGAACTAACTCTTGTACTTTAGATAAATGCAACTGATTGTTACCCTTGCAGATGTGAACACATACTCAACAGTATATCATCTTCTATCCAAACTAGCTTCCATATTGGAGTACACATGTCCTTATGTAAATATGTATCTTCTCCTTTCCAGACCTCAAAACATGGTGTGATGTTCCCTTCAAGTGTCTCAAGATCCATTTTATAACCTACTATATTTTTTCCTAGATTACTCATGTATATTGCTTCACTACTTTTGCAACATGAGAGATGTCAAGTCTATTATATGTCATTGTAAACATAAGGCTCCCAAGAGTAGAGAAGTAAGACTTTCCATGCATTCTTTTTCTTCATGTTTCTAAAGGTACATCTTGAAATATAATTTGAAGTGATAAGCTAAAGATGTGTTCACTACACTAACATTCTTTATGTTGAACTAGTTCAACACCTCACTATATTTCTTCTGCACCAATTTAATTTCTTTCTTATTCTTATATTTGATAATTTTCATTTCAAAGATTTACTTCATAGCAACTAAATCCTTGATAGAATATTTTTAGCTAACTATTGTTTTAATTGGCTAACTATAATCATCCTAGTTCTTATCACTAGCATATCATCATATTGACCAATGTTGAACAAAATTATTATATTTAGATGCATATGTGCACTCCATGTTAGGCCTTCTAACTTGAGGGATCGCTTCTTGTGGAATACACTCTTTAGTTATTGTTGACCTAATTAATTATTTACCTAATTACACTTTACTTAAGTTTACTTGGAATAATGCATAACATAGTATTTTTCATATGAGACACTTAGGAGTTTGCACCTCTATTTGCACATGATGTAGGAGAAATTTTTCTTTAGATGGTGATACTAGTTATCACATTCCATTTTATGTGTTATCTTTGTTAATGCATGTCTGATTACTAAGAGGGGAGGGGCGAATCAATAATCTACAAATTCTCAGATTCCAAACTCTAAACAATTTATGCACCAAAACATTTAACATCAACTTATTCAAATAGAAACCTTCAAAATATGCATCCACAACTAATCAATCACATAATGAAGACACCATATTTTTCTCATGGAAACCCAAATGGGAAAAATCATGGGTGGGGATTGGTACCCACAAAATTTGCACTGTTTTGGAATACACCCTGTTAGGAGCTTGTCTGATTAAGGGTTTACGAAAGCACTATTAGGTGCTACCTAGTTAAGGGATTTGCCTATAGACCTATTAGGATATTTGCCCTGTTAAAAGTAGCCTTGTTAGAGGACTTCAAACATTTACTATGAATGCCACCTTGTTAGAGGATTTACAACTAAGATTTGTTAGGATCTACCCGATTAAGGGATTTCACTATTATAATGATTAGAAAGCAATAGATAAGATGATCTGTGAAATTGCACTACCTCTACATAATCAGATCCTATTAAGCTTTGTACCTCTTCACCACACACTATACTATTTCTTGGCTTGATCACACTTGATTCCTTTCCTCTACAACTACATTAATAGAAAAAAACATCTAAATATATTTATTTCAAATTAGGTATTAAAATAATCATAAATTAATCCATCCATCCATCTCAAAAGAGAAATTTTTTTAACTCGGGAAAAAAAGATTAATGTCTAAGAGTAAAAGGGTTTTATTTGTTTTTAATACTAGCTAAACTCAATAAATCCAAAACATACTAAATTGTATATTAAATTCTTAGTATAAATTAATATTATAATAGTTTAATAAATAGAATTCAACTGAATTACATTAATAAAATAATGCTCCAAGTTGGCATATTAACTTAAACCTATTTTGATCAACCTTTTATGTAAATGTTATCTTATTTATTTATATTAATTAAATAAAATTAAACTTAAAGTACTAACTTATAATTTACTAAATCCAATTATACTCCTATATATTCAATTTTCCTTTATCATATCTTATTTTTAAGAAATTCATTTTTAACATAATAATAAAAAAGAGAAACATAATGTTGAAAGAGAATATCATATTTATTGTCATATTCATAAATTAAAAAAAAAAATGTTTAAAATCAATATTTAATTGAAATGTTTTCTCCTTTATCATATCTTTAAGAGAACCATTCCAAATCAAAATATTATAATTTCATATTAAAATATCATAATAAAAGAGAGAAACATAATGTTAAAAGAGAATATCATATTTATGGTCATATTTATTAAAATTATATAATACCTTTAAAATCAATATTTAATTAAATGTTCTCTTTTATCATATCTTGGAGGAAACCTTTCCATTTCAAAACATAATAATTTCATATTAAAATATCATAATAAAAGAGAGAAATATAATGTTCAAAGAGAATCTCCTATTGATTATCTTATTTATAAAAATGAAATAATACATTTAAAATTAATATTTTATTAAAATGTACTCATCACAATAAATTATCTATTTATAATGTCAAACTCTTACACATGATTGATATATAGTGACACAAAATATAAATACATTTTTCTCTCATTTTATAATTCTAAGAATAAAATATCAAGAATATCAATTGCATATATTACTATAAAAAAAAAGTCGAACAAAACATCAATTGCATATTAGTGAGGACAAACTATTAAACAAATGCTTGACGCATAATACTCAAATTTTGTCTTAATAAATACTAATCAAGCAAACAGTCATGATGTCATTGAATTATTAAATTCTACCTGCAACATTTCAATTGGAAGGAAGTGCTAAGAATTGTAGGTGAGTTGGAGCTGACGACGACTAACAAGACATGGCGATTGACAATACTTTGTTGTAGTTTTATTTTCCGGCGCACTAAGTCATTGGGATGGGAGCTTACTAAAAGGGCGACACCAATATGACATGATGGGGGCATGTATGTATGAGAGTGCGATGGGAGGCCGCTATGCATGGGGCTGGGGGAATTTGTTGGTTGTGTAGTCGACTCCTATCTTTTGTAGGTAAGAGTGTCATTAGATTAAAATATAATTATTTTTGCAAATTTCTAAAATATTTCATCTTTTTCACAAACTCCATTTGAGCAAGATATGGAATGTCCCTTTCAAATGGGTTGGCATGTCAGTCCTTGTTTCCCTCTCTTTGTCACTCTTTATTAATGTCATCATTTGGCTCGTCTTTTCTATTTTATTGTTCACTTGAACTATCATGACTGTACAACTATTTCCAAGTGGTATAGTGGATTATTTGGCACCCGCTATGCAGCCGACAGATTCCCCCACACAACATCATCCTTCTGCATACCCTGTAGCATGGCATACCATCCATATTCACCTGCATGTCTCATCATTGTTAGTACTATACTATGCACGAGTGTGTGGTAATTATGTTAAATCATTTGTCAGGAGGAATATGCAATATTCAACAAACTAAAACTTATCTCTTACCAAGGGCGACACTTAGTTTTTTTTCAAACTACTCTTAGATATTTTATCGTTTTGTTTGTTGTTTAGTCAATTTTGCCTAAATTTATGCATTAAAAATGGAATTAAATTATTTTATAAATAAAATTAGTTGAAAAGATGTATATGTGCAAACATAAATAATTTTCATTCAAGTAAATTTATTTAAATATTTTATAATTAGTTCGGGCTCTTAGATTAATATTTTTTCATTAGTCTTTTCAACAATTGGTTTGCATTGAAAGATAAAAGGATATATGGAAGGATTGTATTATTTTAAATAAATGATTATTTTAATTAGATGAATTTTTAAATAAGAATATATATACTAAGATTTTATTTTATAGTATTTGATTTATGAATGATATAGAGTAATAGAGTAATAGTGCTAGAAGGATAAAGTGAATAAGATAGAGAGTTGGAGATAATGAGATATAAATAAAGAGGGCGGGGAGAGATAACATAGAACCTTAAGCTTTAACTCTAATCATAAAACTTACCATGATGTAAACCCTAATCATAATGACAAATATTAAATGATAAATCTTATAAACCTTATCACAAACATTAAATGGTAATCCTAACCCTAATAATGACATAAACCTAAACATTATTCTAACCCTAATAAAAACCCTAACTTTAACCATAATACTAACCACAATCTTGAATCTAACCTCAATCCTAACCTTAACCCTAATCTTAATTAGAATTGTAACATAAATATAATATTAATCATGATGTAACTCCTTACCCTTATCATTATCGTAACTCTAAAACCTAAACAATGATAAAGTACTAATATTAAATAAAAAATAGATTGGTAATTTTTTAAATTTTTTTATTGTGATATATTTAAATTATTTGACTTGATGTGGAAAATATCTCCTACTTATATTTAATAGTTTTAATTTATATATTTCTAAAAAAAATAAAAATTTAATTGTATAGGGAACTTTTTTATTTTTACTATTTTAATGAATAGTTATGCTTTAATGTTTATATTTTATTTTTTTAAATTTATTTTCTACATCAACTAACTTGAAATATATAATTTAACATATATTTTTAATGTACCATAATTTTAAATTAAAATTTATAGAATTAAATTAATATTTTATTTAAAATATTATAAAGTGATTAGAAAAATCAATATAACTATTTCTACATATGAACTGCCATTAAAACAATACAAACTATTTGATTTTATAATAAAATTTTAAATTTTAAAATTATTTAAAAAGATTATATAAAAAACATAATTCACTAAAATAAAAAAAATTACAAATAAATTACTGTCTAGATTAATTTTTATTTTTAAAATCACAAAATAAATAAACAAACATAAAATCTTTTTGGTTAAGTATATTCCCACCATACAAAAAGATTTAAATATACTTACTCAAGCCAAGAACTCATATTTTATTTATCACATTTGTACCAGTGCAGAAAGATAAGTTACAGTTGAGTACATTAACTAGAGGTCATTCCTTTCTTTTTCGTGGACAATACGATTTTAGTATGGATGGGTATGTATTTGTTGTTTGCCATAGACATGTCACATAATGATGGTAGGGGATCTAGTCCATCATTCATATGGTTGGATGCTCATGCGTGGTAAATGAAGTGACATGCAATTTTTAATGAGTGAATGTCATGCAGCATTGAAAAACTATTTAAACATTTTTAATTTCAACCTTTTTTACACTTACATGAAACTAGGTATATTTGTTTAGTTTTAAAAATGTTTTATTTTAATTTTTATCTTTTAATTTCTTATCTAATTTTGAAGGTCATATTAATAAAATAATAAATTAATAATTAATTGTATAATAATTTTTATGTATTTTTTTTATCAGTAAAAGGTCAAGTCCATGATTAATTTTATTGATTATTTAAAACAAGATACATGAGTCTCCATTCAATATGAGCATTGGTAGGAAATAATGGAGCAAATTGTATAATAATTTTTTACTAATATTTATATGTTTCAATTTTTTATTTTAATAATAATTATATTATAATATATAATATATAATTTTAATAATGCTATTATTTAACTTTTAAAAATATAATACATAATAAATTTTTAATAAATATATATTTTTTTATAAAATTAACATTATCATATATTATTAAAAAATTTCTATCATTAATTTTTTTTTATTATTATATTTCGCGCTTAAAATTTTTATTGATATTATAATTTAATTTTAAAAAATAAACTTATATAGATAAATAATAATAACTTTTACGTTGAAGGCGTTTCGTATATGAGATGGAGGTTCTAATTTTTTACATCAACGATTAGTAGTTGCATACAAGGCATGGACGATGATAGAATTCATCATGGCTGACCATGTTTTTCTCCATGAGATTGGTCCAAAGACTTGAATGTCTTCCGAGCTGTACGAGAAGGCCTGAATACCTTCTAACTTGTGTGAAATGAATCTGTTGTGGGGATCGAACTCTACATCGATGGAAATATGGTCCTCTATGATGCCCAAAATAGAAGCGTGTGGCAGAGCTTCAATCATCCCACATACACTCTTTTAGTGTGCCATTCGATGAAAGCAAACAGAGTGAAGAAGCTCATTAGCCAGGCCTCTAAAAATGATGGGTCGCAGGGTCCTTACACCTTTTCTATGGAAGGCAGTGGCTTTTCTCTATACACCACTATCCTAACTCCTCTTCCATACAACTGTTGGCACGTTGACTATACTAGTGTATATGACTAAGATTAGTGTTGTCATTATGGCAATAAAGTCATATGGAGTTTTGGTGTCAGCGCACTTACAAGATCAGAATCTGGCTAAGTATGGAAGACAGGGGAACAAAGCATCAGTGCATGTGCGTATGATCGAGTTTTGGTATGCACCCTTGAAGATAAGATTTTGAGTATGTAATCATGCTAAGTCTAAGAACGCATGATCAGATGAGTTAGTATGAAGAAGTTACAGCTAGTTGAAGTGACATAGTCAGTAAGCGACATAACATAACAAAGCATGCAGTCGGCAGACAAGATTTTGATTAGCGGTTATTATTTTGTTTTGTAAAGGCTATGCGCCTATTGTATTTATGTTGTAAACATGTTAATAGAAATTGTTTAGGTTTTAAAATACCACCCCAACTCAAGCATTAGGGCTTAATGGTATCCTATCCTAATAAAGGAAACCTTCTCAAGCTGTGGGTGGACTCTGATTAAGAAAGATTCTCTGGATTCTAGGCCGGTTCCTATTTGATCTGGAAATATCACCTCTTGATTGAAAACTTAGTGAGAAAAGGGAAAAGGAACTTTAAAATAGAAAGGGAAAAATGGGGTGATACACCAAAATGAATTCAAACTTTGCTTGGAAACTAAAACAGTAACTTCAACTCATATATCAGAAGATTGACACCTTGGATCATTGATCAACATATAGGTTGAAAAGACCTTACTACTATGGTATAGACCACAAATAGCTCAATCTATCAACAAAAATACATATTCTGCATAAGGCTTGAATTTTTCTCACCTAGAGGAGGAATAAGAAACATTCACTTCTCCTAGCTACCAAAATGAATAAACACTTATGAAGAATGATGAAAACATGATTTGAATCAATACTCAAAATATATGGAGAAATAGATCATCTACTTTATTATCCTCCAAAAATATGACAAAAAGGTTACAAAACAAGAGCTCAAAAGCATGAAGGAACAATATGCTCACTTTCAGCCTCCTCTTCAAAATTTGCAACCCCTCAAACTGATAATCAAAATCAATTTTATATCTCCCATATACCTTCAATTCGAAAATCAAAGCCTTCATTATTTGCCCTAATTTGGCCTTAATTCATGCCAAAACCTAAGCCTAAAAATAATACCATAAACAATTCCCTAAATGTTGGTTTTAAAATAAGGATATAAATCCTTTTTACAATATTTAACCAACATTTACATTTATTTAAATTGAATAAGAATTCAGCATAAATAAAACTTAGCCTACCTAAGATCTAAACTTAGACAATTTAAAGAAAAATGCCTAAATCTAACAAATGCTAAGTGCTAAAGGGTTGATATGACCACTTCAACCACTTGCATACTATGTGGAAATCAAGGCTATGAAATGGCACTATTTGAAAATTGGGCTCTTCAGGATGTGGACAGTTGCAATTAAGGCATTGAATGTGGTTGCAATCTGGATCCCAAATTCTCAAAACTCTTGCTCATTCCTTGATTTTCACATTTCTTTGGCTTTGTGTTTGAAAGACTATAGGGAAAAACCCTAAGTCGATAGAAAATCTCTGCAAAAACCATGGCATATGGCTTGGCTTAACTAGTATTAACAAGCTCTTTATGTTTTGAGAGGTCTTTGGCATTGTTTGAACTAAAGTTTTGTTCATGATAGTGCTTGGGTTTTCCTTCTCTGTGATCTGGAGATCACTTGGCATGATTTGAGGCTTTGTTTACTGAGTTTGACCTCAAGCTATGGAGCTCAGCTATGCATATTTGGGCTCAACATAGGGCTCGGCCTGTGACTCCTTTCTTAGTCTGTGACTGGTAATGACTATGAGTTATCATAGGCTTTGATGTCGATGTGAACTCACCTGGATGTTTATGCTTGAATCAGGGCCTATGACTGAAATTTGGGCTCACTTGAAACTGTAGGATGTGTATGGCTGGGAATGTAACACGAGCCTTGAACTTGACTTTGAGTTATAACTGGCCTTCACTCATCTTCGAGCCTAAGCACATCTTCTCGGTAAGCACAACCCCTTCTATTTGGTATAACTTCATGAAATTTAGCTTGCCTCTTTTGCTCCTATCTATAATATTCTCTGACAATGTTCGATAGCTAAACCTCCTCCATGATTTTTGGGTTTGAATTGAGGTTAAACTTTTGCAATCTCAGCTTAGTCCAGGTTGTGGTTGAAAGATGTGGAGTTATCGAGATGTGAACTTGGTCCAGAAGCTTGGCATATTTCAACCACGGCTTCGGACCAAGCCACCAAAGCTGCAACTTGATCTCAAGCTTGGACTGGAAGACACAAGCTATTCTCTGATATTTGATTTGGGCCTTTACCTACAGATAAGTACTTCACTGTGTTCCCTCTATTTTCTTTAAACTAGGTTTTTGTATGCTTACATGTAACAACTCGGTTTTTTTTTTTAAACACCATGCATGTAGCTTGTAGATGTGTCTTGCATACACAAATTATTGCTCTATCTTCTCCTTTGATATGTATGTGATAATGTTTAACCGACAGCTTATTTCCTTCAAGCTTACAGTCAATGAATATTTGGCAATATTTTTTTTAAAATGAAAACCCATTTATAATTTAAGCCCATGGGTTTAACTGGAACTATCATTTGGGTATTCAAACCAGTCATTTTTACTAGTCTTTTTACATATTTCTCTCCAACTCCATCAATGAAAATAATGAAAACTCCATGGCTTGGCCACTGTTTGTACTGGATATGTATGCTTGCTATGTAACTTGCCATGCTCACTGCTTTCATTGTAAACAACCATGCTCATTATTTTTAAGCTCCTTCGATGATAATGAATCAAAAGTTGCATATCAAACCACTAAATTGAAATCTGACCCCTTGCAAGAATTTTGATCATTGTTGATGTACACTAGCCTTCTTTTGAATACCACCTTCATCATCAACTTGTTTAGTTTCACTGTCACAAAAGAGTGACCATGACACAACTCTTTATTTTTAACAGTATAGATGCATTACTTCCAGTAAATCTTCAATACCCTACACTATTAATGTACACCATCCTTCTTTAAACATTAGCACACACTATTCATTTTGATCTCACCTTTGACTCATCTCTTAAAGACACTAGTCATTAACAAATACATACAGCTCCACTAATAACAGTGAACATCCCCTTAGCTTTTTTGGTGTAAACTACCATGCTTGATCATAGTCCCTTCCTCTTTTTCATGCTGAAAATGAATCTCTGATGCTGAATATGAATATTTATAATAAGAAATGCAATAAGAAGAAAAATGATTGTTTATTAATCTAAGAAGTTCGAGCATGGGCTCATGACATTCAAAGACATCGAAATGAAATTCGATGGAGTTTGAGCATGGGCTCATCACATCCATCAAACACACACTATAAACATTTTATGATATTTTGAAGCACAATTCTGTAGCATTTTAGTGTCTATGCTATTGGATCTTGGCACTTGAACTTGATTGTTTTGAAGCAATATGGCACTTTGTTGTAGCATCTTGTAAGGCACTTTATATTTCATCTTTCTCCTCTAATTGTGATGTGAAAACTAGTCATCTTTGAGCACTGCAATTCATTCTATTAAGCTTTTCAAACAACATCAGTGTAATCTTGTTAGGTTAGTGAACATAATAAATAATTCAGTTTATGAAAAATGCCAAAATGGTGACACTTATGAATCAATATCCAGGTTATTGTGTTCACTAATCTAACAAGGTCTTGTTGATTCTGAAAAAGGTTTCTCAGTTAGAAATACTAAGTACCTTTCATTCAGATTTTTGGTTTTAACTATAAGAATAACATACATCAAAATGACCATTAATAGTAAAAGGTTTCATGTTTAAAAACAAGTCCCTTTAATACTATCTTTCATTTAGTGAGGATGCACATTTCCTTATTGCATTGGATTACCAGATAGATATGCATCTTTGAAAAATTGATTGTTGTATGATGTTTATGTTTCATGCATTGCTTAGATCCAATTGGATCTAATATAATTCTCTCTCATGATGTAAGAGAACCCTAAAGACCTAAAAGATGAAGACCTGAACCTAAAGACCTAGGACCTGACAAACAACTAGCTGACAACATATAGACAACAAGGCAATGCATGGGACCCCTACTCCATACTTCTATCATGCTTTCTATTTCACAAATGTACTCTTTGATTGACATGAAATATGAAAGGACACTTGTATACTACATTCAGTTTGAATGCACAATGTAATGATCAGTTATGAATTTGAAAAATTGAAATGTGATCAATACTTAGAGTACAATAATGAAATATGATAATGAATGCAATAATGAAATGTTAATTAACAATACCTGAAAGGTAGTGTTAATTGGACCCTAAAATGCAATCTTTTCCTATTCATGTTTATTCTTCTGTATGTTGTAATTTTGGGTAATATTTTTGGTGACTTCTGCTAGATGTCTTCTTGCTAGACATGACCTACATACGTTATCATTGGGCAATGGGGTTATAAAACTAGAACTCATGAATGCAACCTTTATTGAAATAAAAATGCATCTAATCTAGACTCATGCAACCTAAAGACCTAGTGCTTGGACAACACTTATTGAAAAAGAAACTAGACTAAACCTATCCCTCAAAGAAAAGCTTGAGGTGGATCCCATTAACTGGAATATGTAGAACTTCTCCATCATTTGTAGAGAAATGGAAATCGTTATTTTCTTTACAAGCTGTAATGAAAAAAGGGCCTAACCAAAAATTGTCAAATTTGTCATGCTAGCCTGGTATGCTCTTCAACACATCCCACTTTAGTACTAAATCACCCTCCTTGAAGTCTCTCGGTGTAGCTCTCCTGTCAAAAGACCTTTTGGTCTGCTCTTGTCTCAACTCCATGTTTTTCAATGCTCTTCTCCTTTCTTCTTCAAGCTGTAGCAATTCAACATATCTTAGATTAAGAGGATCTTCCTCTTCAAACAACAACATTTGATCAGCTAGATGTAAAGTTGGAAACTCAGTAGAAATTGGCAATCTTGCCTCCTTACCATAAACCAAAACATAGGGTGAATTCCCAATAATCTATTTTGGTGTGATTTTATCCAGCCATAAGGCTACCTTTAGTTTTGAGTGCCAATCTCTCTTGTTCTCCTACAAAGTCTTTTTGATAATCTTGATCAGGTTTTTGTTAGTAGACTCTGCAAGACCATTTCCCTGAGGGTAATAGTTGGAAGAAATATTTAAATAAATGCCATTTTTAACAGCCCACTCTGTTATAGATGATCCAACAAAAGCTAAAGTATTATTTGAAATTATTGATTGGGGAACACCAAACCTGGTTATAATATCATCATAGAATTTTAAAACAGTAGATCCAGTAGACTCCTTCAATGCAATGGCCTCAGTCCATCTAGTAAAATAATCTGTAGCAATCAAAATCCATTTATGACCTACACTTGAATTAGGGTTTATTGGACCTATAAAGTCTACTCCCCACTTGTTAAATGGTTGATCCACTATGATTGGCCTTAATGGTAATGCTGCCAAATTTTGCTTTCCTGCAAATAGAGCACACTTTTGACATTTTCTTGCCCAAGAATGAGCATCTTTAAACAAATCTGGCCAATAATAGCCAACTCTTAGAATTTTCCAGGTTGTAGTTTTAGGACTGAAATGCCCTCCACAAGATCCATCATGTAACTCAGATAAAATCTTATTTTGATCAACAAAATCAATGCATTTAAGACTTGCATAATAGAAAAATCTTTCCTTTGCTAAAAAATACAACTAGTTGCTCCTGTTTATCCTCATTCTTTTGCACCAGCATTGTTGAAATAGTGTCAAAACCACCATAAGCATATAAAATAAAATCCTTAGAGAAATCAGGATTAGTCAAAGTAGGGACTGATGACAGAGCTTGCTTAATTTGTTCAAAACTCCTCTTTCCCTCATTAGTCCAGCTGAAAGGAACATCTTTCTTTAGCATAGTATTCAAAGGCTTTAACATATTTCCAATATTAGGGATAAAGCATCTAACAAATTTTATCCTCCCAATAAAACTCTACAATCCTTTCTTATGTTTTGGCTATGATAGTTCCAGAATTGCATGAATCCTTTCAGGATCAATAGTTATACCTTCTTTAGACAGTTGATATCCTAAAAGTTTACCTTCATGTACTGCAAATACAAACTTCTTTGGGTTAAGAGAATTCCAAACTCTCTACATCTTTGTAGCACTTGTCTCAGATGATCTATATGCTGGTTTGCAATCTTGATGTAAATTGTTGCATCATCTAGGTATACTAGAAAAAATTTATACATGAGATTCCTGAAAGCCATGTCCATTTCTTTCTGGAATGTGGCCCTTGCATTTGAAAATCCAAATGGAATTCTCTTGTAAGCCATTGTACCCTATTTTGTTGTAAAGGCTATTTTGAATTGGTTTGATTCTTTGACTAAAATCTAGTTGTAACCAGAATACTCATCTAGGAGTGAAAATCTCTCTGAACCTGAGACATACTGCAAAATTTGTTCCATGGAAGGAAGAGGGTGTCTATCTTTCAGAGATGTCCTATTAAGGTCTCTAAAATCTACACAAAGTCTGATCCCTCCATTCTTTTTCCTTTCTGGAACTAAATTGAAAACCCAGGATGTGTGTTTGATAGGAAATATAATACCACCATCCAAAAGTTTATTCAGCTCTTTCAACATTAAGGGCTCTAACTTGCGATTTATGGGCCTTTGCCTTTGTCTGATTGGCCTAGCATTTGGCTCTAATTCTATGGTATGTTGAGTTAATTGGGGATCACATCCTTTCAAATCAGCATAATCCCAAGAAAAAACATCATTAAATTCTTTGAACAAATCAATAAGAAATTATTTCTCTTTAGGAGAATTAATTTTACCAACCTTTAAGTACTTGTCCTTGAATATTTCCACTTCTTCATAGTGATCTTCCTTGATCAACAAGATAGTTTTGTTTCTCTTGAACTGATCATTAGAGTTAAAAGCTAACTCCAGGCTGACCAATCCCTTTGGAAGCTTATTAGTCTTCAGTTGTATGATTTGATCTTCCATTTGCTGATTGAGTTTGTCATTCTTAGGAGCTAAGAAATCTTCTGTTTCAATCATAAAACTCAAAATATCTTCATCAGTGTTAAAAACCTGCCAATTTATGTCATTATCTAGAATATATGGCCTAACAACAATCTTGACATGGGACTGATATGAGATCTATCCTTTATTTTCATTAATTGAGACATATGTACCAATACCAGCTAATCTATCAACATGCTGATTTTTCCTTCTAGGGATAGAAATGAGGTTAAATGTATCAAAATCATCCAGAATGTCAGATACTCTAGATTTATACAACTTAAGGAGATCATTTTTAACAACATTGATACCTCTCACCTGATTTACTATTAATTCACTATCCCCAAATACCCTCAAGCATTTGATTCTCCTTTTTCTTTCCCACTCTAGGCCCTAAATCAAACTTTCATATTTAGCCACATTGTTAGAACATGGAAAATATAATTTGTATGCATCATAAAATTTATCACCCTCAAGTTACACTAACTTAACCCTTGCACCAACACCATCTTTATTCCTAGATCAATCAAAATACAAATTCCATAGCTGGTTAGACAATTGAGATTCAAAATCTTGATATTTTATTAGATTAGGCATAACTGCATCTGATTCCAAAATCATATAATTACCAAAACCAGAATCAAACATATCATCATTTTGATCATTTCTAGTTGCACATTCATCCAATACAATATCAGGATATTCCTCAATTTATGTATTATAAGTTGAATAATCCTTTATCTCATCTAAATCCATAATTACACAACTTACATTAATAGGGCTTGAATTATAAGGCTTTATGTGATCCTTGGCCAATAACTCTAATTTTATGGTTACCTTAGTACCATATCTGGTTCTGAAATATAGGTGTGACCAATTTGATGAGAAATAACCATCTATTTTGGCTATAAAGTCTCTTGACAGACATAAGGAAAAATAAGGTGGCAGATCTATGACATATATATCTTGAGGAATTGAGAAATTTGGACATGAATATAAAGTCAAACTTGCATTTTTAACAACCCCTAAGGTCTTGACTGAGGTACCATCAAGCTGGAAAACTCCTTTCTCAAGAGGTTCATACTTTAAATCCAACAAATCAACAATTTTCTTAGGCATGTTTCTTACCTTCCTTTTTTGTTGTCTTTTGCACATTTGTTGGCTTCCTATCCTTTGTGACTACTGATTGCTTCAAATCTACAACCTTTTTACTTTCTTGTACTATTGGTTGCTAAACTTTAGCAAGTTTCTTTTCATCTTTAGTTGTTCTTTCCTAAACTTTAGAGGGCTCTGAATTAGCCATAACAACTTTAGGAGGCTGCTGAACAACTTGTTGTGAGCTTGTTGTCAACATGGACAACCCTTCCTTTAAAATTTCAGCTTGTCCTAGTATAGCTAAGGTTTCCCACATAGACAAAGTTACATTCATTTTCTTCATACTATCAACAATATTATAAGAAACAACAAACTATGCCTTTTGAGGAGATCTAGGAGAACTTTGATCAGCATACCTTTGATTTTGATCTTTGTTTGATGAAGAAGAGGGATTATTTAGAATTGAAACTGGTGTAGGAGGAACATTACCAGTTGATTATTTTGATTCTAAAGCTCTCTCCTTAGATCTAGTATTTGTTGAAATAGGTGAATCATCATGGTATCCTATCCTAACAATGGAAACCTTCTCGAGTTGTGGGTGGACTTTGATTAAGGAGTCTCCAAATTCTAGGCCGATTCCTATTTGATCTAGAAATATCACCTCTTCATTGAAAACTTAGTGGGAAAAGGGAAAAGGAACTTTAAAAATGAAAGGGAAAAATGGGGTGATACACCAAAATGAATTCAGACTTTGCTTGGAAACTAAAATAGTAACCTTAACTCACATATTAGAAGATTGATACCTTGTATCATTGATCAACATATAGGTTGAAAGACCTTACTACTAGGGTATAGACCACAAAGAGCTCAATTTATCAGCAAACATACATATTCTGCATAAGGCTTGAAGTTTTCTCACCTAGAGGAGGAATAAGAAAAATTCACTTCTCCTAGCTACCAAAATGAATAAACACTTATGAAGAATGATGAAAACAAGATTTGAATCAATAATCAAAATATATGGAGAAATAGATCATCTACTTTATTATCCTCCAAAAATATGACAAAAAGGTTACAAAACAAGAGCTCAAAAGCATGAAGGAACAATATGCTCACTTTCAGCCTCCTCTTCAAAATATTCAACCCCTCAAACTGATAATCAAAATCAATTTTATATCTCCACTATGCCTTCAATTCAAAAATCAAAGCCCTCATTATTTTCCCTAATTTGGCCTTAATTCATGCCAAAACCTAAGCCTAAAAATAATACCATAAATAATGCCCTAAATGTTGGTTTTAAAATAAGGATATAAATCCTTTTTACAATATTTAACCAACATTTACATTTATTTAAATTGAACAAGAATTTAGCATAAATAAAACTCTGCCTACCTAAGATCTAAATGTGGACAAATTAAAGAAAAATGCCTAAATCTAACAAATGTTAAGTGCTAAAGGGTCGAAATGACCACTTCAACCACTTGCAAACTATGTGGAAACTGAGGCTGTGAGCTAACACTGTTTGAAAATCGGGCTCTGCAGGATGTGGACAGTTGCAGTAAAGGCATTGAATGTGGTTGCAGTCTGGATCCCAAATTCTCAAAACTCTTGCTCATTCCTTGATTTTCACATTTCTCTGGCTTTGTGTTTGAAAGACTAGGGAAAAACCCTAAGTCGGTAGAAAATCTCTACAAAAACCATGGCATATGGCTTGGCTTACCTGGTATTAACAGGCTCTCTATGTTTTGAAAGGTGTCTGGCATTGTTTGAACTAAAGTATGTTCATGATACTCGGGTTTTCCTTCTCTGTGATTTGGAGATCACTTGGCATGATTTGAGGCTTTGTTTACTGAGTTTGACCTTGATCTATGAAGCTCGACTATGCATATTTGGGCTTGACATAGGGCTTGGCTTGTGACTCCTTTCTCAGCCTGTGACTAGTAATGACTGTGAGTTATCATAGGCTTTGATGTTGATGTGAACTCGCCTGGATGTTTATGCTTGAATCACGACCTATGACTGAAATTTGGGCTTGCTTAAAATTGCAAGATGTGTATGGCTGGGAATGTAACATGAGACTTGAAGTTGACTTTGATTTGTAACTATTCTTCACTCGGCTTCGAGCCTAAGCACATCTTCTTGGTAAGCATGATCCCTTCTATCTAGTATAACTTCATGAAATTTAGCTTGCCTCTTTTGATCTATACTTTTCTCTGACAATGTTTGATAGCTAAACCTCCTCCATGATTTTTAGGTTTGAATGGAGGTTAACTTCTGCAGTCTCGGCTTAGTCTGGGCTGTAGTTGAAAGATGTGGAGTTATCTAGATGTGAACTTGGTCTAGAAGCTTGGCATATTTCAACCATAGCTTCAGACCAAGCCATAAAAGCTGCAACTTGATCTCAAGCTTGGACTAGAAGACACAATATATTCTCTGATATTTGATTTGGGCCTTTACCTGCAGATAAGTACTTCACTTTGTTCCCTCTATTTTCTTTAAACTAGGGTTTTGTATGCTTACATGTAACAACTTGATTTTTTTTTTAAAACACCATGCATGTAGCTTGTAGATGTGTCTTGCATACAAAAATTATTTTTATGTCTTCTCCTTTTGATATGTACATGATAATGTCAAACCAACTATTGGCAAGTTGACTATACTGTTGTATATGACTAGATATAGTGTTGTCATTATGGAAACAAAGTCATATAGAGTTTTGGAGTCAGTGCACATTATCATAAGGTTAGAATATGGCTAAGTATAGAAGATTGGACAGTTAGCAAAGGACCAGAAGATCAGAGCATCAACGCACATGCATATGACCAAGTTATGATATGCGCCCTTGAAGTTAAGCTGGTAAATGTGTATTCATGCTAAGTCTAAGAGTGCATGATCAGATGAGACAGTATGACGAAGATACAATCAGTTGAAGTGGTATAAACAATGAACATAACATAATAGAGTATGCAACCGACTATTGGTATTTTGATTAGTGGTTATAATAATGTTTTGTAAAGGTTATGCACCTATTGTAATTAGGTTATAGACATGTAAACATATTTTTTTGTAAAAATGCTTGAGCCAATTCACTTGGAAGCATTGTATGTAATTGATTATAGGCTGACCTAGTTAATTGTTTTGTTAGCGCATATAAATATAAGATGCACCTTTGTAATAAAGTATGGAAGGAGATATAGAGATAAGATAAGAAGAGTAGAGACATGTGAAGTGAATATAGAATAAGTTAGAGCTTTACAAGGGGCTAAAGCATCAGCGCACAAAAGGAACTGATCAGACAAGCAATGTCACAACACCAGTTCATCCAACAAATATAGTGTGTATCTGAGATCAGAAGGTTGTAGCCTTCACCACTTGAGTAGTAAGCTCTAGGACAATGTGTCCCCACCCCTAATAGAGTTATTGTAAAAAAATCCTAATAGGCTCCGACCTTTGACCAGACCACTATACTAAAAGCATCGTAAAGAACAACTCCTAATAGGGTTGCAGATCTTCTAACAAGGATCATAAAACACTAGTGCAATTCTTAGTGGGTGTCAATTCCCACCATGGTTTTTTACTTATTTGGGTTTCCCCGTAACCATATTGGTGTTATGTGTTGTGATTGTTTATCTTTTTTACATTGATGTGTATTTCAATACTTAACCAATCAAATTAAGATTCAAGAGATAAGAAAATCTAAAGATATAGGGAACACTGATTCACCCCACCCCCCCTCTCAATGTTCCCATTCCTAACAATTGGTATCAGAGCTTTGGTCCTCTGAAGAAAAGTTTAACCACTTGAGGAGATTAATGGGTTCAGAAGAAGAAAAGAATTTAAGGAAGAATCTTATGGCAGCTCTTGAAGACCTTGACAGATCTGAGAAAGAAGTTGAAGAACTGAAATTGAAAATCAGTGGTGCACTGTTATCTCCATTGAGCATTAAAGGTTGTCATTAGTATCAAAGGTTATCAAAGACATCAGTTAGTTACTTATGTTAACCTAGTCAGTAAAGGAAAGCATCAAAAGCTAGTCGATTAAGTCTTTACACTGAGCACATACTAGTTTTATTGAGCATCAGACACCGATACCGAGCGATAGTAAACACCAAGCACTAGTGTAATTATTGAGCAGTATTTACAATGTTTACCGAGGATCATAGGAAATGACATAGGAATCAATAATGGCACATCTATCTATGCAAATAGTTACAACAAAATTAGAAAATGTTTTACCAAGATCGAGGATAATTTATTGTTGAGATATTCATTAAATGCGATGAAGATCTTTGTAATTGTTTGATCTAGGTTATTTTTGTACACCGTAGACTTAGGGTTTTCTCTAAGATATTGTAACCTTATTTTGTTAAGTGGCATAAAGCAGTATGCTATATAATTGTATTTTACACATCTTTTTGATGTAACTGATGTATGAATGAAGAAGCACTTGAAGCTTTAGCCAACCTTCAAGATTATCAGTTGTCAAACAGAGCAGAATAGTAATTAGAGGAAATCAGATTAAGAAGAATCAGAGCAAGCTAACCGAGCAGTTCAGAGCGAAGATTTTAACATTACAAGGTGATATATATTTAGTACTTTATTGATCTATATTAGACAAGTTAAGTTGTCATTAGTAGATAGTTACCTATTTCTTTCTAATCATTGTAATAAAGTTTTTGGTAAAATCTCTTAACATAGTAGACTTGACAGCCTTTTGTAAATCTCTTAACCGAGTGCACACTCAAGTAGTGTTGCTAAAATCCTATCACTAGTTAGATCTAGCTGATCTAATATGTTACTCCTAACAGGGTAAGATCACCAAAAGTGATTGACACTTGTAGCCCTAATAGGAAAAACTTTTCTATCTGTAGTAGTGAAGAATTTGTGGGTGTCATCCCCACTGTAGTTTTTACCTTCTAATAAGGGTTTTTGCATTACCAAAATACTTGTGTTATGCGACTGTTATATTATTGATTTCACATTATTTACTTTTACAAGCTGAATGGATTAATGATACATGCATTGGATACAAGTTATTTTGCAAGGTTACTACTGTTTGTTGTTTTAGATCTAAAAGGTTTATGAGTTACAATTTTTGTGGGCATTGATTCACCCCTCCCCTCTCAGTACCCTATCTCTCCAAATCCAACAATTGGTATCAGAGCATAGTTCTCTTATTGGACAGTTTAACCACTGAAGGGTAAAAGATCTAGTCATGGAGAGGTATAAGTTAGATAAAACCATTGAGAATTAGAAGATTCAAATGCAGATGTTTGTTGAATAGTATAAGGAAGCTAAGGATGGACTGAAGAAACTATTGGTTGAAAGGAAGAACCTAGCTATTCTGCAAAATGAGATTGGTTACCATGAATAAGTGATTGATGATATATTTGATCACATTGGATCTAGTTCAGGGAGTATTTCTGATGGATCTGAAATTATAATCTCTAATTTGTCTGAAAATAATCTACCCTTAACCGAACAAGTGAAAGCACTACAAATTGGTCAAGAATCACAGATGGTGAGGATGGTAGAAATAATGAACAATGCCAGATAGGTTGAGAAAGAAAGAAATCTAGCTATTGAAGACCAAAGACAGACAAGTGAACAACTTCAAGAAAAATAAAGTGAGATACAAAGACTCACTGATTGCCATTTTCAAATATCTAATCAGATGATGGTTGTGAATCAAGTAATCAACTAAGTAAATGGAGAATTGTCAAGAAGACTTGAAGATGTTGCAATACTCAGAGAAGAGAATTAGAAGTTGAGAAATGAGGTGAAAACTCAACAGCAACATAATGAAATGATGAAATTGGCTAAAGATAACTGTAAGAAGATTGATGATTTTCTGGTTAATCAAAGAATATTTGGAAGCAAAACTGGATTAGGCTATACCGACGAAACAGAGTCATCACAAAAAGCTAAAAAAGTCAACAAAAATCAAAGTCAAAGACCTAAAGTGTTGACATGTTATCACTGTGGAAAATCAGGACATACATCTAATGTCTATAGAAGCAAAGCATAAGGTAAACCTCCTGTCACTCCTAAGTTTAATGGATATTTTTATTACTGTGGAAAATTTGGTCATCAATCTTATGAGTGTAGAGCTAATTTGAATCAGAAAGCTAACAATGCTATTGTGGAGAAACTATGCTACACTTGTAACAAACATGGACACACTGCACGAGAGTGTAAGGCTAAGATGAAGCGAGTATGGACTCCTAAGTAGAAGACACAATGCAAGTCGTATCAACTAAAGAGACAAGGTAATTCTTATGTTTGGGATTACAACACATGGGCTAATTGTATTGCATGTGGTAGATATGGACACATTGCAACAAACTGTAATAGGAAAAGATGGGTTGGACAATCAAGAAGCTGGACAAGTACTAGAATGACATGCTTGCATTGTCATAAGGTCAGTCATTTAAGAAAGGATTGCAGAGACCAAGCACCAGAAGAAGGTCATGTATTTGAGAGTGGAAACACTATTGTAGATATCATGAGAATCAAGAATTCTATGTGGAGAAAGGCATCTAATGAGAATGCTGAGTCTAGTAATGATGTCGATGAAACCTCATCCACTGGATTAGGTGACATCGGTACCTCCACCTAAGATGAAATAGGTATGTATGGGACTGATATTTCAAAATGATCATATTTTACATACAGTTCCTTATATATGATGAGCACATACCAAATCTACATGAATAAAGATGCATTCTGGTTTATATGTTTTGAGCTAACAAAGTCACACAATCGGTAAAAGTTAGACCAAGCATTGGTTACCTGTTGATAATCACTATTCAAGGTTAACTGAGTATCAGTATCAACCAAGTAAAGATATCATGTGTTAATCGAGCATATGAAAGTTTGTAGTAGTTGTCGAGATGACAATTGTCACAAACTAGAAAGTAGGTCAAACATTTATTACATAAATTTTTGAGCGGGAATATGAAAAATTCTATAAATGCACAAAAGTAAGAGTTCATTTTTCACATTGCAATTTTAGAGAGCTAAAATTTCACATACCGTGTTCGAGAAAATAATCCTTCAATGTCATTCAAGCTGTTGTAGATCGAACCGAGCATATTCTTTGATATATTCTGAGTAAGTTGAAACCCTACCGAGCATATTCTTTGTACTTACCGAAAACCTAGTTTGTTGAAATGGAATCTACTGTGAGTTCTTCTAAAGTTGTAGAAGAGGAAGTTGATCTTATTATGTCAACAAGCTACAAGGAACCCAATTATAAGTTACATCTGGAAGTTGCATTAAAATAGATTCAGCGGGTGCTTTTTCAAGCATCCCACCTAGGGTTTTGTTAACTAAAGACATACGATCATAAATTCACTATAAAATTGGTGAAATAGGAGATTTCGATATGTATGTTGCATATCAGGCACTATGATAAGGAAATAAAGCTGAAACTAGAGCACAAACTTGTTGAAACACTTGGACTCACCAATGCCCTAAATTTTCTGAGAAATTTCAAGAATGAGTGGATTAGGGTTGTGTTAAGCTGTTATCATGAAGGCACATTCTAGTTAGAGAAACTGATCCAAGTGACAAAGAGAATGATTAACAGGGTTACTGGTTACCCTACTACCAACAAGGCCAAAGCATTCAAAAGCGCAACATGAGCTGAAGTTGAGAAAAATATTGGTACAACATGGGATGGTAGAGCAATAAAGATTGCATCCATTGTGGAGCCAGAAGTAAAGTTTGCAGCACACGTAATTGGCTATAAGTTTTTCTAGTCAAGAAGGGTAAACATTGTACTGTGTAGTGTAGTAGACATGGCTTACAAAATGATACAGAAGGGTCATCAGATAGACCTTTCCAAGCTATTACTGAGATTGGTTGAAGAAAACATGAAAACAATCAAGTCACAAAATTCCAATGCCTATAAGTTTGGTTCACTACTTGTATGTTAATTTTTCTATCTCCATAAATTATTTCCTTCTATTGGTCACACTGACTAGATAGATGATAAACTGATCACGTCACAAATTTTTGATATTATGAAAGGTCTGGGAGATAATGTTGAGAATGTTATAGATAGTTATTTTTGAGGATTTTAAAGTTAAGATGAATCTGAGAAGCAGGATTCTAAGTTCATTGGTCGAGAAGTATGAGATGGACATTTTTTTTCTAGTGAACATAGACCATACAATGATTAAAGCTATTGAACCAAGGATAAAGTGGCTAGCACCTATGGGCTATGAAATAGATCATGATTTCAGTTTGAAATCAATTGAGGCACTACTAGCATTACCAAAAGACAAAAAGGAAAAAAGGTTTGGAACCTTTGAAGAAGAAAAATCAAGAATTAAAATAGGGCTTGTCATCGGTAAAATAACAAGAAAAGAAAAGAAAATGAAGAAATTTTTATCTGAGAAGTTTCAGAATGTATCTGACTCATCTAAGGAGTCACCAGTTGAAACTACAACCGAAGGTCAGTTAATGTTGGCTGACAAACCATATGATAGTGAAGAAACTAAGTCCAAAGAAGAACAACACTCTAAACTGGTTTCTCCGACACCAGTTCCAAAGAAGAGGTAGTTGCCAGTGCAAACAGGTGCACGCACAAGGTCATCAACTGCAGCTTCACCACCATAGAAGAAGGGAGCTAAGAAGGTAGTAAAACCTAAGGCAACTACACCGACAAAAACATATGCAAAGAGAGGATTCAAGGTTGTAACTGAAGCACTAAAGAAAAGGAGAAGGTTAATAAGGAATAAGGAAGACCTTGAGGATGAAGAAGAAGACAACAATCATTTTTTGGTTGTTAGTAATAAAGAAAGATCAGTTGATGTGATTGCTGAGGATTCAATTGAGAATGGAGATCTCTCTGATTCGGAACTTAGCAGATTTGACAGTATGTCAAATGAGGATCAAAAGAAAATTGAGGAAGCAATCATCCAGATGATGATTCACTTCAAACGAGCTCCATTAGAGTTTGAACAATCACTACCCAAAGCATTAGAGGAGGGAATAAATCAAAAGTGGTCATATGCCTTGGAAATCAAGAGAAAAAGAAGGGAAAAAATCCTAGTATCGGTAGCACCGAACATATCTCTTGCTGAGTTTAAAGAGCTTATGGATACTTATGTGAAGAGATTCAAAATAAAAGGCCGAGCTATGCTAGTGTTGGATGAAAATCTGGCATAACTTGATGAGTCTTCTCAGCTCATCTAGACTTCAATTCTTGCTGTTAGAGAGAAAAATGAGAAATTGTATTTCAAAATTTGTCTAAAAAGAGACAGAAATCCAAAGGTAAAAGAATATTCATTGAGGAAAATGTAGCAAAGAAGATTAAAGAGTCAAAGGTATCAATTACCAAGGTAATTGACACAACACTTGCACAAGAAATTAAGGACAGTTTATAGGATGCACTAGATCTAACAAAGATTCAGATAAAGGAGCAAAATGATAATGATGTACTCATTGAGGACATCACAAACAATGATCATGATGATAGAGATGATGATGATGATGTGAATAATGCACAAGACAACACACGGGATGAAGCACAAGTTACTGAGTGTGCATTTCCATCATTACCAAGTGAGCTTCCTATACTTTTTGAAGCAGTTGAAATTCTTTAAAGGAACAAACCAATTGCTCAGACCCTGAGCAACCACAAGATACAATAGGGGAGAAAAGCATCGAGACACCTGCCGAAGCAAATAAGCCTAAAGAAAAAGAGGCTATTGAAACAAAAACATAGGCACAAGAAGAGCCTAAGGCAACTGAGGTCACCCCACATGACACAACATCAGAGGCTCCATCTCAGTCAACCAACACACAAGTTACTAAAGAATAGAAAAAGGAATACAATGTGTCAACTGGGTAGAACACTCCGAGGGCAGAAGAAAAAGCTATTGTTCTAGTTGCCAAGAGTTCACCATAGGAACCGGAGAAGAAGAAGAAGAAAAAGAAAGGAAAAGGGCTAGTCACATTAGATGAAGTTATTGTGATACCCGAGTGTGACCTAAGGACCCTTAGCCCCAAAGAACTAAGAAAATATGGGGAGTTATGCACAAGGAAAGCAGCACAGGAGAAATTGAGACAAGAGAGTAAGAGTAAGGAGATATTAGAAAATGTAAGAGATATCTTACAACAACTTATACCTGAGGTACATATAGATGAAGACACTCTGATTATGGACCAACTTGCTACTCTTGCTGAAGGAATCAATGCCCTAGATGTCGATACTGACAAGAGAATAGAAGAACGGCAGAGTCAAAAATTCAGGATAAACTTGCATAAAGAATCAGCCAAGAAGTGGCAATCAACAAGGTCAAATCGGCTGAGGTAATAACCGAGATCAAATCTATAATTCAGTTAATTTTTCAATTCTTACTAAAGCTATGCACTGTGGAAACTTTCACTACCAAGATCAGTGAAAAGATCAAACAGCTGGAAAATGAAATCAAGGCCAGTGCACATGCAGCTACAACCAAACCACAAGATTTTTCAAAGCATATATTAAGAGTTTAGGAACTCAGGCGGTTGATAGCAGATCTCAGGAAATAAGAAGAAAGGACCAGTGATCAGGTCATTGAAGTAAAAACTGAGCTCCTACCCTACTTGAAATTTTTTGAGAAACATATTGTTAAAGAAAAACTTGTTGCAACACCAGAGATTTATGTGTTGGAGAACATATTTGACATGCATGCACAAGTCGGTCTTGAGCACATTGCTCTCACCAACTTGAAAGAGGAATGGGAAAACCTCTCAGAGTCACTGAAGAAAACCCATCAACACATTTTTTATAAGCTATAAGTATACACTTTTGTATTTGGCATTAATATCAAAAAGGGGGATAATAATGTATATGTCAAATATGTACATAGATGCTAAGTATACTACACATTACCGGGAGCATGCACCGAGGAGGAGTATATAGATAATTTTTTATAAGTATATATGTATATGGTGGAGATATATAACTTTTTGAGACATAAGGTCTGTATACATTAAGGTTTTGATACTAATTCCGAAGGGGGAGATTGTTATCTCTATTGAGCATTAAAGGTTGTCATTAGTATCAAAGGTTATCAAAGACATTAGTCAGTTACTTATGTTAACCCAGTCGGTAAAAGCAAGCATCAAAAGCTAGTCGGTTAAGGATTTACACCGAGCACATACCAATTTTACTAAGCATCAGACACTGATACTGAGCGATAGTAAACACTGAGCACCAGTGTAATTACCGAGCAGTATTTATAGTGTTTACCAAGGATCACAAGAATCAACATAAGAATCACTAATGGCACATCTATCTATGAAAATAGTTACAATAGAATCAGAAAAAGTTTTACCAAGATTGAGGATAATTTATTGTTGAGATATTTATTAAATGCAATGAAGATCTTTTGTAATTGTTTGATCTAGGTTATTTTTGTACACCGTAGATCTTAGGGTTTTCTCTAAGATATTGTAACCTAATTTTGTTAAGCGGCATAAAGTAGTATGCTATATAATTGTATTTTACACATCTTTTTGATGTAACTGATGTATGAACAAAGAAGCACTTGAAGCTTTAGCCAACCTTCAAGATTATCAGTTGTCAGACAAAGCAGAATAATTATAAGAGGAAATTAGATTAAGCAAAATTAGAGCAGGCTAACCGAGCAGTTTAGAGAGGAGTTTTTCACATTACAAGGTGATATATATTCAGTACTTTATTGATCTATATCAGACAAGTTGAGTTGTCATTAGAAGATAGTTACCTATTCCTTTCTAATCATTGTAATAGAATTTTTGGTAAAATCTCTTAACAGAGTAGACCTGAAAGTCTTTTGTAAATCTCTTAACTGAGTGCACACTCAAGTAGTGTTGCTAAAATCCTATCACTAGGTAGATCTAGCTGATCTAATATGTTACTCCTAATAGGGTAAGATCACTAGAAGTGATCAACACTTGTAGCCCTAATAGGCAAACCTTTTCTATCTACAGTAGTGAAGAATTTGTGGGTATCATCCCCACCACAGTTTTTACCTTCTAACAAGGGTTTTTGCATTACCAAAATACTTGTGTTATGAGACTGTTATATTATTGATTTCATGTTATTTACTTTTACAAGTTGAATGGATGAATGATACATGCATTGGATACAAGTTATTTTGCAAGGTTACTACTGTTTGTTGTTTTAGATCTGAAAGGTTTATGAGTTAAAGTTTTTGTGGGCACTAATTCACTCCTCCCCTCTCAGTACCCTATCTCTCCTAATCCAACATGCACAAGTTTTCATCAAGAATCTAAGAAAATATTTGAAAGATTGTTCAAACAGTGATTTAGGGAAAATGGTCAAAAATCTAAATGAAGAGAACACATCTCTGAAAGATCGGGTTGAAGAGTTGGATGAAAAGATAACTAACAATCAAGAATTTTATGATGAATAGATCAAAGAGAACCTTCAACTGAATGAAGAATTGAGACAAGCAAAAATGGAAATCTTGGAGCTAAGAAACAACAAAGAAAAGATGGAATCTGAGTTGAAAGAGGCAAAGAATTACATTGAGAAATTACACACCAGTTCTGATTTGATAGAGTCATAGTTATATGCACAAAAGCTTAAAGGAGATACCAGTGGTGTTAGATTCAATGAAGCACAAAATCAGACTGATGACATGCGAGCAAGGATGAAAGCACCAAAAGACACTATAGATGCTAAGGAGACTGGAAATCAAACTAAAGATAATGTTGAACCATCTAAGGATGAGTGCAAGCCAGTAGACCGAACTTGGTATGCCTATAACAAGCATGGACATATAGCAAGGAATTGTAAAGAGGTAAGACCTTTCAATGGCTATTGTTATTCATGAAATAAATTTGGTCATAGAGCTATGAATTGTAGAACAAGTCAAAAGAACAAGACTGAGCATAATCAGAGAAATCAAAATCAACCAAATGGAAGAAGTTCTCAGAGTATTACATTTTAGATATGTAATTATAATGGTCACTCAGCTAGACAGTGTAAAATGGTAACCCATATCAATGCTTCGAGGAATTTAAGGCCTCCAATTATTTTTCACCCTTGTAAGAAGGCTAGACACATCTCAAAGTTTTGTAGATCAATAACACAAAGTCAGGAAAGTCCTAAAAAGCCAACAATATCAATATTGAATGAAGAAGGAGAAGTCAATTTTGTAAAAACTACAAAGGATGCGAGCTTGATTTGGATAGAGGCAAAGAAGGATAAGGTTGATGAGTATGCACTGGATGCATCTGCAATGAACACACCCTCTACATCTGGATGAATGACCCTCAGGGTCATAGGGGGAGCTAATTTAGCTCTAGACCCCTGCGCGGCCGGTATACTCACCCTTAGAGTATGCACCTTTGGATTTAACATTTTGGAGACAATTTGATGCAATGTGCAAGAGTGCACTACCTGATTGATTGGAGGATGGAAGTTGGAAATTCTCAGTTGAATTCTGGTTTATGCGGCAAGAATTAATGGCAGAAATTTCACTTTATAGTTTATGGAAACTTACAGATCACTCATTGCATTCAAGTTTGAGCGATTGGAAACCATAGGAGCCATAGTAGTTGGATTGCGAAGTGTTGGAGCTTGATTTACCAATGAAGAAGTGTAATTGATTAGTTGTGAAGCCCTAGTCTGACGTGATGATTTAGAAGTCTTTGAAAACTGATTTGAAGCATTAACCAAGTAAGTCATGGCTACGCCAATTGTCTTTGATGTTTCTAAGAGGAAGAGATATGTTTTTAAGAGGCACCCTTTTAAGTCAATCCTAGATGACCTAGAAGGTGCATTTTCAAGAACCTCTATGGGTGTAATGCATGTTGAAGACATTCATGCGTATATATATTGTAAGAAGGAACTAGCTAGACTTGATAGGATAAGGTCTCACCTTGAGTCCATGATGAAACTAGACAAACATTCCTAGATGAGTTCGCACATTTGGAAAACCATCCCATTGTTGAGTATGCTACGGCATATGATTTTTATGAATTTGAGTGGATCAAGATTTTACTAAACAAAATCCATGATGACCTATTTGGATAGGTGAAGTCCCAATAAGAATCACATGAGATCTTATTCATGAAATGACAGGCCTCTCTAAGACATGTGTCGTTCTTCAAGTGGGCAAGGATGTGAGGAAACTAGTTGAACAAGCATGTAAGTCTAGAAGTGGTAGGTGTGGTATGACAATTAAGCCTATTGAAGAAAAAGACATCAAATTGATGTCTATGATACTAGGTTGCAGATTTCAACACACCAATAGGGTGAATAGTGTGTCTACGACCACTATTCTTGCAGTAATAAGAATTGTTAGAGAAAATGGAGAGTTCAATTTGTGTGAGATCTTGCATGCATAATTGATTGATAACATTAGATCCATCAAGCATGATAAGACCAAAATATTTAGGTTTGCGTCTTTAATCATTTACATTTACTTCCATATACTTGGAAAGGTCTCATATTTTTACTTAGAAAAAAGTATGCCTACAATGCCTCAAATATCTCTTAAGGCATCTACTAAGAGCACTTTGAAAGACTTCATGGAACTAGAATTGAAGATATTCAGGATCAAAATGCAGATGAGGTACATGATACCAGAAATTATTGTTGAGAAATACAAAGATAGCATTTTCTTTATGGTAGAAACTAACATAACATGTATGGAAGTAGTTGAGCCTAGAACAAAGTGGATCCATCCATTTGGCCATGAGGTAGAGGAACCAATCTTGGAAGCATATGCACAAGTATTACTATCTGTACCTAAGGACCCTAATGAACCTAGACGGGGAACTTATGAAGAAAAGACAAGGGAAGTTGATGTAGTTCTGAATAGTACAACCACTAAGAGGAAAGCCTCTAAGATTACATCTGTGATACTTAGAATTCATGGTGTAACATAGGAAGATCTTGACAAAGCAAGGAAAGAAAAGATAGCATTGGAGATTGAGAGCATATCCACAGTGGAAGCTAAAACTAATGATCCTAAAATGAAGAAAATCAAGATTGAGAAGACTGATGATCCAAAGGATAAACATGGTAAAAAAAATGTTATCCCTCCTGTGCCCAAAGAGACAATTGATCTAGATACCACATCACCTCTAGAATATAAAACCATTCCAAAGAGGAAGAAGGAAACCAACACAAGTCACCCATCCTCGCAGACAACCAGAAGTAAGAAAAAGAACACTCAAGCACTTGTTGAGGTAGGTTTCAGACCTAGTCTTCAAGTTTTGAGAACAAGGATTATTGATGAAGGTAGAATAGATCAGATAGGAAAATTCTATGAGAAATACAGTGAGATTGATAAATCAAAAATCCATGGAATGATAATAAAACACATGCTCAAGTTCAAGAAGACGATTTTAGAACTTAAAACAATAATTCCAGACAATGTGTGGAACATCTTGGAATTCTTGAAAAGACAGGCTATTGTGGAGGATCTAAGAATAAGAGGAAATATTCTAGATGAAAGTCTCCTTGTATGTTCCCTAGAAGAGAAAACATTATTGTTAGATCTAGTGAAACTGCACCTAAGAACAAATTTGAGAACACTGCACATAATGGATAAGAACTTTGAGTTGGTAGCTAAAGAAACCAAGAAAGCTTTTGAGAATGTTTTTCTGGATAGCCACATGTACCCACCTACTATGCCCACAACTCAAGTGCCCTCTAAGGAAGCCAAGGAGTTAGAGACCACCAATATACCAGTAATAGGTCCTCAAGATTTAGTGCCTATAGTGGTAACACCTATAAAGGTAGTAAACTCTGCGCCCATGACTGAGACACAAAAAAGATGACACAATCTTTATTGATAATGTAGAGCTAGTAATGGCTGCCACAAATAAAGACTTGGATAACTTTGAGGAAGCCTTTGTGAGCACACATGAGGTTGAAATTCTATGTGGTGAAGATTCACCTAAGCTACAAGAAGAAGTACTAATAGAGGATCTAACAGGTGAAGAAGAATAAAAGGAGACAAAAAAAGAGATAGAAAATGAAAAATAAAAGGAATAAGAGGTGAAAAGAAGTGAACCAACAGATGAGCCATCTATTGAAATACCAATCAAAATAAAGAAAGAAGTGTTGGACAACGCTCCTATCACTCCCTTACCCTCAACATCATTGTCGTCAAGTTTGATACCATACACCACAAGCTTGGACTCTTGGGGAGAAGAAGACCTGATTAAGATTAGTGTCCTTGCTATGGAGAAAGAAAAAGAGAAGCAAGTGATGAGGAACCCTCTATTTGTTGAATCAGTCAACATTCTAAACAGCTTGTTACCTTTAGACAAGAAAGTGTCAAAGGTTCATTCAGTTGATGATGTCAATTCCATATTGACAAACTTCAAATAAAACTTTTCTAGCTTGGAAGAATCTACATCCTAAGTTGTAGAAGAGAAATATATAAAGAAAACATTGAGTGAACTAGTTGGAAACTTTGCACTTGACCTTAGTTCATTGAAGATAGGTCAAGCATCCTTGAAGGAGTTCGTAGCTAAGGGAAGGAAGATCATAGTTGATTGTATGAACTAGGAGAAGCTGACTGCTAATCACTATAAGAAAATTCAAGAAGAAGAAGCAATGATAGACCAATTAAGGAAATCAATAGAAGATCCCTCCACCGATGTGAACATGTGCAAAAATGTGTACCAGGGGAAAATAGACAAAATAGAAAAGGCTGAGAAAGAGATGTCTAAGATAAGGGCAAGGCAAACATAGCTCAGGAATGCTCTTGTGCCCTCTCTAGATGTACTTAATCAGAACATCAAGGAGATCGATGCCACTATGGTGACATATGATCAAGGTCTGAGTACAGACTTGGAAAAGATGGAGAAGTTGACATATTCCTTATCCACCCATCTACAGACTATCAATGCACTGATAGCATTTTGGAAACAAGAGATCTAGAACTTGCAGATTGCTTATTTGGATGTACTTTCTTTGTAAGTACTTGTAGATACACTTTTTTGAGCACCTTTGTCATTACTATCAAAGGGGGAGTATTGTATGTAGAATATGGAGCACTAAATATGATGTAAAGAAGAAGTATAGTACAAAGTATAAGGGAGATATAAGTTAGAGTATATACTAAAGAATTTTGTATAAGGGAACAGTTAGTAACTTCGCCATATTCCTTTGTTGCCATTAATAAAAAAGGGGGAGATTGTTGGAAAGTTGACTATACTATTGTATATGACTAGATATAGTGTTTTCATTATCGCAATAAAGTCATATAGATTTTTGGATTCAACGCACATTATCATAAGGTCAGAATATGGCTAAGTATAGAAGACTAGACAGTAAGCAAAGCACCAGAAGATCAAAGCATCAACGCACGTGCGTATGATCAAGTTATGGTATGCACCCTTGAAGTTAAGCTAGTAAGTGTGTATTCATGCTAAGTCTAAGAATGCATGATCAAATGAGATAGTATGACAAAGATACAGTTAGTTGAAGTGGTATAGACAGTGAACGCCATAACAAAATAGAGTATACAACTGACTGTTGGTATTTTGATTAGCGGTTATAATAATGTTTTGTAAAGGCTATGTGCCTATTGTAATTAGGTTATATACATGTAAACATGCTTGAGCCAATTTACTTGGAAGCATTTTATGTAATCGGTTATAGGCCGACCTAGTAAATTGTTTTGTTAGCGCATATAAATATAAGATGTGCCTTTGTAATAAAGTATCGAAGGAGATATAGAGATAAGATAAGCATAACAGAGACATGTGAAGTGAAGATAGAATAAGTTAGAGCTTTACAAGGGGCTAAAGCATCAACACACAAAAGGAACTGATCAGACAAGAAGTATCACAACTCCAATTCATCTAGTAGATATAGTGTGTATCTGAGATCAGAAGGTTGTAGCCTTCACCACTTGAGTAGTAAGCTCTAGGGCAGTGTGTACCCACCCCTAATAGGGTTATTGTTAAAGACTCCTAACAAGGACCGACCTTTGACCAAGTCACTATACTAAAAGCATTGTAAAGAACAACTCCTAACAAGGTTGCAGATATTCTAACAAGGATCATAAAACACTAGTGCAGTTCTTAGTGGGTGTCAATTCCCACCAAGGTTTTTTACCTATTTGGTTTTCCTCATAACCATATTGGTGTTATGTGTTGTGATTGTTTATCTTGTTTACATTGATGTTTATGTCAGTACTTAAGCAATCAAGTTAAGATTCAAGAGATAAGAAAATCTAAAGATACAGTGAACACTAATTCACCCCACCCCCCTCGTAGCGTTCCCATTCCTAACACCGACAACTTATTTCCTTCAAGCTTACAGTTAATGAATATTTTCTAGTAGTTTTTTTTTTAAATGAAAACCCATTTATAATTTAAGCCCATGGCTTAACTGGAACTATCATTTGGGTATTCGAACTAGTCATTTTTACCAGTCTTTTTACATATTGCTCTTCAACTCCATCAATGAAAATAATGAAAAATCTATGGCTCGGCCACTATTTGTACTAGATATGTATGCTTTTTGTGTAACCTACCATGCTCATTGTTTTCATTTTAAACTACCATGCTCATTATTTCTAAGCTCCTTTGATGATAATGATTCAAAAGCTGCATGTCAAACAACTGAATTGAAAGTTGACCCCTTGCAAGAAATTTGATCATTGTTGATGTACACCAGCCTTCTTTTGAATACCACCTTCAGCATCAGCTTGTTTAGTTTCACTGTCACAAAATAGTGACCACGCCACAACTCTTTATTTTTACCAGTGTAGATGCATTACTTCCACTAAATCTTCAATACATTAGCACACACTAGTCATTTTGAGCTCATCTTTGACTCAGGTCTTAAAGACACCAGTCATTAACAAATACATATAGCTCCACTAATAAAAGTGGACATCCCCTTAGCTTATTTGGTGTAAACCACCATGCTTGATCAAAGTCCCTTCCTCTTTTTCATGTTGAAAATGAATCTCTGATGTCGAATATGAATCTTTCTCATAAGAAACGAAATAAGAAGAAAAATGTTTGTTATTTAATTTAAGAAGTTCGAGCATGGGCTCGTGACATTCAAAGACATCATAATGAAATTTGATGGAGTTCTAGCATGGGCTCGTGACATCCATCAAACACACACTATAAACATTTTATGATATTTTGAAGCACAATTATGTAGCATTTCAGTGTCTATGTTGTTGGATCTTGGCATTTGAACTTGATTGTTTTGAAGCAATATGGCACTTTGTTGTAGCATCTTGTAAGGCACTTTATACTGCATCTTTCTCCTCTGACTGTGATGTGAAAACTAGTAATCTTTGAGCATTGCAATTCATTCTGTTAAGATTTTCAAACAACATTAGTGTAATCTTGTTAGGTTAGTGAACATAATAAATAATTTAGTTTATGAAAAATGCCAAAATGGTGACACTTATGAATCAATATCCAGGTTATTGTGTTCACTAATCTAAAAAGGTCCTGTTGATTCTGAAAAAGGTTTCTCAGTTAGAAATACTAAGTCCCTGTCATTCAGATTTCTATTTTTAACTATAAGAAAAACATACATTAGAATCACCATTAATAGTAAAAGGTTTCATGTTTAAAAACAAGTCCCTTTAATACTATCTTTCATTTAGTGAGGATGCACATTTCCTTATTGCATTGGTTTACTAGATAGATATGCAGCTTTGAAAAATTGATTGTTGTGTGATGTTTTTGTTTCATGCATTACTTAGATCCAATTGGATCTAATATCATTCTCTCTTATGATGCAGGAGAACTCTAAAGACCTAAAAGATGAAGACCTGAACCTGGAGACATAGGACCTGATAGAAAACCAGCTGACAACATAGAGACAACAAGGCAATGCATGGGACCCCTACTCCATACTTCTATCATGCTTTATATTTAGCAAATGCACTCTTTGATTAACATGAAATATGAAAGGACACTTGTATACTACATTCAGCTTGAATGCACATGATTAGTTTCGAATTTGAAAAATTGAAATGTGATCAATACTTAGAGTATAATAATGAAATCTGATAATGAATGCAATAATGAAATGTTAATTAACAATACCTGAAAGATAGTGTTAATTGGACCCTAAAATGCAATCTTTTCCTATTTGTGTTTATTCTTCTGTATGCTGTAATTTTGGGTAACAGCAATGAATGTAAACACGCTTGATCCAATTCATTTGGAAGCGTTGTATGTAATAGGTTATAGGCCGATTTAGTGAATATTTTTGTTTGCACCTATAAACAAGACATGTGCCTTTATATTTGAGTATGGCATGAGATATAGAGTTGATAGAAGAAGAGTATAAGTATGCAAAGAGCAATCAGAATGAAATAGAGATTTAAAAGAGGTTAAAGCATCAATGCACAAAAGGAACTGATCAGACAAGCAGTGTCATAGCAGCAATTCACCATTGCAGATATAGTATGTATTTGATATCCAGGAGGTTGTAGCCTTCCTCATTGAGTAGTGAGCTGTGATAGTGAGCCATCCACCCCTAATAGGGTTTGTTACTCAAGACTCCTAATAGGGTCTAACCCTTGACAAGGTCATTGTACTAGAGCATTGTAATGATAGCTCCTAACAGGGCTAATGAACATTAACAGGTTCATAATACACAAGTATAATTATTAGTGGGTATTAATTCCCACCAGGGTTTTTCCTTTGGCCAAGGTTTCCCCGTAATCATATATGGTGTTATGTGTTATGGTTGTTTACTTTACTTGCTTTAATATACAATTCAACATTTAAGTTATTGAGTTAAGTTTCAAGTATCAAAAATAAATATTATAGGACACTGATTCACCACCCCCACCCCACCCCCCCCTCTCAATGTTCCCATTCCTAACAATTGGTATCATAGCTTGGGTCCTGTGAACATAAGTTTAACCACTTGAGGAGATCATGGATACATGAGCAGTGAAACATCTAGAGAAGAATCTTGAAGCAGCTCTTGAAGATCTTGATAGCTCTGAAAAATAAATTGAATAACTGAAATTGAAAGTCAGTGGTGCAAAAGTATTCATCAAGAAACTCAAAAAAGATTTTAAAGATTGTTATATAAGTGATTTAGAAAAAAATTTCAAAAATTTGAATGAGGAAAACACATCTCTGAAGGATTGGATTGAAGATTTGGATGAAAAGTTATTTAACAATCAGGAAGCCTATGAAGAACATGTCAAAGAAAAAAAGTAGTTGGATGAAGAACTAAGGCAAGCAAACATGAAAATCTTGGAGTCAGAGAACACTAAGAAAAAGGTGGAATTTGAATTGATTAAAGCAAAGAATCATATTGACAAATTGCACACAAGTAAGGATCTATTAAAGTCACAGTTGTATGCATAAAAGATTAAAGGAGATACCTCTGGTATTGGATTCAATGAGGTACAAAATCAAATCAATGACATGTGAGAAAGAATGAAAGCACCAAAAGAATCTACAGAAGCCAAGAAGACTAAAAATCATACTAAAGCTAAAGTTGAACCATCTAAAGATGAACGCAAGCTAGTAAACCAAACTTTTTATGCCTGTAACAAGCATGGACATATAGAAAGAGATTGTAAAGAGGTAAGACCTTTCAATGGTTATTGTTATTCATACAATACATTTGGTCATAGAGCTATGAATTGTAGATCAAATCAAAGAAGTCAGACTCAACAAAATCAGAGAAATCAACCTCAACAAAATGTTAAAAGTCCTTAGAACATTACATGTTAGATATGCAATTATAATAGTCATATAGCTAGACAATGCCATATTTGTCACTCTTGTAACAAGGTTGGATATATCTCAAAGTTCTGCAGATCAAAAGTGTAAAGACAAGAAAGCCCTAATAAGTCTCAAAGATCAATATTGGATGAATCAGGAGAAGTCAAGTTTGTACAAGCTACAAAAGATGTGAGAAAGATTTGGATGGAAGTGAAGCAAGATAATGTTGATGATTATGTAGTAGATGCATCCATAATGGATGCACCTTCTACTACTAGATGAAAGACCCTCATGGTCATAGGGGGAGCTAGATTAGCTCTAAACCCCTGCGCAGTTGGTATACTCACCCTCAGAGTATGTGCCTTTAGTTTTAGATGTTTGGATACTAGTTAATGCAGTATGAAAGAGCACACAACTTGATTGATAGCAGGAAACAAAGATTGGAATTTACTGTTGCATTCTGTATTATGGCGGCAAGCATTAATTATAGAAAGTTAGTTTTATAGTCATCGGAGATCCATTATCCATAGATTTTAATTTCAATTTGAGCCTTTGGAGAGCACAAGAGATCAAAGCAATTAGTGTTGGAAGATTGTAGTTGATTTCATCAGCAGAAGGAAGTTAAGTATTTTGCGGAACCCTAGTTCGGTCGTGATAGTTCAGAAGCCCTTTGGATTCCTATTTGAGCAATTGATCAAGTAAGTAATGTCCACTCCAGTTGTGTTTGATGTTGCTAAAAGGAAGAGATACATTTTTAAGAAGCATCCTTTCAAGTTAGTCCTAGATGACCTAGAAGCAACATTCTCTAGAACTCTGATGGGAGTTATGCATATAGAAGACATACGCGCATACATTTACTACAAAAAGGAACCTATATGATTGGATAGAATAAGGTCACACTTAGAGTCAATGATGAAACATGCCATGACATTCATGGATGAGTTCATGTACCTATAAAACAACCCTATCATAGAGTATGCAACTGTACATGAGTTCTATGAATCAAAATGGATTAAGATATTGCTTAGCAGAATACGTGATGACTTGTTTTGGGTTGGAGAAGTCCCTATCTGGATAACTACTGATCTCATTTATGAGATGACTGGACTTCCTAAGACAAGTGCCATTCTTCCTACTGGAAAGGATGTTAAGAAACTGGTGGAGCAGGCTTGTAAGTCCCAAAGTGATAAGCACAACATGACCATAGAGCCAATTGAGGAGAAGGATATCAAGCTGATGGTGATGATATTTGGTTACAAATTCCAGCATGCAAACAGAGTTAATAGTGTGTCTGTAGCCTCTATTTTGGCAGCTATCAAAATTGTAAAGGAAAATGGAGAGTTCAACCTGTGTGAGATCTTGCATGCATAGTTGATGGATAACATAAGGGCTATCAAACATGATAAGAGAAAAAAATATAGGTTTGAGTCATTGATCATCTATATGTACTTCCATATTGTTGGAAAAGTATCAGATCTCTATCTAGACAGGAGCATACCTACAATGCCACAGATTTCATTGAAGGAAACATCTGAAAGAACCTTAAAAGATTTCATGGACTTGGAAATCAAGATATTCAGAATCAGAATGCAGAGAAGGTATATGATACCTGAGAGTATAGTGGAAAAGTATAAGGATAGCATTTGTTTTATGGTGGAGATAGATATCACATGCATGGAAGCTGTAGAGCCTAGAACTAAGTGGATTCATCCACTTGGTTATGAAGTAGAGGAGCACATTTTAGAAGCATATGCACAAGTCCTCATGTTAGTGCCTAAGGATCCCAATGAACCAAGATGGGGTACTTATGAGGAGAAGACAAGACAAGTAGATTCAATCTTGTACAATGTTGCGACCAAGAGAAAAGCATCAAAGATCACCTTTGACATACTAAAAATCCATGGTGTCACACAAGAAGAACTAGATAAGGCAAGGGAAGTCAAGATTGCAATGCAACTTGAAAGCACACCATCTTCTGAAGTAAAAATAGAGAAGACTAATGATCCCAAGGAGAAGAAGAAAAAGATAGAAGAAAACACTCATGCATCCACAAATACTATTTATTTGGAGTCCACACCACCTCCTGAGCCTAGCAAGATGCCTAAGAGGAAGAAGCAGACTGACACAAGCTAACCATCCTCTAGAACAACAAGAAGCAAAGGCAGAAACACTCAAGCACCTCTTGAGGTAGGATTCAAATCGAATCTTGAAGTATTGAGAACTAGGGTAGTAGATGAAGGACGAATTGGTCAGACAGAAATATTCTATGATAAATATAGTGAGATAGATAAATCAGATATCCATGGTATGATAATCAACCACATGATTAAGTTCAAGAAAATAGTTTTGGAACTTAAGATAGTTATAACGGATAATGTATGGAACATTTTAGAATTTTTGAAGAGAGAAGCTATAGAAGAAGATCTCAAGATAAAAGAAAAGAGATTGGATGAAAGCCTCCCTATATGCTCAGTTGATGAGAAAACATTTTTGTTGGATTTGGTGAAGCCTCACCTAAGAACCAATCTGAGAACTCTGTAGATTATGAATAAAGACTATGAGGTGGTTGCAAAGGAAACAAAGAAGGGATTTGAGAAGGCATTCTTGGATAGACACATGTATCCTCCTACTGCACCTACAACTCAAGTTCCGTCAGAGCAAGCCAAGGAGTTAGAGATCCCTAATGCACCAATGACAAGTCCATAGGATTCTGCGCCCATAATGCCAACACCTACAGAAGCAATGGAAGTAAAAGAAGACACTATGGTGATTGATAATCTAGAAATATCAATGGCGGCTAAAGATAAGGACCTAGATAAGTTTGAGGAAGCTTTTGTGAGCACAGAAGAGGATGAGATACTATGTGGTGATCACATCTATGCAACAATACGAAATTCAGATTGAAGACTTGACTGGAAAGGAAGAAGAAAAGGAAGATGAACCTGCAAATGAGCCCACTATTGAAATACCAGTGAAGGTAAACAGTGAAGTTATGGATAGCACACTCCTTACCCCTAAGCCCTCAATGTCATTGTTTTCAAGTTTGACCCCTGATACAACCAGTCTAGACTCATGGGGAGAAGAAGACCTAATAAAAATAAGTGTGTTAGCAATGGAGAAAGTGAAGGAGAAACAAGTAATGTGGAATCCATTATTTGTTGAATCAGTAAGCATAGTGAATAGCCTGCTTCATGAGGACAACAAAGTAATAAAATTTCATTTAGTGGATGATGTCAACACCATCTTGACATTCTTTAAAGAAAATTTCTCAAGTCTTGAAGAATCAGCATCTAAAGTTGTAGAACAGAAATATCTCAAGAAGAGACTGAATGAGTTGACAACAAATTTCTCACTTTACCTTAATTCTCTTAAGGTGGGTCAAGATTTGTTGAAGGAGATAGCAGCTAAAGGAAGAAAGATAATAGTTGATTGTATGAATAAAGACAAACTTACTGCAGACCTCTCAAAGAAGATTCAGGAAGTAGAATCTATGATGATAGCTATTTGAAAATCAGTCTGAGATCCCTCACAAGATGTACATGTGTAATAATGTCTATCGAGGATAGTTAGACAAAATTGAGAAGGCAGAAAAAGAAATGGCTAAGATAAGGGCTAGGAAAACTCAATTAAGGAATGCACTTGCGCGCTCCCTAGATGTGTTGAATTAGAATATCAAGGAGATAGATGCCAAAACTATGACATATGATCAAGGTCCTAGCATAGATCTAGAAAAGATGGAGAATTTAACTTATGCATTATGCACCCATCTCTAGACAGTAGATGCCCTCAAGGCATTTTGGCAAAAAGAGATCCAAAACCTTAACATTGCATACTCGGATGTACTCATTGGGTAAGTACTTGAAGTTTCATTTTTGAGCACCTTTGTCATTAATGTCAGATGGGGAGTAGAGTAAGATGGAGTAGTAGAAGGATAGAGTAATATATAGTAGAAAAAGGGGGATATAAGATAGAGTATATGATGTACAGAAAAGATAAGGATATATGTTAGATAGTTTTTTGTAAAGATGTAGTTTAACAACTTCGCCATATTCCTTTGTTTCCATTAATGACAAAGGGGAAGATTGTTGGCAAGTTGACTATACTAGTGTATATGACTAAGATTAGTGTTGTCATTATGTCAACAAAGTCATATGCAGATTTTGTGTCAGCGCACTTACTTAGAAGATCAGAATCTGGCTAAGTATGGAAGACAGAGTAGACAACTAAGTACCTGATGAACAGAGCATCAGCGCACGTGCGTATGATCGAGTTTTGGTATGTGTCCTTGAAGAAAATATTTTGAGTATGTAATCATGCTAAGTTTAAGAACACATGATCAGATGAGTTAGTATGAAGAAGTTACAACAAGTTGAAGTGACATGGTCAGTAAGCGGTAGAACAGAACAAAGCATACAGCTGGCAGACAAGATTTTGATTAGCGGTTATTATTTTGTTTTGTAAAGGCTATGTGCCTATTGTATTTATGTTGTAAAAATGTTAATAGAAATGAATGTAAACACGCTTAAGCCAATTCATTTGGAAGCATTGTATGTAATAGGTTATAGGCCGACTTAGTGAATAGTTTTATTTGCACCTATAAATAGGACATGTGCCTTTGTATTTGAGTATGGCATGAGATATAGAGTTGATAGAAGAAGAGTAGAAGTGTGCAAAGAGCATTCAGAATGATATAGAGCTTTACAGGAGGATAAAGCATCAACGCACAAAAATAACTGATCAGACAAGTAGTGTCATAGCAACAGTTCACCATTGCAGATATAGTGTGTATCTGATATCTAGGAGCTTTTAGCCTTCTTCATTGAGCAGTGAGCTCTGGTAGTGAGCCATCCACCCCTAATAGGGTATGTTACTAAAGACTCCTAATAGGGTCTAACCATTGACAAGGTCATTGTACTAAAGCATTGTAATGACAACTCCTAACAGGGCTAAGGAATATTAACTTGTTCATAATACACAAGTACAATTATTAGGGGGTATTAATTCCCACTAGGGTTTTTCCTTTGGCCAAGGTTTCCCCATAATCATATATGGTGTTATGTGTTATGGTTGTTTACTTTAATTTCTTTAATATTTAATTCAGCATTTAAGTTATTGAGTTAAGTTTCAAGTATCATAAATTAATATTATAGAACATTGATTCACCCCCCCTCTCAGTGTTCCCATTCCTAACAACAACCACATGGAGCTAGCCACATAGACACTAATTAGCTACAAACCCTAATTAGATACATTGGAAAAGAAACAAATTTTATGTATTTAAATTCAGACCTACATGTAGTAGCTTTGACAAATCAAAATATGAACTTGTGCCTTCTTGATTTGGAACACCTAAGTTCCTCCATTGAGAAAATATTTTATAGACGATCTCATTGCCTCTTCACTATTCCTCTAATTTGTTGGTAAATGTTTGGCATTGGATTAAGGATTTTGAATGTGAATTGAGGGCTTTTGTATAGTTTGTTGATTTTGTAACAACAAGGAGAAGCTGTAGCAATGTTAGGTATATTCCTAGTACCACGTGGAGAAGTAGGGAGTATGTGCTAGCTAGCAGAATTATACGACAATGCCTATCCAGTGCCATATTTTTTAATTAATTAAAATTCAAAAACATGAATTCTTAGTCATCAATAATTATGGTAAAATATTTTTTTGGAGTATTTGATGGATAATATAAGATGATACTTTGATTAATGTGATTTTAGTTCAAAAGGAGTTTTTAGGAGTTTCTAAAAATATTTTTTATTTTAGATATAAGAGGAGGATAATAACTTAATTATTATGTGAACGAGAGGGTGATTTCTATTGTGGTATTTTTTCTACTATCATAAAGTTCATGGTATATTAGAGTATAGGACTACACTTTCTAACCAATTGATTAGTTTATAAAAATGAGGATTTTGCAATGGTAAATCTATTTTAGGATGTACAATTATAGTCATGTCTAATTTGAATAGAAATACATCTTTAAAAACTAGTGGGAATGAGATTTTATTGGATTCTTTTAGCCATGAGAGGAGAGGAAGATCAAAAAATAAAGTATATTGATTGTCAATTAATCAACCACTATTAGATTATAGTTGTAATTGTAATGATGTCATAGGATATTCTAAAAACATGCCTCGTTACCCTTCCAATTGCTTAGGAATCTATTATGCGATAGATTTTTCTCATTTTTTTAATCAATTATCTACAAATTTAATTACTAAATAATTATAATGTTAATGGACTATTTTAAGAGTCTACTTTTTTTCCCTCTTTAATGTGGCATTGAGAATGGCATCGCGTCAAAGAAAAGAAAAATAAGATGCCCCAGAGAGAACAAAAGGTCTTAAGGCGTCAAGGGTGAAGGAGTGTGAAACCTCAAGAAAATAATGCAAGAAGGAAATTGTTGGGTAAGTTTCTTGAAAAGAGGTAGAAGAGAAGTAGAAAGGAACAATTTCATGACTTATGAGGGGATTAGGAAAAAATGAGGCAAAAAATGGGGTTCGGAATGAAAAAAGGGTATGGGACAAAAAATGAGGCCCAAGGGGCCTATAAATAGCCCTCGAGGGCCCTAGAAAGAGTCACTTTCACCTTCAACAAGTAAAAAGATGAAGTGAAGAGAGAGCGAGATAGCTGACCCATGAGATTTTATGCATCTTGGAGAGCATGTTCAGACTTACCAGCGAGCAACAAACGTAGGACCACTGGTGACTACCCTAATTGAGCTTAGTCAATTTCATTTATTATGTAGGTAGGGGGCCTTTAATAGGAGGAAAGGGTCATTAGGGTGGAGATGAAAATCAACAAATTATTGTCTGCATGAATAATGATTGACCAATCATCGTTTGCGGAGATGATAGATCTGCGGTTGTCGTATTCAGGGATGAAAGGGGAGGGATGCATATGACAATCTAAATTATCATCTATGAGGATGGTGGTCAACTGGATTGACTACGTAGGCAATGGAGGGGACTGATCATGAATCAATGTCTCTGTTGATTGACTTTTGCATGGGGAAATAGGCATCTCCATCGATTGGCCCAAAATACTCAAGGCATAAGGCCGGGGAGGGAAAAAATAGGATGGGGAGGGGTAGAGGATGCCCCAGACTAACCAAAAAGGACTAAAACACATGGATTTGATGAATAAATGAGGTGGAGGTTGCAATTTGATCTCAAGAGAGCTTGTTGGACATGATGAGCTTGGCAGACCAGTTAACACCAACAGAATGGGGACATATTGCACTATGCAGCCTGAAGCATGTATACTGATGGCTACGGTTGAGAGTGCATAATGCGCTCAAGACTACATTGATCGAAAGGTGGCACAACCCTACCTCAAACTTCCATTTACCGACAAGAGATGTGACCATCACCCTCTTTGACATCTAGTAGATATACTACATCCCCATTTAGGGATTGATCCCAAAGTACATACAAGAGGGTGTAGAGCCCTATTTAGTAGTGACATTCAAGTGGCCATATGATCAACTATCAACCACGAGGAAGTGGTTACCATGGAGATCAATGATGGCGACACACCCACGGTTGCAATGGGTGGCCTTTTATTTAGTAGGGTTGATTGGAGGCAGATTCATGTCAGACCACGTAGGACACAAATTTCCCTTGGGGTGGGTGTAAGTAGTGATGACATGATAGAGGATGAGGGGGAGAGATATTGCTGGGGGTACACCATTCTTGGACAATTATATTATGATGTACACATGTGCACCTACCGAAAAGGTATAACATGATAGGAATGGGAATAATGAGAGGGGGGGCTGAGTTAGTGTTCACTATATTTTAACTTTTCACTTTAATCTTTATGCTGAACTTAAATGCTTAAGAATTGACTTAAACATTCACATAAACATGAAACATGAAATCAACACATGACACCAATATGATTACGAGGAAATCCAAATAGGTAAAAACCCCAGTGGGAATTGACACCCACTAATATTCTGTACTAGTGTTTTGTGATCCTTGCTAGAAGATCCTTTACCTTGTTAGGAGTAGCTTTACAATGCTTTAAGTATAGTAGACCTTGTTAAGGGTCAGACCCTGTTAGGATTCTTTTACAATGATCCTTGTTAGGGGAATGGACTCACTATCCTAGAGCTCACTGCTCAAATGGTGAATGCTACAACCTTCTGATTTCAGATACACACTATATCTGTTGGATGAACTATCACTGTGACACTACTTGTCAGATCAGTTCCTTTGATGCACTTATGTTTTGACTTCTTGCAAAGCTCTAATACATCTTATGTTGTCTTCGCATGCTTCTACTCTTCTTATCACAACTCTCTATCAACATCCATGCCAAATACAATGGGTGCCTCTTATATTTATATGCTCATACAAAATAAACAACTAGGTCAGCCCTTAGACCTATTACAAACAATGCTTCCAAATGAATTGGCTTAAGCGTGCTTAAAAACAAACAAGTATACATGTCAAAAACCTAAATACAATAGGCACATAGCCTTTGCAACATATCATTATAATCGCAAACCAAAATGCTGACTGTCGACTCCATGCTCTATTCTTCACTGGCACACACTGGCTATGCAACTTCAACTGACTGTAACTTACTCATCCTTGCATATCCACTTATACGCTCATAGACTAAGCATAAATATATTCCAACAAACTTAACTTACAAGGCGCTTACCATAATTCATTCGTACATATGTGTGCTGATGCTCTGAATTGCAGGAACTCTGTACACTGTCCAGTCTTCAATACTTAGCTAAATTCTGATCTTTATATCAGGTGCACTGACCCCAAACTACTATATGACTTTGTTGCCATAATGAAAACACTATATCAAGTCATATACACTAGTATAGCCAACTTGCCAACAATCTCCCCATTTGTCATTGATGGCAACAAAGGAATATGGCCAAGTTGCTAACTGTCCCTTAACACAAAAACTTTTTGTCTTCTATACATTTTTATACATAATCTTATATCTCCCTATACATATTATACTCCATATTCTATACATAACTCCCCCTTTGACATTAATGACAAAGGTGTATCAAAAAACTTTATCTACATACACTTACTGAGGGAAAACATCTGGATATGCTGTCTTGAGGTTTTGGATTTCCTTCTTCCAAAAAGTTATTAGAGAGTTAACTATTTGGAGATGGGCACATAAAGCATACTGTAGCTTCTCCATCTTCTCCAATTCAATGTGAGGAACTTGGTCATATGTCACCATGGTGATATCAATCTCCTTGATGTTCTGATTGAGAATGTCTAGTGAGGGTGCAAGAGCATTCCTCAACTGAGTTTGTCTACACCTTATCTTTTCCATTTCTTTCTCTGCCTTTTCAATCTTGTCCAACTGACCTTGGTAGATGTTGTTGCACATGTTCACATAAGTGGATTTGTCTTTCACTAAATTCTTTACTTTCTCAATCATAGCTTTTGCCTCTTTTATTTTGAAATGAGCATTAGTAAGCTTATCTTGTTCCATGCATTCTGCAATGATTTTCCTTCCTTCATTTGCAAATTCTTTCAAGGAAGCTTGACCAGTTTTAAGTGAATTCAAGTCTAGTGCAAAATTGCTCATCAGTTCATTTAGTCTCTTCTTTAAGTACTTCTCTTCTGCCACTATGGATGCAAATTGTTCTAGGCTAGAAAAATTGCTTTTGAACTGTGAGATGACTGTACTCACATCATCAACCGAGTGTACTTTTAGCACTTTCTTATCTGCAGGAAACAAACTATTCAAAATATTCACTAATTCCACAAGGAAAGGATTTCTCATGACTTGCTTCTCCTTTGCCTTCTCCATATCTAGGACACTAAACTTAATCAAGTCTTCTTCTTTCTAGGAGTCCAAACTGCTTGTGTCAGGTGTCAAACTTGACAACAATGTTGAGGAAGGAGTGATGAGAGTGCTATCCATCACTTCTTGTTTCACGGTGACCTGTTCAATAGAATTTTCATATTTATGTTTATTTTCTTTTTCTGCTTCTTCTTCTTTCTTTTCTTCTTCTTTCTCATCTGATATGTCTTCAATAAGCACTTCTTCTTCATGAGTGGGAGGTGTATTGCTGCATAAGATTTCAACTTCTTCACTGTTGACAAATTCTTCCTCAAACTTATCCAAATCCTTATCAATAGTCACCATAGCTATCTAAACATTATCAATGATAATGGTGTTGTCCTTGAGTGGTTCTAACATGGGCGCAGACTTGTCTAACTCTGTTTGTGCCTCCACTGTAGACACTGAATCGTGAGGACCTGTATGTTGTACCTTGATGGTCTCTGACCCTTTTGTAACCATTGTGGGTACATTAGCTGTGGGCACAGACTTAGGTTCCATGTGCTACTTTTAGAGTACCTTCTCAAAGGCCTTCTCTATTTCCTTAGATATTAGTTCATAGTCTTTGTTCATGAGGTGTAGTGTTCTCATCTTTGTCCTTAAGTGCAGCTTCACCAAATTCAGTAACAGTGACTTCTCTTCAACAGAACATACTGGATGAATGGAATCAAGAATTTGTTCTTTTATTCTGTGGTCTTCTTCAGTGGCTTGTCTCTTCAAGGTATCCATTATCTCCCATACCTTATTTGGAATTGATGTTTTCAATTCAAGAACTATCTTCTTGAACTTTATCATGTGTTTGACAATCATTTCATGTATTTCTAATTTTTCAATCTCACTGTATGTTTCATAAAATTTCCCTACTTGATCAATTCTGCCTTCATCAATAATTCTTGTGTTCAAGACTTTAAGGCTTGGTCTGAATCCTATCTTGGGAGGTGCTTGTATGTTTTTATTTCTCCTTGTTGCTCGCAAGGATGGATGACTAGTGCTAGCTTCTTTCTTCCTCTTGAATATTGACTTATACTCTGGACGAGTGGTAAGGTCAATAGTATCTTTGGGTGCAGAAGAAGTTTCATTAGTTATATCCTTCTGACTATCATCTTTTTCAATTTTTATCTTTTTCATCTTAGGATCTTCTTGTTCATCTTTTTCTATTGTGCTTTCCAATTCCAAAGCAATCTTCTCTTCCCTTGCCTTGTCAAGATCTGCTTGAGATATACCATGTATTCTCAAGATCTTTGATGTTACTTTGGAAACCTTTCTTTTTGTAACTGCATTGTTTAACCTTGCATCTACTTCTCTTGTCTTCTCTTCATAAGTTCCCCACCTAGGTTCATTAGGATCTTTGGGGGCTGATAGAAGTACCTACGCATATGCCTCAAGGACCTGTTCCTATACTTCATAACCAAGTGGATGAATCCACTTAGTTCTTGGTTCAATAGTTTCCATGCAAGTAGTATCTATTTCAACCATAAAGCATATTGTATCCTTATATTTCTCTACAATGCTTTCTGGAATCCTATACCTCATTTGCCTCTTAGCCCTGAAGGTCTTCAATTCCAAAGTTACATAATCCCTTAATGTGCTCTCAGTGGATGCTTTGTTGGATATCTGTGGCATGGTTGGAATGGACTTGTCCAAGTACAAGTTCGACACTCTTCCAACTATTTGAAGATACATATAGATGATTAGGGACCCAAACTTGAATATCTTTGTCTTGTCATGCTTGATAGCTTTGATGTTATCTATCAACTATGTGTGCAAGATCTCACACAAGTTGAATTGTCCATCTTCTCTCACAAGTATGATGGCTGCTAGAATAGTGCCCACAGACACACTATTCACCCTGCTGGTGTGATGAAATATGTATCCTAGTATCATATACATCAATTTGATGTCTTCTTGCTCAATAGGCTCAACTGTCATGTTGCGCCTATCGCTCCTTGACTTACATGCTTGCTCAACAATTTTCCTGACATGCTTGCCCATAGGAAGGACAACGCCTATCCTAGAAAGGCTTTTCATCTCATGTATCAAGTCTCCTATAATTCTTACTGGTACATCTCCAATCCAAAATAGATCATCATGGATTCTGCTTAACAAAATATTTATCCATTCAGTTTCATAGAATTCATATGTCGTGGCATACTCAACAATAGGGTGATCATTCCATTTGGTGTATTCATCCATGAATGTTTTATCCATTTCAACATTGTGTCCATGTGTGCCCTTAACCTATCTAGTCCAACAAGTTCCTTCTTACAATAGATGTAAGCCCTTATGTCTTCCACATGCATGATGCCCATAAGCGTGCGGGAGAATGCTCCCTCTAAATCATCTAGGGTTGATTTAAATGGGTGCCTCTTGAAAAAATATATTTTCTTTTTAGCAACATCATAAACAATGGGAGTGGCCATGACTTACTTGATAATCGCTATCCAACTGAGCTCTGAGATAATTTGAAGGCTTCCGAATCGGCACAACAAGCTAGGGTTACTGCAACCGACCAAATGCAATGCAAATCTCAGATAGATCAATCTCTAAGTCTTCACAACAACTTCCAAGACTCTTTCTACTCTCCAATCACTCTAAATTCCAATGCAATGAGTAATGAAACAACATTTTGTATACTTAAAGTAAGAATTTTTCCATTAATGCAAGTCACGTAAACCAGTTTGTCACTTCAAAATTTCCAACTTGAGTTCTACTAACAATCAGCATGTGCGCTCTTGCACGAAGGTTCCTAAACACTCCAAAAGCTTAATTCCAAAGGCACATACTCTTAGAATGAGTATACTAGCCATGCAAGGGTCTAGAGCTAAATTAGCTCCCCCTATGACCCTGAGGGCCATTCGTTCGAATGTAGAGGGTGCATCCACTAGGGATGCATCTAATACATACTCATCAGTCTTGTCCTTCTTTTTCTCTGAGAAAATCAAGCTCGCATCCTCTGAGGCTTTCACAAAATTGACTTCTACTTCGGGATCTAATACTGGTTCTTCGGCCTTTTGAGGGCTTTTCTAACCTTGCATCCTTGATTTACAAAACTTTTAGATATGTCCAACTTTGTTACAAGAGTGATAAATGACTGGAGGTCTTATATTCCTCGACGCATTGACATGAGTCACCATTTTGCATTGTTTCGCTGAGTGACCATTATAGTTACATATCTGACATGTAACATTCTGAGAACTTTTTATATTTGTCTGATTCTAATTTTTCTAATCATGCTGAATCTTGTTCTTCTTACTAGTCTTGCAATTCATAGCTCTATGACCAAATCTATTGCATGAATAATAGTAACCATTAAAAGGTCTTACCTCTGTATAGTTTCTTGTAATGTGTCCATGCTCGTTACATGCAAAACAAGTGCATTCTCCAGGCTTGCGCTCATTCTTAGGTGGTTCAATATTAACTTTGGTTTGATCTTCAGTCTCCTTAGCATTAGTAGAGTCTTTTTGTGTATCCTTTCTTGCTTGCATGTTGTCAATCTGATTTTGTGCATTATTGTATCCAATGCAGCTGGTGTCTCCTTTGGCTCTCCTTGCATATAACTGAGATTTTATCAAATCAGAACTGGTGTGCAATTTTTCAATATGGTTCTTCACTTCTTTTATTTCAGACTCCATGCTTTCTTTGCTATTCCTTAGCTCCAAGATTTCCAAGTTAGCTTGCCTTAGTTCCTCATTGAGTTGAAGATTCTCTTTGACCTGATCATTGTATGCTTCATGATTGTTAATCAGTTTGTCATCAAATTCTTCAATCTATTCTTTTAAGGATACATTTTCTTCATTCAACTTTTTTACCATTATCCCCAAATCACTGGTGGAACATTATTTTAGATCCATTCTTAGCTTTTTAATAGCTAATTGTGCATCACTGACTTTTTCTTTTAGTTCTTCAATTTCTCTTTTTGATTTGTCTAGGTCTTCAAGAGCGACTTCAAGATTTCTTTTTAGATGTTTCATTTTTGCTTTGTCCATGATCTCCTCAAGTGGTTAAACTTCTTTGCTGAGGACCAGAGTTCTAATACCAATTGTTAGGAATGGGAACATTGAGAGGGGGGGGGGGGTGAATCAGTGTTCACTTTATTTTAACTTTTCACTTTAATCTTTATGCTGAACTTAAATGCTTAAGCACTAAATTAAACCTTCACATAAACATGAAACATGAAATCAACACATGACACCAATATGATTACAGGGAAACCCAAATAGATAAAAATCCCAGCGAGAATTGACACCCACTAATATTCTGTACTAGTGTTTTGTGATCCTTGCTAGAAGATCCTTTACCCTGTTAGGAGTAGCTTTACAATGCTTTAAGTACAGTAGACCTTGTTAAGGGTCAAAACCTGTTAGGAGTCTTTTACAATGATCCCTGTTAGGGGAGTGGACTCAATGTCCTAGAGTTCATTGCTCAAATGGTGAAGGCTACAACCTTCTGATTCCAGATACACACTATATCTGCTGGATGAACTATCACTGTGATACTACTTGTCAAATTAGTTCCTTTGATGCGCTTATGCTTTGACCTCTTGCAAAGCTCTAATACATCTTATGTTATCTTCGCATGCTTCTACTCTTCTTATCACAACTCTCTATCAACATTCACGTCGAATACAATGGGTGTGTCTTATATTTATATGCTCATACAAAATAAACAACTAGGTTGGCCCTTAGAGCTATTACAAACAACGCTTCCAAATGAATTGGCTTAAGCGTGCTTACAAAAAAAACAAGTATACATGTCGGCAACCTAAATACAATAGGTTCATAGCCTTTGCAACATATCATTATAATCGCAAACCAAAATGCTGACTATCGGCTCCATCCTCTGTTCTTCAGTGGCACACACTAGTTGTGCAACTTCAACTGATTGTAACTTACTCATCCTTGCATATCTACTTATGTGCTCATAGAATAAGCATAAGTATAGTCCAAAAAACTTAACTTCCAGGGGGCATACCATAATTCATCTGTACATATGTGCGCTGATGCTCTGAACTGCAGGAACTCTGTACACTGTCCAGTCTTCAATACTTAGCTGAATTCTTATCTTTATATCAGGTGCGCTGACTCCAAATTGCTATATGACTTTTTTTCCATAATGACAACACTGTATCAAGTCATATATACCACTATAGCCAACTTTCCAACAGAACATTAGGAGCAGGAGTGACTCTATTACTTGTTTGGGCCTAGGAGTATATTGTAGTGATACACCCCATTATAATTCATGAGACACGTGTGACCTATGAGCCATACGTTTGCAGATATAGACCATCGATCTAGTACGAGTCGACAAGTTCTATTGGGCACTAGCGGTGATGACTAGATGAGATGCAGGGGTTTGATTGGACGCCATATGCAGGGTGTGAGACCTGAGGACACTAGGTTGCACAATAATAGGACTATAAAGAGGATGGATGGGAGGATTTCTACTAGGGAGGTAGGAAGCCTATGGGGGATTGGAGTAGATCTGAGGGGTGCAAGAGTATTATGGTTAGGGATGGTACCCTTGCCATGGCAATAGGGGAAAGATTTAGTCTGAGATGCAAGAGTTACACCTACATATGCTCAGTGGTGGGTGGGCCATAGGATGATTAGATTGACAGTGCCCGTCGTTGTACCAACATATGAGAAACCAACCGAGGGGATGGTGCTAGAGTAGATGGGGATGACCAAGGGGATGATGGTGGAGATGGAGGAATAGAGGGAGGAGGAGATTGGAAAGGTTAGTTGAGGGTGGTAGCACCGAGATGCCAAGGGGCGGTACAAGTACCCATGGATAGAGCCCCTTCAGTGATACTATTACATGGACATGCACCACAATTGGTATAGGTACAGGGTCAGGGACCACAACCCGCACAGGCATAAGGACCTCGTCCAGGGTATATAGCACAAGATGTGCATGACATAGTCATCATGAAGCGGGACAGTCTATAGACAGAGGTGAGCAGGATTTTGGGACTCCTAGCTATAGCTCAGGCATCAGATCTCAATTTACAGACAGAGATAACTAGCGTACAGGGACTATTGGCTGGGGAGTGAGCACAAGCAGATAATGCTCAAAGTGCTCTAGACACATTGCAGGCTCGAGTTGACAACATAGAGTTTACCGTTATGGAGATTCACACAGGAAAGGCAATAGGACAATGTAACATATAGATGATTTGAGATTAGAGCTGCAGGGGGTCATACAAGAGAGGGATACGTATTAGCGCAAGGTCGAGGAGTATAGGGGGTAGCGAGAGATCTCTTTATAGGCTGTGACTGGTCTGGGTGTGATGCAGGTTGTTCATGAGACTTTTTCTTCCCATAGATGCGAGACTTTTACATTATGTCTCGTTCAAAATGTACTATTTATTATAATTACATGTGTATTAATGTATTTTATTGAATCATCATATTATATTTAAATTGGCCAGCTTGCCCAAAAGTAATATTTAGATTTATTTACTTTTTGTATATTTATTTTGAACCAAATTTAATGATTCAATTTTAATAAAATAGTTTATAGTGTCAACTTATCATTTATTTAATTTAAACTTTAAAAAAAATAAAATATAAATATAAAAATATTATAATTTATTATTTTTAAAATAGAAAAAACTTTCTTGAAATAAATTTTAAAATTTTAAAATTATCAAGGCAAATAATAATAATAAAAAATTCAAACCTTTTAGATATAATCTATTAAAATAATATTTGTATATACCTAATTTTTATAATATTTTATTTATAAAGTTAATAAAATATATAAAAAAATTCAACTCATTTCACCCGCCTTTTTACATATAGTAATTACCTAGAAAAAAATAAGAGAAAGAAATATATTTATAAAGAAATACAATATATGTTAACGCATACGAATATTTAGTGATTCTTTTTAACTACAAGCTGGTGAAGCTGACCGTGACTACAGATGTAGTATAGACCTATGAGTATGCCATGGACATAAGGATGGAGGGGGAATTGTCGGCTGGGTAGTCAGTGCCGCAACAACTTTGTGCCCTTTTTACATAGTTTACTTATTTTCTTGTGGATAAACGGGGTTAAAAACTAATACCACTCTTCTTTAGCACATTAGAATATCTATTTTAAATTTTTATGTTTGCTCAAATCTAAGGGGCCCACATATTTAGACGTGTCATTTAATTTTGTAAAACATTCCAGAGATAATTTGTAAAACATTTTAACCCCATCCTTTCTTCACCTAAAAATTGATCTGCTCAGATTCAACTATTATTTAAATCATAAAATGATCTAAATAAAAAATATTTAAAACTTAACTTAACATGATGTATAAAGCCATAATGCAAGCAGGGTCCCTTATGGGCCCAGTTAAAAATAAATTGATCTGAATCAAGTAGATTTTGAAATGGGTTGAAATCATTTCATCAAACACCGGGATAAAAATGGTGAAAACATAACCATTGAATTTGGATTTTCAATCCATTATGTTAAGTTCTGAGACTAAGTAAACATCTTCTGATTTTGTCCTTAAAAAATGATTAGATGACATCATGGAATCAATTAGGTTGATATTACTAGATAGATAAGATAAGATAAGATAAATTTATTAATGTCCAATGAAAGACCAACAAGGGTCTATGGGACAGGAATCATACAGCCGAAATAGCAAGAAACCAGCGGACCACCAAATAGTGGTCGGGGGAACATGCTAAAAGAACAAGGAACCAAACAAGAAGAAGTAGAGAACAAAGAACCACTAGGGCAAGGAGTACGGGTCCTTCCCGAGCGGTAAGAACTCCAATAGAGAAGGATAGTGACCCGGAAGAATATGGGTATGGACCCATCACTGTGATTTGCTGGTGGTCTATCGCTGATGGGTAGAAGCATTGCAAGGTCTCACAGATCTGGAGTGACTGGTGGTTGAGCCACATGAGGGCCGCTTCACACCCTGAGCTGGAGGCAAGGGCGAGAAGAAATCTGTAATGAGCTGCTCAGTGATCTTCTTCTGGGGAAATAGAAGCTGCAGGGTATGGTCACAGAGCCATACCGTCTCCCGTAAATAGAGTGCCAGACATCTCTTGTCAGAGTAAAAAAAAAAGGAAGTCAAGGAGCTGCATTCTCTAAATAAGCAATAGAATCTCCCTCTGATCTCATAGTATATAGGGCAGTGGAAATTGAAATGTGCCTCGGTCTCAATCTCAGGGAATGTGCATAAACTGCAAATGAGATCCTCTTTGTCAATGTGATGATCAGTTTGTGCTCGCAGGCGGTGAGAGCCGACTCCGAAAGATCCCAGTGCGATCCGAAGAGCATGGCACCAATGCTATGATAAATATCTGGGTCAAACGATGACCCCATTTATATTAGAAACACTTTGTGAAATGGCTTTGCATGACAGTGCTCCAGATGAGACAAATTAGCTTCCAAAGTTGCTCCTTTCATTTTCTCTACAATTGGACACACATAAACCATTCTGAAATCCTTGCAAACACTTCCTAATAAAATAGAAAATGACCCCCCTGAGAACTGACCACTGAGAAGATTTGCTCATTGAGACACAAGGAATAGGCATGCCAAATGGATTTTTCAGACTCCTTCCGATTTTCAAGATATTAGTGGTTAAAGATGACCACTTTCAAACTGTGACGCACATCCAAACTGAAAACTGAATAAACTGCATATGAAATGGCCTTAGTAAAAATACCAAATGACCTTCTGGAGCCCTGAAATTTTGCACATTAGTACTTTAAGATACTTACAATGCAATGAAATAATTGGATTTACATGAAAATTAACTGGACAAATGGTATGACCCTCTCAAAATGACTACCTGGCAAATGTGGACTGAAAACGCTAAAAATTTGAGTAGATTGCATTCAAATTAGGTTTGGGAAACTTATCAAATGAACTTCTAAAATTTTGAAAGTGTGCATACTAGTTCACTTACATACTGAAAATGCATTAAAGTAATTGGTTTGTCATAATGTTTAACTGGTTCACTTTTATTAATCCTCAAAGTAGGCCTCCTGATAACAGTGATACTGCATACTCTACGAACGTGAATAAGTTGCTTTTGCTTTTGACTTGGAAAATGGGTCAAATGAACTGACCGATGCCTCAAAATGGAAATGGGATTTCTCTTTCATGATTACAATATGGGACAATGGCTCTTTCATCATAATAGTCAACTATGAATGAGATATAGGCCCCCAAAGTGGGCTACCTGGCTTTTCCTGAACAGGCACGCAAAATGTAGTATACGTAAAACCCCTTAAAATGGGTGCATCAAAAATATGTCAGAACAGACCATAGGGAGCTGAAAAATATGCATATGGTCTTATTTGTATGTGGTGAATATACTCCGAAGCTAATTGTCGTGATACTTACTAGGTTTCAAATTGTTGGCTCTCAAAGAGGGCTACATAAAATACTTTTCAAGGGTACACATGTATGCCTTGGCAGATTTTTAACTGGGTGGAAAAATATTTCTTACTTATCAACTTTCAAAATACACAGCTTACCAAAACTTTAACTTCAAATTATTCAAATTGGATGTTGCTAAGTTCAACACTTCCTTCTACAATGACAAATTTTTTTAGAATAGTGCTTTCACCTTTACGACCTATTGGCGTACCCATTGCACCTTGTTTCGGTGCAAGTGCTAGTGTAAAATACAACTCATATCCAACACAAAAAAACCAATAGTTGAACACTACAACTTTTTGACAATCTCACACATTTCATGAGAAAATATAAGACATTTAGGTTGTGTTCACCTTTTATATTTGTGATAAAGGAAATTATTAATATGAGATATTCTAATACATATACTTTGTTGTCTCAATAGTTGAACACATAAGAATAATATTTGTGCACTAAGATAACAATACTTGTTTAAGTGGGCAGCTTATTTTATTATGATATTTTATTTGAGATAAAAAGTTGTTTATTTCGTTGTTAATATTCTTTTAATATAACATTTATAGATTCTCATGTGTTCAAAGTATTGGTCTATTTTTATCAAACATAAATTTTTTTTTTGATTTACATTTAGATTATTTAATCACAATATATAGTCAAAATGTAGTGTAAGACTGTATAATATATTCACTAGTGAGTGATTAGACCCCACACAACGACTAGTCCTGCTCTAAAAATATCCTGTGGCCCAGCTGTTCTGAAATAGACTGCCGGCATTTGAAACACGAGTTGGAAAATTAACATGACAGGAAATTTGTGCAAGTGTGGACCATTATTTTCTTCTGTACCTCGCCTGCTATTTGATGTGATGATTATTGTGATGAGTATGGTCCATTACACCTCGCCTACTATTTCATTCCATTATTTTCTTCTGTTCCATTCATTGTACTCTTTCACTTTTGAGATTGTAATTTTCTATGAATAATTCAACTCTAAGAGAAAACAGTTCCACAAATTTCACCATACTTTACAGCTCCACAAATACTGTATGATATGACACTCTGCTCCATTACAGCTCCACAAAAATATTGTATGATATGACACTTCCTGTTTATTTTTTCACAAATTAGTATTGTGTCTACACTGTGCTCCATCATGTGAATATTTGGATAATTTGCATTTACATGAGATATTCCTCTCTTTCGTGATCATTTACCGTCTCTAATATTCATGCGAATGGTCTATTCTCTCCTATCAAATTGCTGGGAAGTGGCAGGCACCAAATGTACGAGCAGTGAATGGCAGGGCAGGGTTTTTATTGTTATTATTATGGTGGGACTTTGGTTCTTGTCGTCTACCATTCAAAAAGAAATGGGCGGGAACGCGGTAGTGATGAGACCACAGTGACAGAAAGAGCAAAGAATACAGCAAAGAGAACACTACAAAATCTTGTCAGGGATTTTGGACTCACATTATGCACTAAATCTAGTGGTATAATATTTCTTTCAAGTGAATTTCTTTAAAAGTGTTTTATGCTCAATCTTATAACAATATCATTGTAAGGGATTTTGGACTGACTAAATGTGTAAAATATTTCTTTCAAAGTGAATTTGATAATATACTTTATAACTGGGGATAGTAAAGATCAAGCATTTAAAATATGTTTGACAAGACAATTTTTTATTTAATAATTAAATTAAAAATCAAAATAGAATAATATTCTGATTTTTAATTTTTTTATTAAATTAAAAACTATCTTATTAGCTATCTTTTTGATTCATACCCACCAATAAAACATATTCAATTTGTATAATATATAGCACATTTCAATTTCTTTTATTAGAGGAAGATCAGTACAAGATCTAAATTTAAGTCTTCAATAAAACATAGTCAAACTGTAAAATATATAGCATATTCCAACTAGTTTTAATAGACGAAGATCACTACAAGACCTAAATTTGAAGCTTTGTAAACCTATATATTATAATTCTTCAATATAACATATCAATTTGTAAAATATATAACACATTCCATTTTCTTTTATTAGAGGAAGATCACTACAAGATTTAAATTTGAAGCTTTACATACCTATATATTACAATTCTTCTATAAAACATATCCAAATTGTAAAATATATGCAACTTTCCAATTGCTTTTATAGATCTATATATATTATAATTCTTCTATTAAAATCCTCTTTATTTATAAAATAATAAATACTATTCTATGCAACTTAAAGATGCAATGCTAAAATTTTAAAAATGACTTAATTTTGCACAAATTTTGGCCCCTTTCTCTATGCTTTTTACCTTTCTTTTGTGTCCATACAATTATATACTCATTTCTTACCTCAACTCTATATTTACACATTGTAATATAGTTACCATATCAATACATTTACGATACACGTCCATGCACAAACCTCCATGATGTACATATTATTTAGTGTCTTGCCAAGCATTCTATTTTTGTATTTTTTGGCACTTCATGCAACATTTAGTAAATAAAAAAAAAAAGTTACAGATATTTGTGCTTGTATATCATTAAAAAACAATTTTAATTATTGTTAATTATTAAAATTCAATTTCCAAAGATAACTAGAGTGATATAGTAAGTATTAAGTATAGGAAGGAAATTTCATAATTTTACTTTTCATTAATATTATTCATTTCTATTAAAATAAGTTAAAGTATAATATTCACAAAAAAAGATATGAAGATTCAAGATCACCCCTCGAGAGTCAAACAAGAATTAAAACACAGGTGCATTATCCAAAAATAGAAACACAGGTGCATTATCCAAAAATAGAAACACAAGTAGAATTGGAAGATGCAAACAATATACCCATCTCTTACCTCACCCCTATATTTACACATTGTAAAATATTCACCTTATCCATACATTTATGATACACATCCACACACACTTCGACTTATATAATATCTACATTGATTCTAAAAAAATTTATAGTCCCCTTGCCAAGCATTCTACATTTGTTTTTTTCTTTTAGTCATTTCATTCAACAATTAGCCAATAAACTATAAATTATATTTGTGTCTATTACCATTACAATTTTTTAATTTTTTTTACTAATTTTAATATTCAATTTCTAAATATAGCTAAGATTGATATAATAAGTAAACATCAAATATAAGAAGGAAATTTCATAATTTTATTTAAAAACATGTGCAACCATTAAATTAAAATAGCTCTAAAACATAAAGAAAAACCAAATTTTAAAAATATCAAGAAAATACTGCACATTTTCTTCGACCGCCACAATATTTTAAAAAAATTACCCTAATACACTCTTCTAGATCAACATACATACCCTAATATACAATTAAAATCATGTATAACTCCTTAAGGATATCATCACATCATTAATATCATGTGTAAAACTAGTTAAAACATACAAATTTCACCAATATCTCTCAAATAAAGTGCATGGCTCAAGGTCTTTAATTAAACAAGAGTTGAATAACATCTATTAATTTTTAAATCTAGAAAGATAACTATTATGAAAGATGTCCTATAGACTAAACCATTTCCTTTCTAAACATAACAATGATATATAACAATGAAAAATTATATCTCTACCTCGAAAATCCTAACCAAAAAGCCACCTCAACATTGAAGGTCAAACATGGAAAAAAGAAACTGAAAGAGTATAAATATCCTTTAAGTAAAGGAAGATCAAGTAGCCATTTCCAAAAGGAAAGATAGAAAAGAACACTGAACATCTCATTTAATCTTCAAATTAGTCTTTAGAATGAATATTTAAAACAATGTATCCAAGCAAGAGGAGACAACAAAAATGATAACTATGTATCTAATTTTTAATCTTTAAATCTAAAAATTAGTGACCAATAACTATCAAATAATTCACTATTGGGTGTACCAACAAGAGTGTATTTAATTTATTTTTTCTCTAAAAAAAATTCTCAAGAGGTCTATGCTGATCTTTGTCAATCTATAATATAGACTTCTTAGTCTTTTCGTGAATCCTCATAAAGTGAATTATTTTTCCATAATCTAATCTATAAAATTTAAGATATCTCTAGCCTCACCCTAATCTTGTAAAGGAATACTATCATTTATGTCATGCCTACTAAAACCTAAAATGCAACACTACAATAACTATAATTATATAAGAAATTATGATCACAACACCCACATACTAGATTTTCACAAAGTCATTTCCAAAGCTTCTATTACTTAGGGAAAAAGCACAATAAGTTGTCACTAGTTTACAAAGGAAAAGACTAACAACACCAAAATTGTAAAACTTCAAGGGCATAAAATTCACATTTCTGTTGAGAATCTGAAGATGATGTAAACTGATGAAATGTGTGAAATATGATGAATTTTATGCCTATAATTTTTTAAAAATAATTTGAACAAAAATTAATATATATTTTTTAATTTTTAAATCTTTTTTTCAGTTCCTGAAAAATACTGCAAATCAGGGAGTTTACTTCCCGCCAAATCATTATAAGTAAAACATTGTTTTTTCCTCCAATTTCAGAATATGTTTTAGTTGACGTGTATATCTAGTGCAGGAAAAAAGAAAGAAGTTGTTTCAATGTATAGTTTTCCCGTTATAAGTATTCAAAGTCAAACTTACCTAAAATCAACAGTATTTGTCTACCGCCACTTTTCCTCTATCAAAACTATACCAAAAGCTAAATAAATTACATATTTTTGAAGATGACTCTCTTCTCTAATATTGTATATGATTTTAAAATTTTTCTGAATTGATTTAGCATTTTTCTATATTTTTCGAATCAACGACTTCTCAAAGCTTCTTATACCTACATGTAGTTTTTAACAAATTTGTTAACATTTTGTAGTTGAAACAATATAAAATTTATATGTCTAGAATTGTAGTTCTAAGATCTAGAAAACATAACTTTTGATTTTTTGAAATTTTCTATTTTGAGCAGAGAAAGGAACAAAAGAAGTGCAAACTTCTACGTTTTTTGTATTTTTGGAGGTTTGGCTGCCAACTTGACATGTCACCTAGGCAGACTCGTCTGAGTACCCATAGGGGTCAACCCCCCACAAGCGATCACGTGGAATACCTACAAAGGCATTTTATTTTGGGAGGAGTGTGGAGGAAAGTTTTTTAGATAAGAAGGATTAAAGAAAAAAATAATTTCTTGCTTAGATATTTGAGAAATGGGAAATAAAAGGACTAGAACAAGGAAATATGATCATAAAAGGCATGACCAAATGAAAGGTCATATGAAACTTGTTGAAGATCAACTGATAAATGTTGAAGAAGAACCTATCGATGTTGAAGAAGGTGCAACTCAAGTAGGGGAGGATATTGGCAGTAGTTGAGGTATACATATTTATCCTACAATGCAAAATTTGATGGAGATGAATGAGGAATCACTTATTAGTCAAATCACACCGAACCACCTAGTACCTGAAAGCACTATTAAATTGCATCTCAAAAATATGTGGAAGCAATATTTTGAGGATAAATCTTTGGTGGGAAAGACACAATTATTTGCAAAGTTATTCAGGAAAAGAGAAATGACTTCAATTTTGGAGTTGTTGGGTATTGATAATAGGAAAATTGTAGGTCAAGTCAAAGAAATAATAATTGAAAATTTACAAGATGCATTGAACATTATTAACAAGGCAGATCACAGAGGATCTTATTCAAATGCTGCTAGAAGAACGTTGATATACTCAAGGCATCTTGAATAACCATCTTATTATGTCTTTCCAATTTACTCAAGGCATCTCGAATAACCATTCAGAGATATATTAGGAAGATAAATATGTTTGATATGGACATTGAAAAGAAGTGGGTATATATTTGTAGAGTTCGTCGTAAAGACATAATTTCTGAAGATGTAAGAAGATGGGTCATTGAATTTTTGACTAACCACTCTTGTGTTTCTTCCAATAGAAGGGACACTATACATATGAAAGATGAAGAGATCAGTATGAAGAATTCACATCCAAAATATTTTGTTGATACTACACAAAGTGAATTGTTTGAAGCATTCAAACAAGAATTTTTAGATTTGAAAATAGGTCAGAAAATAATTGAGATGTTGCGCCCTTGCTTCATACATATAAATAAGGTTCGTGAAACATGTTGTCAAAATCATCTTGAGTTTCACTTATACTTGCAATCATATAAAAAGGTTATGGCAGTACTTAATCTAGATATGGTTCTTGGAAGTACAACAAAATTTGTAAAGTCCATTGTATGTGATAAATCAGAAGACTCGGATGAATTCAATGTCCAGTGTATAAAAAATGAATGCCATGATTGTGGAAATTTATAGAAATTTCCTTTACAATTTAATAATGTTGATGTTACAACACTAGTCTAGTGGAAGAGATTTGAATATGAGAGATACCAAATGAAGACAGGACAATAATTTTAAAAAAAAATTGCATTGAAGGAGAGTGAATTATTGTTCCTTCAGTTCATGGATAGATTTTGATCTATGATTTATCCACATATCTAACATTGTCATGGTGCATGATGGCAAGCTAAACAGTTTTTTTATTCCAAAAATTATTTCTCACCTAGTTGTGTTCTTTCAGATGTAGATTTTGAGGAGAACTATACATTTTCCCCTCAATCAGAGTGTAATGCCCAAAAAATACTAGGCAAAACACAAAAAAAACTCACTTTCAAATCCTTTTGATAGAACATCAGTTTAGTAAATGTATACTTAATTTCTAGAATTTAAGCAATAGGATAGATATGAACTAGTTGCTTATTACAAACAGAAAGATTAGCAGATAAATGAATTGTAAATATATACTTTATTTCTTCTTTTATTCATAAAATTTAACATGGGATTGAATTCATAATATAACAATACTATTAATTTATTAACATAGAGATCTGTAGGAAATTTAAATCATTTAACAATATCATGCAATGTTTACTTGACATTGGATTGAAAATACAAAAATATGATTAATTCATTCACTAGAAAATAAAGCATTTAATAACTTAAAATCATTCTCATATTTTCACAAAGTTCATGTAACAACAATAGATTTCCATTAAAAACTGGGGGGATTTTAATGCCATTTTAAAACTGGAAGAAAAAATGGGTGGAATTTGTCCACCAATGAGGACAATTCAGGACTTTGCAAATTTTGTTGAAGATAATGGCCTAATGGATGTTGTGCCATCAAATGGGTCATTTACATGGACCAAAAAAAGGGCAGACTTCTCTCAAATAGCGATTAGATTAGACAGATTTCTCCTCTCCCAATGCTGGAAATTAGTCAATGTTACATTTCACTCAGAAATTCTACCACAACCAGGTTCAGATCATTTCCCAATTTGTCTGCATTTGTACACGACAGTAACAAAACAAGATTTCCAACATAGACCATCATTCAAGTTTGAAAGAATGTGGTTACGACACCCAAGTTTTTTGAATTCACTTAAGAATTGTTGGAGTTCAGTGCCCGTGATAGATGGAACTAAAATGTACCAATTTGCACACAAGATGAAGCTCACCAAATAGTGGATCAAGAAATGGAATGAGATGATATTTAAGAATATTTTTAAAGAGAAAGAAACAGTCAAGGCCAAATTAGAGGACATATATAACACTATTATAAAAAAAGGGATGAATAATGACTCCTTCGCTACTCAGAAAAGTCTAGTACAGGAGTGGGAGGAAATATGCAGCAGAGAAGAGGAATACTGGAGGCAGAAGTCAAGGGAACTTTGGCTAAAAGAGGGGGATAGAAATACAAAATACTTTCATGCGTCAGCTAAACTAAAAATAGTGAGCAATCGTATTCTCTCTATAACCAAAGCTGACAATGGCATCTTATTGTCAGAACCTCAAAGCATACAAGATGAAGGGGTCAAATTTTTTCAAAATTTGTTAGCCCCTCCTGCCATTGCTTGTCCACTACCACCTCCAATGGAGGAACTGCTAGAGGCAATCCCCAACATGATTTCAACAGTGGAAAATTTAAAACTCATGGCTCCATTTACCATTCAGGAATTAAAAAAAGTGGTCTTTTCCTTGCCTTCGAACAAAGCCCCAAGCCCAGATGGCTTTACTGCTCTATTCTTTCAAGTATGCTAGGACTGGATTGGATGGGAATTATTGGATGTTATAGAAGAATCAAGGACTAGCAAGACCATGTTGAAAAACTTCAACACCACTAATATAGCCATTATTCCAAAAGTGCAAAATCCAAAGACATTTGCAGACTTCTGACCGATATCCTTATGCAATACTATGTATAAAATCATCACAAAGGCTATTTATTTAAGGATGTAGTACCTTATCCCTAAGATTGTCTCGCATCCACAAGGGGGCTTCGTTCCAGGTAGAGAGACAATGGAAGGAGCTCTAGTGGCTCATGAAGTTCTTCATTCTATCCACAATAGTAAATCAGCACATTTCGTTATTAAACTGGACATGATGAAAGCATATGACAGAGTTAGCTGGGATTTCCTCATTAAGGTCCTACAAAAATTTGGATTTTCAAGAAGTTGGTGTAAATGGGTAAATGCTTGTGTTTCGGGTGCGTCTTTTTCAGTTTTGATAAATGGTGTTCTGGCGGGTTATTTTTCATCTACACAAGGAGTTAGGCAGGGGGATCCTTTATCACCAGTCTTATTCATTTTAATGGCAGAGACATTTAGTAGGTTCATACTTCAGAAGAAAGCATCAAGCAAGTGGCTGGGTGTGCAAATTGGTCAAACAAATATTTCAGTGACCCACTCACTTTTCGCTGATGATACATTATTATTTGGTACATCAAACATCAAGGAGGCTAGGAAAATCAAAGAAACCTTGGACTTGTATACTATAGCATCAAATCAGAGAGTTAATCCTCTCAAATCCAAGATATATCTGTTTAATACAAATCAAATTGTATCTAATAAAATTGTTAGCCTTCTTGGATTTTCAGTGGATTTCCTTCCATCAGTCTACCTTGGTATCCCATTTTTCACGGGGGCAAATAAAATCAGTTATTGGACACCAATCATCGAAAGGATTAAAGCCAGGGTGGTTGCATGGAAAGCAAGGTGGCTGTCTCTCTCAGGTAGAATACTTTTAATCAAAATAGTTCTCTCAGCAATCCCCAATTATTACTTATCAATCCTCAAGGCTCCTATGTTGGTCATTCAAAAAATTCAAAAACTGATTAGAGATTTTTTATGGATTGGGAACATGAATGGAGTAAAGAAAATCCCTTTAGTCTCGATAGAGAAATTGGCACAAGTTAAGCAGCTGGGTGGGGCAGGGATTCATGATCTACAAAAGTGGAACATAGCATTTGGGGGCAAATTAGTATGGCAAATGTATTCTAAGCCACATAATATTTGGTGCCAAATTATGCAAGCCAAGTACTTAGATGATTCTAACCCGGCTAGAATTATATCGGTATCTGACCCCCCTAAAGGGTCAGCCATTTGGGACTTCATGATCTCTTCCAGAGATTTAATATGCAAGTATATTACATGGGAAGTCAATAATGGTCAATCAGTCAAGTTTTGGCATGACTCATGGAGTGGGGCACCACCTTTGATTAGTAAAAATGACATTGGAATGGAGGATATTATCTCTGTAGCAGAAAATGTTTGGGGTATTCACTTAATTGGATATGTATCTGCTATATGCCTGCACTCAAGGAAAGTAATTTGGAAAGACCCCCAAGAGCTACCTCTCTCACCACAACAGATTCAATTATTTCAGAAAATCTTGTCTCAAAGACTGATCTACTTATCAAACTTGGAGGATAATTTGATTTGGGCACCGGGGGTAGATGGGAATTTTAATATTAAGGATGGATATAAACTTATTCAACAGAGAGACGCAACCAAGAAACCATCCCGTGCTTATTCCTTCTGCTGGAATAATCTAACATTACCAAAAGCAGGATGCTTTTCTTGGCTAGCTTTGAATAATAGGGCATTAACAAGCGAGCAGCTTCAGAGACTTAATATAGCTCAGCCTTTTAATTGTTTGCATTGTGATAATCATCAAGAAGACACATACCACCTATTCTTAAAATGTGAATTTGCTCAAGAATGCTGGCATTTTGTCCTTAGAAAGTTACAATATCCAACTCCTCTTCCATGCAAGCTAAGGGACCTGTTTGACTCATGGCCACAACTATATTCATCCTCCCTTTTTTCAGCAATTTGGAAGTGCACTCCAGCAATAGTGGTCTGGGCAATTTGGTGGGAGAGAAATAAAAGAATCTTTCGTAGACAATTTTTGACAATCCAAGTGGTCACAACTCAAATAGAAAGATCGATATCAGAACTAGTTAATGCTAGTCATAATAAGCTTAAACATAATCTAATTATGACATCATGGGACTCATTTATATTGCGAGAGTGGAAACAAATACATGCTCCTTTTGGTTGGTGTTATCAACCAAAACCAAATAAAATGCTGGATAGAGAAGGGATTAAGTGGATGCCGCCATCCAAAGGGTTTAGCAAGATTAACTTTGATGGCTCCTCAAGAGGGAATCCAAGTAAATTAGGGGTGGGAATTTGTATCCAGAATTTTCAAGGAATATTACTAGTAGTAAAATGCTACACGCTTCCTGATGGCACAAACAATATGGTTGAGGCCAAGGCATTATTAGAAGGTCTAATGTTAGCAAAAAATGGAGGCTTCTGATAGATTCAAATAGAGGGAGATTCAATAGTGATTATATTAGCATGTATAAGTAGAATATCCCATAACTGGAAACTATCATACATCCTTCAACAGATTTGGCTATTACTGGATTCATTTCAAGAAGTTCAGATCTCTCACATGCTTAGAGAGGGTAATAGACTAGCAGACCATTTGGCAAACAAAGGTTGTGATGGGTATGAACTAGTGGCTATTAATGATGATTCAATTATTAATCACGATGCCAAGTTGAAGGAAATCTATAGTCGAGAAATAGTGTCATGTGCAGTTGATGCCTCAAATTTTTGGATGTGAAGTTTGTTCTTTAATAGATGTATGCATAAACGGTTTATGTATTTGCCCCAAGTACAATTCCATTTGTGTGTTTAATGGGAGGCACGGACAGTTTTCATATGCCATAGTATTTGTCATGTGATAAGTACATAGTAGATATAAATTTTAATAACTTTTAATAAAAACACAACTTGCTTGTGTATCATTTGTGTAGGCATATCTATTTCCCCATCTGTGAGTTCATCGACACACGTGTTTGTGGTTAAGAAAGTTTAATCAGTGTACTATTGGCAGAATCCCAAGTTCCAAAAATGACATTGAAACTTATGCATAATCTCGCTCACACTTGGGATATCCTAATTTTATTTTGGTTGTACTTGGCAATTTATTACAGCTACAAATATGTGGGCTTTTGATCATATCCATCACTCATTGTCGAGTTACAAGCTGGGAGCCAATGGATTTGTGGGTTAGTCAGGTGATGTAATGCAGACAGTGTGCTTGCTATCACCATGAAGTCATGCCCATAAATTACAGAGTTAGGATGTGATTGGAACTTTTGGAAGAGGCTCTGCCATCTCACATCAATGAGGGCTCATTTTCATCAATGTTTATATGCCAGTCGCAAGCAATAAGGGATGTAATTCAACTGGTTGTTGGAGAAGCGAGTAATTTGATGGAGGAAGATACACACATTACAATGCTGGATAACAAAATAGAGTAAACAGAGTATATATTAATGCCAAATTTTTTGATTGACAGACTGTGCCCAGAGTTGCCAATGCTCAGAATATCATCTATATTTTTGTATATGACTGAGCTACAAAACATTCCTTTTGTTTACAAAATATTCTTCTTGTAGAAAGTTCTCGAAATGCCCTGGATTACATCCGAATGAGAGAAACGTCAGATAAAAAGGAATATAAAATATACTGCATTTAATAGAGTAGTTGGCAGATGAAAAATAGGCTGGTCGCATGATCACATGAAGAAAATAATGCTCATGCGATCATGCGACAAGAGCAATAAAGGGGACCCACGTGCTTTGGAACATTAGAAAAAGTTATTGCATAAGGAAAAAGAGCCTGGCCAAAAACATAAGGCAGTGCAAAATATTTAAGGTTGTCGCATGATCACATAAACCAAATAAGAGTTATGCGATCATGCGAAAAGGTGAAAGGAGAGGGCCCCACACAAAATTATCGCAGGTTCTCATATAGAAAAAAAATTGGGCAAGCTTTAGGCAGTCGCATTTAAATTGGTGGTTGCGGTTCAAAAAGAGTTGGGCAAGTAGAGAGGTCGCATGATAGCATGAGTGGGAATGTAGCCATGTGATCATGCGACAAGGCATGAGGCACAACTGGTGGTAGGTGCGGAAGGTGGACAAAAGTAGGGGTAGTTAATGCAGAGAGGCGAAAAGGAGTGTGGTCGCATTATCGCAAGAGAGGAGAGAGAAGCCTTGCGATCATGTGACAAGGCATTGAGAAAGCCTGCAGTAGATAGAAGTACGGTGGACAGGGAAGATTAAAAAATGTCCTGCTAGCATCCACGCCCTTCAACATACTGGACTCTCATTCGTGGAGCATTTGCAACGTGATGGACTTATCCCAGTCAATGTCTTTGGTGTCTTCGCTGGCTCACAATGCGCTCTCGAGGGCTGTTCAGTAGTATGAACTATGGGATGGTTTGGCTCTAGTTGGTGGACTATTTTCGCATCATGAGCTACTCTCAAATCATGATTGCTTTCTAATCCATGAAAGTATTAAACGCTCCCTTTGTTCGCAAGATGCTCAATTCATAGAAAATGCACTTTGATTCTCGAAGAGGCATTTGGGGTTTCACTTGGCAAACAAAGTCAGCATTCAGGTTAATGTTGTGTTAGACATCATGGAGCTGCCAAATCCACATCTTCCCTGCGTCTTCTCTGGTAGCCCGCAAGCTCTTTTGTGGGTCCCTGACCTTAATACACATCCGACTGGCTTGGAGTTTGGTGGTGGTTAGATGTATAAAATGTTGTTGTCATAGGAAAAATTCACACAATCGGTGTATTGTACATGTCACCATCATTAGGGCACTTCTAAAGTCTTTTTGGAGTATGATCTAAAACTGGATTAGAAATATTGACATATTGCTCGAAATATGTAATATTTATGTATTTATATATCCTCAGATATATGCATGTATATAACTATGATCCCGGGGTTTCTTACTGGTTCTTCCACAGGGGAGTTATTGAACCAGAATAATAAAATATAGTGGTTACACCACTTTTTCTTAAAAAAGAAAAAAACAACAGATTTCTTTTATAATTGCAGGAATTTTACATACAATGAAATATCCATTCTTTGATAATAAATACTTTGAAATACACCTAATGTTGATCTCTCCTTACAAGGAAAATTAATCAAGCTTTATTTACAACCTTACTCTTTATACATTTACAAATTCATGAATTTACATTTTGAATAGAACAAATTCTTTTAGGCTTGTCACACCTAAAATCAATCCTTCAATCAGCAACTTCAACTTTTCATACTCAAGCAAAACCTGCAACACAAAAAATATTTACCACATGACCATGGAGGCTCACCTCCCAGCCTAGGCCATTTCATGGCCACTACCGAGCTAAGGGAAACAAGAAGAGATAGGTTACAAACATTCTACACACATTAAACATACATTCAACATTTTGAAACATGAACAATCACATTATTACTCCCATTCCCAAGCTAGCACATAGGAATTCATAATTGATTCCAATATGGGTGAAGGTGGAATTATCCCATATGGAGATGCCATACTTAAACAAATTCTTACATGCCTTCACAAGGCTCCCTTACAACATACCAGCTCATCACAAGAGCATCAAAAACATTCCTTATGGCCCCCAAGGTGTAACATAAGTAGGCCTCATGGATGCCCATACATCCAAGCTCTCAAACACATGGATTCCCCAACTAAGCCCTTCACCCCAAGACAATCCTCAATTCCTCCCAAGGATGAGGAATATCTTGCACACCCATAAACATATAGCAAAACATGATGATAAAAAAAGAACAAAGTCATAAAATCACATTGAAACCACACAATACAAGATTCACACCTAAGATGCAACAAATTATAAGATTCACACAAGTTTCATCTTCCCAATGGAATTACACAAACATATACATGATAGAGCCACCAACCTTTCTCCTAAGCAATGGAAAATTGAAAGTTTTGTAGTAGAGCTTTTCCCTTGCTTCCCTTCTCAAATCCACTAGCAAATCTCTCAAGTCCTTTTCTCCCTAACTCCACAAACTAGCATATACAAGATCTAGTATCTCATTCCAAGCCTCTATCTCCTAAAGACTCTCAAAACATTCATCTCTCATTCCCTCTTCTCAAAGAAAATTAGGTTTCTAGATTCTATTTAACATGACACTTGCCCTTGCTATGGAAATGAGATGTAATTCAACACATGGGAAGGCGAGGCAACCTAGAGAACATTACCATTTTCGTCATTACCAAAGATGACACATTTAGAGAGACAAAATGGAGGCCTAGGGAAGTAGACATGGTAAGAATAGGCCCCCTAACCAATGTACATGACTTGGGACACTAAAAACCATCCTTAACTACATTATAGGACTCCATTTGGCCCTTCAAAAACCATAGTTTAGTTTGCATCCGAAAATGGGATCATGATGACATAAATCTTGGTTCCCTAAACCACCAACCTAGCCTAGGGATACAAAAGAAAAAACTAAGGAAAGGGTGGGGTCCATATTCCACTCAAGCATGCCATCTCATCACAGTAGTGTCAAGTGACACCTCACAAAAGTACACATGACATTACGCACTTGGCATGCCTAGTGGACAAATTACATTTATATTTACACAAAATGAAATTTACTTCTAATAATACATTTACAAACATTAAAAACCACATACATACATGCATCACATTTACAAATAAAATCATGTTACAATGAGGTCGTTCTCTTCTTAGAGCTGACCTTGGTTTCAAACTGATTGCACATAGATCCATCTTGTTTCCCTGCATTTACAACTATGGCCATATTCCTGCACACTTGATTCCGATGTTAGTACCTCATAAACTCTTTGCATTAATAATCATATCAAAAGTGAAATAATAACATCTAAACTCGATAAATATAAATAAAATGCATTTCATGAATCATAACATAATCCACATTATACCCTAATTCTTCAAGCATCAAAATATCAATTCAATTTTTACATAAGCATGTAACCCTAAGTTAATCATTGAACCATTATACTATCAACATTTACTATTCTGTAAGATAATGTAATAAATGCAGAATACATAATTCATATGTCATAAGGTAAGCATGAAAGCAATGCAAGCATATTAAGAGTATGACTAACATCATCATCATATAAATTTATACAATCATCTCATAAGATCTAATGATAGCAAGTCATAATTCAAAATAGGTCAAATATCTCTAATCAATGTATCATCCAGATGAATCAAATGTCAAAATAATTGTCGAGCTAAGATGGGTGGAGGTAGGACCTCACAACTTCCCCCTAGGCATGAAATTCCTCCTAGAGTTCATCGAATAGATGGTGGGTACTGATCTCTCATCTATGTTGATTCCTCCCAAGATGCTCTGAAGCTATCATCATCTAAGTGCTGATTGGATGACTCATAGGACAATCTCTAGCAATGTGCCCTATGGCACCACATGTACAACATGGTCCTCTAGCCTGGAACTGACTCCCCTGAGTTCTAGTTTGCTGCTGCTCACCTATCATATCGGATCCACTGAAGCTGTCTATGGATGACTGAGTCTGAGCTCCCTAGTCATGTCGAGGATTCTGCTAAGACTATTGTTGCTACTGTTGTGGTGTGTTGGAGTTCTCCTGATTTCCATTCCAGTGGGATCTCTAGAAATTATAGTACTGTGGTACAAAAATCTGGTTCTATGACCTATCCCATGCATAATGAGACTTATCATGGATCTCCTCAGCTATCATGGCCCTCTCAACTATATCATTAAAGTCTCCTAGTGGTACCATTCATACTCTGTCAGCTATGACATAGTTCAACCGCTTAATAAAGAGGTTAACCTGGAGTTTCTCATCCTTCATGTAATCAACATAAGGAAGGAGCTTGAGAAACCTCCACTCATACTGTGCTACTGATAGTCCTCTCTTTTGTAGGTTGTGAAACTCATCGATGCGACACTGTCTAAAGTGCTCCGACATATATCGGCCTCAGAATCTCTCCATGAAGGTCTCCCATGTGAAGGTATCTATGTCAAGATGACTCTTATATTCCTCATGCCTCCACCATGTAGAGGCGGTCCCCCTCAGCCTGTGAACTGCAAGTTGTGCCTTAAGGTTTCTCTCGTAAGGGCGCAACCCAAAACATCTCTCAAGGCTAAAAAGCTAAGCCTCAACATCTTCCCCATCTATGGATCTTGAAAAGGGTGGTGGCTCAAGTCATATGAGGTTTCTGATCTTGTCCCCTGTATCACGGGGCACTCTCATCACTTTCACTAGTGGTGGCTTTGGCTTGTGTACAGACTCGTCCCCATGATCTGCCTGCTCCTCTACTCGTCTAGGTGGGGGACTCCTACTCTATTCCTAGACCTCGGCCCACTGGCCTCCTGGAAGCAATCTATCCATAATTATATCAGCTAGATTCTGTAATGCATTAAGGATGTCCTAGTTGGGATTAGGTGGTGATATAGGAGGGCGCCCTTGCACATCACCTACTCCCTCGACTGCCCGCTCAACTCCCTCTACTGCCACATGACCACCTCTGGGTCTCCACCTATGTCGGCAAGCATTACGCGTGAGTGAAGGCATCCTACTAATATCTTTGCTTTACTAAGGTTTTCCCTAAAAGGATGGAGTCTTACAAAGGACAAAAAAAAATGAGCCCTACTAGCATGACATAATATACATTCATTAAGTCGAAGAAGAGAAAAGCCTATAATTCTTTATATATATATGTATAAAATTTATTAAAATTTAATTAAACATAACTCTAATGTTTATGTGAGTAATTCATTAATTTCTAGGAGTACTAAAGATTCCAACATAATTTAGGTTAAGCTATAATGCTATTTTTACGTTGACCAGTATATTGGCCCCATAAAAATAACATTATCAAGTTCAGAATGTAATTGCCCAAAATTAACAGACAAAACACAAATTTGTTTTTTAAACACTAAAACAAACACACAAATGACAACTAGGTTTCTCACAAGTCCATCGATGCGTAGCATCGAGATCAATAGATCGCAAGGGCTAGTCACCCAACGTCACATAAGGGAACACAAGGCATGCATTGGCGTGCCTTCGTCCCTTACCTAGCAGATGACATTTAGGTGACAAGGGAAAATCCATACTAAAGGGAAAACATCTCTCTAAAATATCCTGAGTTAGTTTTAGGTTAATATGGTTTAACCCTAAGGATCTTAAAGGAACAAAACTAATCAATAAAAAGAAACGTTTGAGTTATAAAATATTTAAAATATTCTTGTTAATACATTTATAAACTATGTTCCTTAATTTATATATTTATAAGGTTAATTATTTCAATAATTCTTTCCAAAATTAACCTTAATATTATATTTTAAAAGTCTAACCACATAATTATTTATCCATTAATTATCTAAGTCCAATTAGTGACTTAAGTGCAACTATCATAAAGTGATAGAAAATGTTATAAGTTCCTAAAAATTTATCCTATAATGTTCCCATATTTGTTTTATAAAAAAAAGGGGGTATAGATTTAGTAAAATAATAAAGTCTAAATATAAGATCAATAATTACTTTATAAGTTCACTTTGGATATAGTTCACATGTTTTAGTTTTAAACTAATGATTTAAAAAAAACTTTAATCATAAAATTAAAAGCTATACAAATCAATACTATTTAAATTACATTTTACATCATTTACATTTATCCATAAGGTTCACCGATTAGTTGCACTTATAATATAATTAGGTACGAATAATTAGAGTAACATTATTATATTCGATGGATAGTATTAAATACAATTAATGATCATTATTCATAAAAGTTAATCCACCTAAGAAATTAGAATGTTGACCAAATACTATAATTACTAAATTAAATTTTAGTGTTATTAGGAAAAATAAATCACCTAGGACCCTCTTAAGAATTATAAAATTATTTATCCTTAATAATTTACAAAATTGTACATCCCCTAATAATTAGAATATTCAAAGTAAATGGTGGGGATCATTTAAATATTAATAATCCTTTGTTACTCCAACTTTAATAAATTATCACTATAGTTCAAATATAATAATTTAATAAAATTTCAAAACTCAAATCTAAAATCAATAACAAATAATATAGAGGTCCTCAAAATATATATTACATTTAAAAGCTTAAATTAAATCATACAACATTTAATGACCATTTGTTTTCAAATTCCACAAATCACCACAAATCTTGAGATTCCAAAAAGCTCAATAAAATACTATTTTTTTAAAACAAATTTATATTAAATTCCATAAATCCCCACAAATCTTGAGATTCCAAAAATCTCAATAAAATACTATTTTTAAAAAATAGAGCCTTTTTTTTTATAAACAATTTAAATACAATTTAATTTAAGTGATATTGTCAAATTATTTAATAATAATTTTTTTATTATTAAATAGCCTTTTAATCTACATCAAATATTGCTTCTAAAGAACATGTCTAATAAAAAGAAATTTAATACTAAAACAAAATATAACATTACAATTCACTAATTAAAATATTCATTGTTAATACATTTATAAACTAAGTTCCTACACATAATTTATATATTTTTAAATAAGATAATTAATTCATCACAACATTTAAAAAGAACCTAACTTCACATTTATTTAACGTTAATGACAACAATAATGAAATATTTCAAGTGGAAAATTAAATTTTATCTATATAATTTTCTTAACACTAACACATTAAGGATGATATTTGACTAAATAAATAAATAAATAAATTAAGATGAATCTTTAAAAGAGATGTCTAACTAATTGAATAAATAAAAACTTACATTCTTACCAAGTTTATTCTATCCTCTTAAGAAAAGAAAAAAAGGCTATTGACTAGCATATTTAAAAGAAAGGAATTATAAGAATAAAATAAATGCATAAAACAAAGGCTCTCCAAACCCTAATTCGAAATTAGGGTTGGAGGCATGATATACATACTTTTTGAAAACCCTAATCTCTCATTGTTTCACTGCAGGTCTATAGGGAGGGAGATGAAAAATGTCTTTGGTTTTCTCCTATGGAATCAAGTGTGTATATGCACACAAATGGTGTGCATATACCCACTTAATTTCATCAGAGGATATAGATACGGTTCAACAAGTTACATATACATTAGAAGCCATAGGGGTTTCTACCTCTTTTGAAACCAGACAAAATCTCTTGCTAGTATAAGATCTAGTTGTCTTATTTTTACTGATAAGAAAAGAAAAACTTGAATTCTTAGTTTTATATAAGCAGATGAAACTAGGGTTTTACATCTTTTTGTTGAAGAACTCATCACTGATTAACAGTGAATATGCTGTGTAGATTTTAGATCTACCCATTTAATTTGGGCACAAGGTTGTAACAGGGTTTATGTTATTATTATATTTTCATATAGAAGGGAAGCTAGAGTCCCCCCCTGCCCCCCCATTTTTTTTAAGAAGGCATGTATTATTAAGAATACTTGTTCTTGCAGCAACTAGGGTTTCGAAATTTTGTAAAGAAAAGTTTCATATATATATATATATATATATATTTTGTCATGCCACGAAACCAAGGTTTCATTTTTATTTGCAAGAGAAGGAATAGTAATTTGTTGGTTTCATCTTTTTCTCTTAGATATATTTTATTAGATTAGATCTGTTCCTTTTATCATTATGCATCTAACGTTCATATGTTTTTTTTTAATAAAATACAAAACCAAGGGGAGGGTCGTAACCCTACCCCCTTAATATTTTTTTTTGCATGAGTCATTTGGCTAGGGGCTGCGTGCTCAGCCAACACCCATAGTGGTGTTGCACTGCAACACCCGCAATGGTGTTACAGACAACACCGAAGTGGTATTGCGCTACAACACCTCGCGTTGCAGTGGTGTTGCAGACAACAACATGATGGTGTTGTGTTGCAACACCCGCATGGCAGAAGTGTTGTAGCTAGCACTCCAATGCGTAGGGCGAGGGGGGGTCTCGGCTCTGTCGAACCCCCATGTTTTTGTTTATATTTTGTTTATTATTTTTAAAAAAAAAAAATTATTTTAAAAAAGTTTTTTTTTTAATATAATATTTGCATAAATTATAATATATATATATATATATATATATAATTTCTACATTTGATTTGATTTAGCATATGAAAAATAGTTTATGTGTTTTTTTTATATATATACTAATGTGTGTATATATATATAATATTATATATAGATTAGTTTATATAAAATATGAATATATATATAAAAAATCACAATATATGTTTAGTATAAGTAATATATGCTTTAAAACAGATTAACACATAAATACAAATTATTTATTCTCTGGTTAATTAGTATCATAGTCTAACATTGATTTTAATTTTGTATAACATACATGCTAATATATATATTTATATATAAATATTACTTTATATATATGTATAAATAAGAAAAGTTTAGATAGTTACTTTTGTATGAATTTTACTGTATAATTCTATCAATAAAAAAAAAAAATTCAACCTGTGCAACTCATAGACACAGATATTTCAATTTCAGGGAAGATAAAATTCATTTATTAAATTTCCTTTCATTGGTTTAGCATAGAACTTGCAAGAATATATAATCTATCTGTAGTTAAATTTTTATTTCCATTAATATTTAAGTTTATGTCCTTTTTACCAATCTTTTGGTATCCTGTAAACTATAACATATAATTTTAAATTAGCAAATTTGATTTTTATTTCATTCAAATAAAGCTTCCAGGAAAAATTATTACAGAATTAAGGAAATTAACATTTCAGACAAGGTCCTTAGAGCTGAAACATGGCTCTGATACCAGAATATAATACCCAAAAATTACTGGGCAAAACACAAACAAAACTCACTTTCAAATCCTTTTGACAGAACATCAGTTTAGTAAATGTATACTTAATTTCTAGAATTTAAGCAATAGGATAGATATGAACTAGTTGCTTATTACAAACAGAAAGATTAGCAGATAAATGAATTGTAAATATATACTTTATTTCTTCTTTTATTCAGAAAATTTAACATGAGATTGAATTCATAATATAACAATACTATTAATTTATTAACATAGAGATCTGCAGGAAATTTAAATCATTTAACAATATCATGCAATGTTTACTTGACATAGGATTGAAAATACAAAAGTATGATTAATTCATTCACTAGAAAATAAAGCATTTGATAAATTAAAATCCTTCTCATATTTTCACAAAATTCATGTAACAACAACAAATTTCATTTATAATTGCATGAATTTTACATACAATGAAATATCCATTCTTTGATAAGAAATACTTTGAAATACGCCTAATGTCGATCTCTCCTTACAAGGGAAATTAATCAAACTTTATTTACAACCTTACTCTTTATACATTTACAAATTCATGAATTTACATTTTGAATAGAACAAATTATTTTAGGCTTGTCACACCTAAAATCAATCCTTCAATCAACAACTTCAACTTTTCATACTCAAGCAAAACTTGTAACACAAAAAGCATTTACCACATGACCATGGAGGCTCACCTCCGAGCCTAGGCCATTTCATAGCCACCCCCGAGCTAAGGGAAACAAGAAGGGATAGGTTACAAACATTCTACACACATTAAACATACATTCAACATTTTGAGACATGAACAATCGCATTATTACTCCCATTCCCAAGCTAGCACAGAAGAATTCATAATTGATTCCAATATGGGTGAAGGTGGAATTATCTCACATGGAAATGTCATACTTAAACAAATTCTTACATGCCTTCACAAGGCTCCCTTACAACGTACCAGCTCATCACAAGAGCATCAAAAACATCCCTTATGGCCCCCAAGGTGTAACATAAGTAGGCCTCGTGGATGCCCATACATCCAAGTTCTCAAACACATGGATTCCCCAACCAAGCCCTTCACCCCAAGACAATCCTCAATTCATCCCAAGGATGAGGAGTATCTTGCACACCCATAAACATATAGAAAAACAAGATGATAAAACAAGAACAGAGTCATAAAATCACATTGAAACCACACAATACAAGATTCACACCTAAGATGCAACAAATTATAAGATTCACACAAGTTTCATCTTCTCAATGCAATTACACAAACATATACATGATAGAGCCACCAACCTTTCTCCTAAGCAATGGAAAATTGGAAGTTTTGTAGTAGAGTTTTTCCCTTGCTTCCTAGCTTGCTTCCCTTCTCAAATCCACTAGCAAATCTCTCAAGTCCTTTTCTCCCTAACTCCACTAACTAGAATAGATAAGATCTAGTATCTCATTCCAAGCCTCTATCTCCTAAAGACTCTCAAAACATTCCCCTCTCATTCCCTCTTCCCAAAGAAAATTAGGTTTCTAGATTCTAGTTAACATGACACTTTCCCTTGCTATGGAAATAGGATGCAATTCAACACATGGGAAGGTGAGGCAACCTAGAGAACATTACCATTTTCATCATTACCAAAGGTGGCCCATTTAGAGAGACAAAATGGAGGCCCAGGGAAGTGGAAATGGTAAGAATAGGCCCCCTAACCAGTGTGCATGATGTGGGGCACTAAAAACCAACCTTAACTACATTATAAGAGTCCATTTGGCCCTTCAAAAATTTTAGTTTAGTTTGCATCCAAAAATGTGATCATGATGACATAAATCTTGGTTCCCTAAACCACCAACCTAGCTTAGGGATACACAAGACAAATGTAAGGAAAGGGTGGGGTCCATATTCCACTCAAGCATGCCATCTCATCACAATAGTGTCAAGTGACACGTCACAAAAGTACACATCACATTACACACTTGGCGTGCCTAGTGGACAAACTACATTTACATTTACATAAAATGAAATTTACTTCTAATAATGCATTTACAAAAATTAACAACCACATACATACATGCATCACAGTTATAAATAAAATCACGTTACAATGAGGTCATTCTCTTCTTAAAGCTGACCTTGGTTTCAAATTGATTGCACATAGATCCATCTTGTTTCCTTGCATTTACAACCATGGCCATATTTCTACACACTCGATTCCGATGTCAGTACCTCATAAATTCTTTGCATTAATAATAATATCAAAAGTGAAATAATATCTTTACTCAATAAATATAAATAAACTTCATTTCATGAATCATAACATAATCCACATTATACCTTAATTCTTCAAGCATCGAAATATCAATTCAATTTTCACATAAGCATGTAACCCTAAGTTAATCATTGAACCATTATACTATCAGCATTTACTATTCTGTAAGATAACATAATAAATGTAGAATACAAAATTCATAAGTCATAAGGTAAGCATGAAACCAATACGAGCATATTAAGAGTACAACTAACATCATCATCATATAAATCTATACAATCATTTCATAAGATCTAATGGTAGCAAGTCATAATCCAAAATAGGTCAAATGTCTCTAATCAATGTATCAACTAGATGAATCAAATGTCAAAACAACTGTCTAGCTAAGATGGGTTGTGATAGGACCTCACACGGAGCTATAGAGTCAATATTATGATTATGATCAAGCTGCAATATTTGTGCATGTGACCTATAAATATTTACAATTCAATTTAGATGATATAGAAAGTATACATCAAAATGAATGCATTATCATCAAGGAGGTTCATTTCTATATCAACGATGATAGGGTTCATGATAGGAGGTACATGGCTCGTTGTTTCAGAATGGTTTTCAACAATCTTTCAAATCGTGGGATAAATGCTTCACAACACTGGACTTGGTCTTATGGGTGTGCGGGTATGTAAATTATATTTTCTTTTAGTCTTTTACTTCTATTAGATATAAATTACATATTTAAGTTTTAAATTTTTTATATGATTATATATATATTTAAAAGTTAAATTTTCATGTGTGTGTACATGTTTGTAACTTTAAATTGCAGGTCAATTTAAGTCTGCAAAAGCCTTTAATTGGTTAGTCATGCAACATGCTAGACACAATGTTAAGTTTATTTGGAACTTCTTTGAAAGTGGACATGGAAAAGGAGAGCATTATGGAGTGGGAGCATTGTGAAGTGTGCACTCTGACAACATGAACTTGAAGGTACATACATTTGATATTCAACTTGTTTGTAGTATAGTATGTACACGTTCTTTAATCTTCATTTTCTATAAATAAATTTATTTTATATATATACTAAATTGTTAAATATATCTAGGTAACATGATAGATGCAAATAAAATTGTTGAATGGTGTCAAAATCATTTTTGTACTCGAGACACAAAATAAAACAAACATTACTATTGGGAAGTGATAAGTATTTAAAACTTTCATTTTTCAAACTCAAATTTTAAAAATTAAACTATACCTTTCACATGTGTTTGAAAGTTGAGTCTACATATATAGCATACAACATGTATGCATTTTACATTTTTCATTATTGAACTGAGATCTAAGCTTAATTTATTTAAAACTTGTAATTTTTTTTCAGATATCAATCAATCCAATCCTTACAATTGTCAATAAATTGTTGGAATTAGAAGTTTACATCAAGTGATGACTATAGGACAACAGAAGCCCCAACTGATTCAACTAAGAGATAAATCATGCTTTTGTGAAGAACGTCTTAATAACAACACAACGAGTCAATGTGTTAATATTGCAAATGGATATATTTCACAATGGGATCAGAAAGAGTTAATGAGAATCCCTCCTTATGAAGATAATAACAATGATAATGACATAGACACCATGATCCTATATATTCAACTGATTATGAATGTGTTTCTGATTTAGTTGTTACAGGTGTGTGTTGACATACATGTATACACATATATGTTTTTTTATTTGTACAGTTTATACACACACACACACACACACACACACACATACATATACATATACATATACATATACATATACATATACATATACATATACATATACATATATAATTTATTAGGTCTATATAATTCATCTTTGTACATATAAATTGTGTAGGTGATAGTTTTGTTGTGATTGTGGATCACGAGAATGTAGAAGGTGTAGATTATTATCTACTAAGATGAACCAAATAAAAATACAAGTTGCCACAAGAAATCAATGTTGATGGTGATGGACAACAATATCCAACTGGTTCAGTTGTTATTGAAGTCACCTATTATCAACAAGCTAAAATCAACAAAAATGGAGTTCAATTTATTGAATATATGCCTAGAGAAAGAGTTCTATATTATAGTCACTTAGTTATAGTAACAAAATTACAATTTGAAACTATGCCAAAAAAAGAGTCACATGGAAACCAAAAGTGGAAGTTGCCTATTGAAGAGCATGAAAAACTTTTGGAGATAATAAAGGATAGAGAGGATCTTGACTACATGTATCAGGAGCTTTAACTTAAAGGGTTTTAATTTATTTTCATAGATCTAGCTTGTGCGTACTTAAAAATCATATTTGAAGTAAAAACTATAAATGATTTGAAATTCATGATTAGATTGAATTTATATTGATTAAACCTATTTTAAATTTTAATTGACTAGATCAGTTCAATTTACCTTTTTCAATTGATTAGATTATATTGATTTTATCTATTGATTAAGGTTGTTTAGACTGATTAATAAATTGATTAAAGATTACATTGAAATTAGATTGATTAGGTTTTGAATTATTTTCAAGGTCAAGCTACATTATATTAGATTGATAGTTTGGTTTGGACTTTATTATTTTTGTTTCTAGATCAGATTACTAGATCAAGTTCAAATTACACTAGTGTAATTTTTCTAAATTAAATCTATAATTCATATTCTAGAAATTGATTATATTGATTAGATTGAATAATTCCAGACTATATTAGAAATTGATTAGATTGATTCTAGGTAAATTGAATTTTAATTGATTATACCTTTCAATACTTTTTTCAATTGATTATATTATATTGATTTTAGATCAATTTTAAGGTTGTTTAAAGATTGATTAATAAATTGATCAAGTAGATTGTTCAATTGGATCGATTAGGTTTCAAATTATTTTCAAGTTCAAAATACAAACTTATACAATTGAATGTAATTAGGTTTTAATTAATTGATCTAGATAAACATATGTCTACATATGTACATCTAGATAAACATATGTCTGTACATATTGAATGCAATTAGGTTTCAATTAATTGATCTAGATAGGGCTTAAGGGTGCATAATAGGGCTTAAGGGGTCATATTAATAGCTTGATTAATTTAGATTGATTAGATTTAACATCAGTTAGATTGTTTAATTAGGTTTCAATTAATTGATCTCTAGATAAATGTTTATTAGTTTATATTAGATTGAACAATTAGATTTTAATTAAATTGAAATTTGATTTAAATGTACATGTAGAGATAAACATATGTCTACATATTGAATGTAGTTAGGTTTCAATTAATTGATCTAGATAGGGCTTAAGGGTGCATATTAGCTTGATTAATTTTAAAGATTGATTAGATTATTTAGTTAGATCGATTAATTAGTTTTCAATTTATTGATCTAAATATTTTTATTAGTTTATATTAGATTTCAATTAAATTAAAACCTGATTTAAATGTATCTAGATAAACATATGTAGATACACATGTGCACTAAATTTATTTTTAGTTCAAATATCTATATATCTATCTAAACAAATGCATAGACTACGTGATCTCATCAGATACCAATTTAACCATCAATGTCACATGTACATATAGATCACAAAAATCAAACATGTATCTATTAGGAATAACAGTCCACAATATAACTGAGAGGGGGGGTGAATGTATTGTATAACAGAATATTAAACTTTAATCTTTAAGCTTATCAATATCAGAAAAAATGAATGCCAACACAATAACACAATATTTTGGTTTCGGGGAAACCCTATTAAAGGTAAAAATCTAGGTGGGAATTAGCACCCACAAATGATGTACTGAAAGTATAGTAATCCTTGTTAGAAGATATAGCCCTGTTAGGAGCTTATTGAAACATTGCAGTACATAGTCCTTGTAAGAGGATAGACCCTGTTAGGAGTCAAGGAACAAAAGAGGGCTCACTGCCCAGAGAAGGTTAAATCCACCTTCAGAACTCACTAGTTTGCAATAGGTGTCTATGAAGAAATACACAATCTTTTGAACTGTTTGCTAGCAACTATCTTTGCTTGATCAGTTCCAATGAAGTCCACCAATAATCCTCTTCTCTACATACAACCACTAGTATATTTTACCTAGTTTTTCTACCAAAATTTTTGACCATGAAATAAAAAGGTTTTGGTTGGTTGGATTTAGAAGGAAAACTTTCATTTTTTTTGAAGTTATGCCCGTGTTAGTTGAAATTTCGACAAACATGGGCATAAATTTTAAAAAAAAGGTTTTATTTCTCATTCATTATTACCAGGGTGAATTTTTTCAATGGAATTGCAGTGCGCAAAACGCGAATTCAAAGATCTCTGAGACTCTTTTTTACAAATCTGGGCTTGTTGCTTCATCTGGTTGAGCATCATCAGCTTCATCCCAGGGTTTGTCTGGAAATGCAAATTAGAAGATCTTTGAGACTCTTTTTTACAAATCTGGGCTCATTGCTAGGTATGCGTCATGATTTTCCCTAGGCTCTATTCTTCTGAAGGAGAACACAAGAAAATATATCACATTTTTATGTATTTTACTTTTTCTTTTCATGGCTCGATGAGGCTTCCATTATATAATGTTATGGTCAAGGGTTTCTATCATGCCCCACAAGGGAACTAGGGAAGAGAACGAAGATACTCTTTGTAAAAGAAAACCTAAGTAATGATTTATGAAAATTAATGATTTTTTAAAAGAATTATATAAACAAAACATAGTTTGACTTAGATTCCTCCAAGGTTCCCTTCTTATTTAATGCACAATTTGTTTAAGTCCATTTAGTGTACTAGCAACATGATTTACTTCTTAAGAAAACTACATCACAACATTTGTAGATTCTTTATAAAGAAATACAAAGTAATTTCATTTCAATTTGCCATTTAAAACCATCTATATTCCTAAGTATGCTTTATGAACAATATACCATATAATAGAACCGTCTAAACATTTGATACATTGCAAATATTAAATTTTTTTTCTTGCAATAGCTTTTCACTTAATCCATAATGAGAAACATACCATTTTACTTGAAATGTTACAAAGTCCTTTTCCTTTCCAACATACATCATATACATAAAGTTCACATCTTCCTTTTCCCTTTTCCTAAATCTAACCATTCCAAATACATCATTTTGAATTACATCAATGATTACATTACATTCATCTCCTCTTGGGAGGTAACAATAACTTTACATTTAATTGAATATCAAGAAAGATAAGTACAAAGTCTTCTTTTTCAACATTGGAACATAGGCAAGCATGAATCCTTAAGCATTGCATCCATAAAAGATACCTCAACAAAAAGATTTACCACCCAACCACGTGGATACCAAAAGGCCCACTCCCCCGTGCTAGGAGATAAACAACAAGGTCATAGCTAGGAGATAAACAAGAAGGAATAGCTAGGTCATAGCTAGGGTTGGGTAACCTTTCCCAAATAGCAAATGAAAAGAAGATCAAAGTATAAATCTTTTCCCAAAGGTTCTAAGGCTTGGTAGAAACTCTAAGAAACAAGCTAAGTGAGTATCATCACATAGCCATCACCCCTTGGTTGTCTTGGTACTAGCCTCTTTGGGCTCCAGCCCCCAAGTAGGCACATGTGGAACCGAATGCCTTTTGTATAGACAAGTGCCATTTGATCATACCTACGCATAGGCACCTTCTCCCACTCCCATCCATAGTCTTTACTAGCACTAATGGCATGGGCGAGGCATACATTAATATTTTTAGTGTTTGAACCCATTCCTATAAGTTTTAATTAAATTATCACTTGTTAAAACAACTCTGCAGTCGGTTATCCTAGTACTAGCCACTTAGGGCCCCGACCCCGCACTGAGAGCCACTCACTTAGTGTTCTTAGGTTTTCTACCCTTAACCCAAACATCACATACACATCATACATGAAGTAAAACACATCATAAAAACATTTGAGAACTTTCATTAGAGAATAGAAAAGAATGGGAGAGTTTAGGGATGTTTAGGAAAATTAGGAGCGGTTAGGGAGACCTAGGATAGTCCTGATCCTCCAGACAATCCTAAACCCTAACCTTGCTTCCTACACACATACTAACCCTATTAAAGAATCTAAATTCACCATATAACCTCTACCCAACAATAAATGAACATATATAAAGTTTACACAAAATTTCATATGCCAAAACACAATGCTTTGTAAAATCTCACGTGCTTGAAATTGAACTAAGTCTGATTTTTTTTGAAATCTCAAAATCTAGAAGTTGCATCTTAAATCCTATGAAGCTGAAACCTATCTCAAACATCTAGAAAGGTATCTAATTTCTTTATACAAATATAACTTAAATTATAATAAATTAAAGTTAAAGTATTTCTTATACTTAAATGTTATATTTGTATAAATCCTGTCTTCCTCGGTTGACACTAGTTGCTTGGTTAACACTAACATTACTTGGCATACACTTGCTCGGTTGACACTAATAGTACTCCTCAATTGTCACTAACATCACTCGGCATATACTTTCTCGATTGCCACTAACTGTACTCCTTAGTTGACACTAACGTCACTCCACATATACTTGCTCAGTTGACACTAATTGTACTCCTCGATTGACATTAATTGTACTCGGCATAAACTTGCTTAGTTGACACTACTATATGTTTGTACTGATTACCAGAAACTATGAAAATGACTGTCAGCTCTGACTTACTATTAAAACTAGGAATTATGGGGACTATGGTTGCCTAATCTGAGCACGACCCATTTGAGATTTCCTAGTTTCCCTTCAAAAATGGTCATCAACCCATCCTATCTATCCAACAAATTTATCCTAGATCTAGATGAAGAAAGGTGGTGCAAAAATAGATATGGAACAATAGGGTTGAAACATAATTTCTAAAGCCTGGAAGCACTCATGGACAATCTGGATAAGAAAGGAGATAAAAAGGAGAATACTAAGGAGTCTACAGACTCTTACAAATGCAGAAATATTCATATACATACAATATAGGAAATAATTCCATTTAAACATAATCATAATCTCCAAATCACTAATACAGGCACAATATATATAACATAAACATTCTAAAATTTACGTAGACAATAAAACACACAGAGAAAACATTCAACCAGACTCTTATCCAATACATATCACAAGGGAGAGTTATCTCTCAGTATGGATTCCAACCTGGAGTCCTGCGAGGATTCGGTTGATGAAGAAGGATCAAATCCTCTCAAACTCTTCTAACACTCCTTCAAATCCTCCTGGTGCAATCTCCAGCCTCTACCACAAGCAGCCAAATGCCAATCTTAGAGAATAATCAATCCTCTCCTCACAAATATAATTTTCCTACAAACATAATACTCATCTTATTATCAACTCCTATCCAACACCCCTTCACAGAGGAGATCCTTCTTGTATATAGATTGGAGGAGGTGGTTGCACGGGTAATCCAACTAATGCAACCATCCCAACTATATTAGTTATTTGTTAATAATATGGTTTGCAGAACCATTCCCGTGAAGGGATAAATAAAATTAATAAGATTATAATCTTTGTCTCCTAAATTTAAGGATGACAAAATAGATAAATAAATGTTTTAGGAATAATTTTATTAACTTACTTACTATGGTAATTTACCAAAAGCATTTCCCAAATATAAAAATAAAATAGACTTACCATAGTTTCATAATAATTTCCTTCACATAATTAATTTATTATATAATAATAATAATATATGTATTCATAGGCATATGGGTGCACCCATATGCTTATGGTACATATACCATAAGTAAGACACATTATTATTAATATTACAAATATTTAAATATCATGAATATCATTGTTATAAAACATATTATTTATTCATACACTAATCCATATTCTTTACAAATATAATAGTGATATATATATATATATATATATATATATATATATATATATATATATATATATATATATATATATATATATATATATATATATATATATATATATATATATATATATATATATATATATATATATATATATATATATATATATATATATATATATATATATATATATATATATATAAGGTAACTACTAACATAAGTTGGATTTTACCACTATTATTAAAACATCTGTAATTAATATTGCCATAGACATCTTATTATTATGGATATTATAAAACATTATTAATACCTTAAATTATTTATTATTATTGATATTAAAATCACATATACTAACTCATTCCTAACAAGATACATTTGTACTAATAAAGATAAATTACTAAATCATTCCCTCATATGAACAATAATTCACATCAATAATCTACTAACAAAATTGAACATACCATGAAGACAATTAGAGCTACCATACTCAAAACCTCATTCTCAATGAATGCAAAAGACAAGAAACCATCTACAAGATCCACAAAACCAAAAAACTAAGAGGACATAGAAATACATCATCCACACAAGGGACTGACTCAGGAACTCCCCACCTAAGGATAAAAGGGTCAGAGGTAGAGTTCCTTCTCATAGAACCTTGGTGATATCTCCGTAACAACAATAACGATCAAGGATTTTGAGGGATCGCTCAGATCTGTGAAGCCAGGTGGAGATGATAGTCAGTACCTACAATCCTACATCACCAAGAAGAGATACATGTATACATATGGATATACATACAAATTAGATATATGCAAATAGATGACCAGGATCGATGCATTGTGTGGACCTCAACTAAGTGAGTAACGACTTCATCCTGAGTCATGAAAACACATCAGACACATATCCATGAAGCATAAAACATCATGATAATGGTTAGATTCAAATCCTTGGGTTAGCTCCATAAAACATATAAAGATAGATGGTTTTCTAATTTCATAAACATATAAATGATAACCATAAATGAGCATATCAATCATCTGATAAACATATCATCATCCACAAAACATAAATGTAAATATATAGTTCTAACCATCATAATAAAATGTCCAAATCAGAAAGTCTAAGTATCACCATAGGCGAGGGTATTACAGTTTCTCTGCAATATTTGCACATTTCTCAACTTGAAGGCTTTCTACATTCTCTATTTTGTATTATTCTTCTTTAGGGTTTTGTATTATGCCAGTTTGTTGACATATTTAAATAGTAAAAACTTGATTGAGCATTGAAAATAAGAAGCCGTGAATGCTCTTTGAGATTTTTGCTCCTTTGTGGATCAATGATGTTTATTTATTTGGTTACAGTAAAGGGAGAAAAAATCTTGGCTCCCTCCTCCATCAAGCATGTGGCTTGTCACTCTATGTTATTTCCTTTTAAAGTTTATTACTGTCACTATGTGAAGAGTACAAATATGAATTTGGTAACATTGAAGGATGATAAAAATGGATTTAAGCAAAGTGTGGTTGTTGAATGCCATATGGATACTAAACCTTATCCCATTGAAAGCTTGGCGCTGCTTGGCCTCAATCTAAAACTAGGAGGGTGAATTTTGTCACTAGGTATCTAGCAATACACTTCTTTTTATCGAGAAGGTATGAATATCAAGTGATAATACTATCTAATTTGAATTAAGTAGCTTAGGAAATCCTTGATATAAGATCACAAGAGCAAGGAAGAACTAGCTTCAACTTATGTGTCTGTAATGTCTATTATTCTCAAATAGGATCTTTGAAATCCTATGATATAAGATCACAAGAGAAAGGAATAGATTGGCTTCCGCTTATTTCAATAATATCTATTATTTTCAAATAGGAGCTTGGAAATCCTTCTTATAATCAAAGGATGAGATTGGCTTCAACCTATGTTAATAATATCTATTATTTGCTACTCATTATTTTCTTCATTGGTGTTTCATTTTTGCAATTAAATGAAGATTGACCTATTACTATGCTTAATGCTTAAGAATTGATGATTTTATAAGATTAAATGCATGAAAATACTAGAGACGTATCAATAACCTGATACCTCAAGTACTTATAATCAGTATGCCCGACAAACAAAGACTTAGTAGTAAAAGCATAAGGTTAAACATCCACATCCACATTTGTTTGCATGATTAAACTGTTTAATTTACTGGATACCCAATCAACATTATCATTTTCTTCTTTTATTCATTCATTTGGAGTTGTATTTAGAGGTAGATATTTGTTGCTGATTTCATGTTTATCTGTTACATATGATATTTACTATAGAAAAATAGAATCATTCATGAATTTAGAAATAAAGAAGAAGATTTTCTAACTAATTCTGAGGATTAATATAAAATAGATTTCTATAACAAGGCTTCAGAATAATATAGACTAATGTAAAATAGATTTGCATAAAAAAGACTTTATAATAATAAATTTTATATTAGATGTGGATGTGGATGTGGATGTGCAACCTGTATAAGTCATCATCATCTTTATTATTTTTTGTATTTGAAGCACCATCAAGTCTGTCTGGAAATTGAAATTCAGAACCAAAGCCTCGAAATTGTTGTAGTGTTTGTGAAACAGCTTGATACTTCTGAATATCAGCATCACTGACACTTCTTCAGGCATATTTCATCGACTCCTCAAAATGAGCAGCCTTTATTTCAGCTACCTCATCACTATCATCCTCATCCATTACCTCAGGGTTCTCACTTCTTTTTCTTTTGCGTTCAATATCCTGTAAAAGTATAGAGGAAAGAGAACATGAAAAATTATCTTTAGATGATGTTTGAGTTCCTACACCACTGCTTTGATGTTGATAGTCATTGTGTTTCTTTATATTAGAGATTACTTATTGTGATCCTTTGTGCTTGTTTTCATGTATTCATGATGGAAATATAAACCTTGTTAACTTTCAAAACATGAAAACATCAAACCTGTTCTTTGAGGGCTCAATGTCAAAGATGCCTTTTATGTTGTGTTTAATGACAATGCTTGTCATTTGTTGTTTTAGTTTGCCTTATTTTGAAACATTGCATTTGTTTACTTCAGGATATTGTAAAATACTATTTTGATCACTGCAACTATGTATTGAAGCACCTTACTATCCTATACTTTGGAATGCTTTAATACATTGATAACTATTTGGAAAGTATTTGGTGGCACTAAAATACAAATCATCACTAATACATTTGAGGTGAAATTGCGACGGAAATTTGAGACGGCGGGAAAATGTTATGTGTTTTTGGCTTTTTTTTTGAATTATAACCTGACAACGTCACAATTGCGACGTTAACGGGATATAAGAAAAAAAAAAAAAAGGAAAACGTTGGTCATTTCTATGTTCAATAGCGCCAAGAGGGATTTTTGTAGTTGTTGGGTAATTTGTATGTTGGACGAGGAGAAGTGAAGTGTCGTTTGGGTCTCATTTTCACAACTGTGGTCAAAGATCTTGATGCTCTGCATGGATACCAAATAACTTGAGACTCGACATGGACAACATATTTTCAGCTTGACCGTTGGTTACCTCTGAGTTGTGATTTATCAAAGGTATGTTCCTCAAATACCCTTTAAAGTTTTTAACGCCCGTTTATTGACAAGCAAAAGTACATGAGATCTCACTACCTCAAAAAATTATTCAGTCACACATTACAAAGTAGACTTATTTACCCTACTTTACCTCTCTTCCCCGAGTTCTTTCATTCTCTTGCTCTCAGCCTTGGTACCAGATAATTGAGGACTGCTTCTCATCTCTTCCAGAGTCTTTGTTATCAAATCCATTTCCCCTTTTATATCATCTGGCCCAAGTGCAATTCCATTTGATCCTATTTTCATAGTTTCCTCAGTAATTATACCACTTCTCCTAGCCACATTTACATATGCTAAAATAGAAACATTCAAAGAGTTTCTCTCAATGGTGCTCGACATTGGAAGCCAAAACCCACTTCAATTATTGATAAATAAAGCCAACTATAATCTTAGAAACAAAGCTATACTGGTCGAGACGTGAATCAGGATTTGCAGATTTGGACATTTTCTACAAAAAATTATAGTGTTAATAGCCCCAACCACATTTACACCCAAGGAGACATCATACCTGTATTTCCAAATAAAGAAAATGAACACTATTTAGCACAATATCTGTCAAGTTGTTCCCATAATTATTATTTTATTATCAAAAGTACAACCAAAAAAAAAAACCCTATCCAGATAGCTTTACTTATAGATCTATTATCATGTACATGTACTAAACTTTTTACATCACACTAAGCAATGAAAAAGTTCCAACACATACAACTATTCAAATTGAATTACTATATCCAAATAATTCATGTATTATACATGCTCAGAATGGTTATATCTTTATATTTATTAGTGTAATGTTGGGCCAATGGACCTAAAATCATTTGTTTGCAATAAATGAACTATCTTTGAATTTCACCTAGTTCAACAATATTAACATGTTAAAATGTTATAACTATTGGATGGTCTTGTATGATAAATAAGTTGAAACAAATATATCAAACTTGTCATAGAACTTTGTGGTGGCTACAAGGTTGACAACTATATCAACCTTGGAACAAACTTCATTTCTCTACTCTTCTTGAATCCCCATATCGTCGTCTATTGACACATCTCCCACAACTGGAACAATTTTTTGTGCCATGAATTTCTCATACTCTCCTTTGTAACGCTCTTGCAAAAGCCTAAACAACTCTGAGCATATCATCTGCATACAAAAACACATTAGACTTCAAATAACATAATGGCTTCTTATGGAATGTTTTTATGATTACCTCTTTATGGATCTTGGCCTGGGCAGATTGTAAATCTTTTGCCCTCACTAGAGTAAAAATTTGTCCAACTTCAGCCTGTGCTCGGAGGATTTTCTCTATAAAGACTATAAGAACATAGGTAGCAGATGATTAAAAATTTCCTCCCAGAAAAGATCAGTGAAAATTTTTTATAGTAGTCCCCTACAATACCTTTTCCTAGAAAGCCTGTGCCATCGATCACTAGCAAATTCTTAGCCTTCAAAAAATCTACAACACCGACAGCCATTTTGAAGTTCTTCAATCGAGAGAAAGAAATCTCAGAAGTGATAGATTACAAACTCTTGCAGAGGCCAGATTTATGCTTAATCCCAAGAGTCCATGAAAATGTGAAGTCCTCTTCATTCATCAGTACAACTGGTGAAATAGTCAAACTTACTATGAGTAGGAGATATTTTTTTTATAGCAAGTCAAATTGTGATATTGCTATGAGGATTCAATTATGTAGTTTTTCAAGTCAAAATCATTGACCCATGATTCATGAGTAGTGGTTCACACGAGCCCATCTCTCGTAAGAATGAATGGAACATGTAGCACTCATTGGATCTAGGTGATGCTCATAGAGTTGAAGCATCATGAATTCCCGGGAGGTCACCCATCCCAGTACTACTCCAGCTTGAGTGCTCTTAACTACAGAGTTTCCTCCATCATTAAACACACTCTTCTTGCAACCCCATTTGTAAAACCTTCAAGTGTTGTGCCTTATGAGCCATTCATTATAAATCCCCTTAAGCTCATCAATTGATAAGTAGGAGATATTTTCCACAGCAAGTCAAATTGTGATATTTCTATCGTGATTCAACTATGTAGTTTTTTGAGTCAAACTCATTGACCCATGATTCATGAGTAATGGTTCACATGAACCTGTCTCTCATGAGAATTAATGGAATGCTTAGAACTCATTAGATCTAGGTGATGTTCATAGAGGTGAAGCACCAGGACTTTCTAGGAGGTCACCCATCCCAGTACTACTCCATCTTGAGTGTGCTTAACTACGAAGTTTCCTGCATGGTTAAACATACTCTACTTGCAACCCCATTTTAAAAAACTTCACCAAGTGTTGTGCCTTGTGAACCATTCATTAGAAATCCCCTTAAGCTCATCAATTGATAAGTAGGAGATATTTTCCACAGCAAGTCAAATTGTGATATTTCTATTAGGATTCAACTGTGTAGTTTTTTGAGTCAAACTCATTGACCCATGATTATGAATAGTGGTTCACATGAACCCATCTCTCATGAGAATGAATGGAACACTTAGCACTCATTGGATCTTGTTGATGCTCATAGAGGTGAAGCACTAGGATTTCCCAGGAGGTCACCCAACCTAGTACTACTCCATCATGAGCGTGCTTAACTATGGATTTTCCTCCATGGTTAAACACACTCTGCTTGCAACTAGAGTTGCAAATGAATGGTTCATAAGGTACAACACTTGGTGAAGGTTTTGCAAATGGGGTTGTAAGATGAGTTTCTTTAACCATGGAGGAAACTTCGTAGTTAACCACGCTAAAGATGGAGTAGTACTGGGATGCGTGATCTCTCAAGAAGTCCTAGTGCTTCACCTCTATGAGAATCACCTAGATCCAATGAGTGCTACTCTATATTGAGCGTGCTTAACTAAGGAGTTTCATCCATGGTTAAACACACTCTACTTGCAACCCATTTGCAAAAGGGCTATTTATGTGGGTCAATTTTTTATTGATTCATATGTTGCCAATTGTTTGTCTAAATAGATTTCTAGGATGTTGATAATAGTAGAATTTTATAGATGGGAACTCTTTATTCATCTCATATCTCACTTCTTTCACTCCTTAGCCATGATTGCAGGTGATATTTTACAGTATTTTTCTTATTGTCCATTTTTTTTCTTCTTCTACTTTGAGACTTTATCAAATTTTTTTGTAACAAAACTACATTGGTTTATTTTCTCAATTTCAATCCTAATGGAGTGCTTCCCTACTCATCCATTTGGTTTTCAGCATTCACTCTGTCTCCTCCACTGTTAATCTCCTGCTAGGAATAGACAACCAAACTTTGTCACTCACATATCACATTATTGAAGCAAAGTTGACACTTCAGAGCATTTGGCACTCAGAATAAGCAATACCCATCAAATGTTTGTCCTAAAAACTTATGAACATATCCTATTAACTTACCTATTGAACTAGGTTCATATACTTGATACATTTAGAACTTGAAATCTCTTGTGAATCTACATAAGATTTCTTCATGTGGGCTTAGATTTTCTCGTTACTGACTAGACATGAAAGAAACTATTTGGCAATATATCTATGGTTGCCTATGATGCAGCAGGGAATGGCAATGTACCCTCTACTCAAGGCAATGATCAAAAATCCTTTGGTCAATCTCAACACCTACCCACAGGGATAGACCTTATGCTTTGGTCTATCAACTTACTCACTTGGCAAATGAGTAAACAACAAATTATTTTAGTTCATCCACAAGACACCCTAGGCATCATACATTCAACCTTCAATGGTTACTAACATGAGTTTGTCTCCAACCCAATCCTGCACCTCCAACTCAACACAAGCTTCACAAACCTAACGGCCTCATTAGGTATGGCACCCTTGAGATGAACAAGAGATGGGTACTTAGGCTAGGAACACCTTCAAGGCACCAAATACTCTGCAATTACTTGATTTCCAAACACATACTCCAAGGTGAGTTGATGGATTAACAAGAAACACAAAATTAATTCATTCTTATTGTCCTAGAGATGACAGTCAATGGTACCCTTCAATGGTCTGTCCTTCAAATACAATATGGATTCAACATCATATAAAACTCAAGAGGCATGAAATACCCCTAAATGGATCTGTATACACATACCACTCACCACAAATGGATCTGTATTCTTACAGTTTAAATTGAAGTATTTATTAATGTCTATGAATAACTAAAAAGTTAATGGGTTGAAGATAAAGTATAGTATAGTAAGTCAAAACTATATACTATACAAAAGGCTTTAAAACAATCAATATCAATATCAAAAGCCAAAATCAAATCAATTTTGAAAGGAATGTATAATATAAGTAATTTTATTAAGGCACATATCTTACATTAAATATTTCCTCAACTTCAACACCTTATGCTTCATGTCACCACTGGTAGGAAACATCCTTTTCTCAATAGGTATAATATGTAAAATAACTATCAAATGAATGTTTAGAGCTGCTAAGAGAAGGAAGTGATAGTTTCGATGATAGGACAAGTACACATTATTTTTCCCTACTCAAGTGATGAAGTTTTAAGCTTATCTTAAAGTGAAAGCTTCATTTATGCATTTATGTGATGCTTATAATGTGAGCCTGATTTAAGTGTTATAATGTGTACCTTTTAATGTTTTTAATTTTTATGTGATGCTTATGATGGATGTGATTATGATTATGATGTGATTATGCTCACGATAATTGAATTATATTTGCAGGAAACTAAACCCCTTTCAGGAGCATCCCGTACAGTCTCATGGATCGACAGGTATAAGTCAATACACCTTATAGACAGTCTATTTAATACACTTATCAATAGTAAGATTGATGTCTTCTAAGATCTCTCCCATTTGTAGGTACCATCGAATAGGTATTTGTCAGAAGTGTCTTCCTTGAGTGAAGGAAATATAGGAATAGAAGAAGAAAGTGAGACATGCAGTTTATCTAGAACAGGGAGATTAACTAGATGTCAAAGGACTAGAAGGAAATTCAATAAATGCATGAAATTTTTCCTTGCTCAAGGGGGGTCATGTTCTTATGATGATGAGATGAAAGGTGACATCAAGGTGCCCTTGAGGTACCAACATCTACAAAAACATTGGGTACCCAAGGAACTTCCTCCAATAAACACTAATTTTTGTGTTAACGAGAGGATATATCGCATAGCACCATCATCATTACATGGTTTAGGCCTATTTTCTATGGACGGCATAAAGGTGTCTTACAAAAAAGTTTCTAAATTGATGGAGTATGTTGGACCATATTACGATTACAAAAGTTGGATGCATATTGTTCAATATAAAAAAAGTATGCGTAGGTATGCACTCTCGGCAAATTATATACAACAACAAGACAATAATCAAAGTAAAAGTGTGGCTATATACATTGATGGAAGGCCAAAAGCAACAGGGAATATTGTGGGTTTTATAAATAGTACACGACCTAGGTCAACTATAAAGCAACCCAATTGCATATTTGAGGCATGAGAGGGAAATCATGTATTCATCCGTATGATAAAATCAATACAGGGAGGGGAAGAGCTACTTATTGATTACAATTTGAACCACATAGATACAAATGAGGCTACTATCATGGGGGTGGTACATACTATTAAACCAACTTCTAATCAATGACTCCAACATACCATTTAGCTATTAAATTTTTGGCTAACATTTTTATACTTGATCTTTGACACAGGGGCACAATATGGAGCAATCGCCCGAAGGGGATGGTGATCATAATCCCAGCTTATCTACACATGAGTAGGTAAAACTCATTGTAATTGTGCAAACTAGATAGAAGCAAAATGTTATTTTTTTAATGTTGTTTTCTTCATTGTTTTGGAGTAATTTTGATAATACTAATACTATTGTTGTCACAAAGGGTTGGTGGTCGAAGAGAGGGAAAGCAACTTGTAGTCCCTCAGGAGTCCCCCCTTGAGGAGGACCCTTTTTTTATTGATTTAGCAGAGACCGATGACCCGATCGGTTCCATTAAAAAGCTTCTAAAGAAAATTGGAAAAGAACTTTTACATTTGGCATCCATACAGCCTCAGACTCAGGAAATAAAAGAGAGGGGAGCTGACTTGTTGCGCACTTCTGAAAACTTAAAAGTAAGTATTAATGAAATTTTTAATTATAACAAGAGTTCAATAATGGTTTTTTTGTTATGCTCTTTTATGACATTAATTAAAATATGGATGCATTGTCTTTACAGAGTTATTTGCATAATTTTGAACCCCATTCCCATGATGAGGGTACTGCAGGTGGTTTAGGTAGATCACATGTTCCATTCCCCACTTATGTTTTCCACTGAATATATATAGGAATGATCATAATCATTAACAATACATGCTCGAACAATCCTTTTTTTTAATGCTCTAACAATCTTGTCCATGCTAGTCCACGCGTTCTATATTTATGCATGCTCTAACAATTTTATTCTTCAGCTCCTTTCCATGATGCTATGACAACGCCACCTGCATCCAGGACAACCACAAATGTCTTTTCGATTGCTATGTCAGCAACACGTAGCCTACAGGCATCAATTGTTGCACCATCTACTGGTACACAAATCCCTCTTTTTCTCTCTTTTGTTATGTGTTTAAGTGTTATGTGTTTACGATGTAGATCCCTTGATTGTGTTTGTGCCATGGGTGCTCTGCACCAATTTATTTCCCTTGAATTATTATTTCTTGGAGGCATTTGATAATGGTTTTCATTTTTTGCAATAGGAGATGCAACAAGTCTCAATACAGCATCATTTCCTAGATGTTCCCATGTTCCTAGTACGGGAATAGTGAAGGATTGCATATTGATCATCAGCGACGATGAAGGCATTCCCTTAAAAGTAGCCAAAGTTCTAGGTACCTTAAAGTTATTATTATTCTATAGTGATATAATAGTAATTTAGTTTTTGATCACTCTTCATCGACTAATGATCCCATGATTGTTTTGTAGGGAATGATGTTTTTTGGTGAAAACTTGGTGACGAGTGTTTGCGGATATTCGGGCCCACCCTACGTACATGGTGGAACATCATATCCTAACTAAAACCCCAAACCACTATTTTGATTTCATATCATTGCTAGAATAGTTTTCCTTTTCATCCATTTCTTGAACTATATTAAAGGTAGCTTCACTTCATTTATGAGTCTAACATGTTTTTTTTTACTTAAAAGGTGGAATAACCAAGAAAAAAAGTTGAAGGATGATCTTGTAGAGAGTATGACCCAGCTTTTTGGACCTTGTGCATTCGAGAGAAACAAGCTCCTTGAAAGAGCTGGTTTATGTTTGAAGTATATTAGGGACCAATACAGGAAAAATTTACAGGTTAACCCCAGGCACGAGCGTCTGCCCTATGTTCTTGAGGCTGAGTGGTAGGCTCTGATTTTGGATGGAAAGTATAAAGCTGACATGAAAAAATGAATTACACCAGTAGAGAGTAGAGCAAGGTATGTGATACTGTTGAGAATGTAATTATGTACTAATTAACCTCTATATTTATATGATCTAACATATTTCAAACTTTTCATAGATTGCCTGACACATCAAAGGCAACAAAGGCAAGACTAGAAAAGAACGGGACACACAAGCTCGGCTCTGGTGGTTTTTCAAAACTTCAAGCATGAGTTGTAAGTATTAGTAAATGAAAAATTGTATCAAATTTTTTTATATATTGCAAGGAATTTTTTTTCGATGAAACAATGCAAGTAAAATTCATGATACCAAGAAAAAATGCAGGGCTTAGAGTTCAAAAGATGCCTCATAGAAGAGGACAGGAGAATTGGCTTCCAACAAGGCTATAGAGCCATGGCTGAACATCTACGAGTTGAAATCAGTGCGCAAGGTTCTAATAATGATGCATTTGAGCCACAGGTAAATAAGCTAAATGAAATTTATTTCAAATTGAATACTTTACCAATTAGTCTATTTGATGTTAAGTTCCAATATAAAGTGAGTATATTTGTTTTAAGCAAGCAATGATAACAATGTGTAGGATATTGGAATGCAGCCTGACAATCCTTCTACACAATCTGTGCATGATGAAGGTTCACATGATGTGCATCCTAGTGGTGGAGGTATACATTTGCTATTAAATTTTTTATATGTAATTGCGATTGGTGTTTGGGTTAACGTAACATTTTGTATAGCAGCTATAGAGGATCAAGGGGTTAGTGTTCATGAGCATGTTGAGGTTGAGTCCAGACAAAATGATGTGGCCAGATCAGGTAAAGAGCGCCACAGTTATGTTCTTTAAAATAATTAAATACTTGTAACAATTATAATAAAATATTTTTAATTTAACTCGTTTATTTGTTATTGTAGAGGACCCCCCTTTGCAGTAGCATAGGAATTTGAGATCATCAAGAACAAAGAACAAAACAACTGATGAGGGGGGAAATGATGATAACATTGATGCTCCTCTTAGAGCTTACATAGAAAAACAAATTAGAAAGAAAAAAAAGAAATGATTGTCATTTACATACCTTAATTGATAATGATTGAATTTTATGTCTCAATGAATTTAATTATGTGCTAATGAATGTTCATGAATTATGTGTTAATGCAGAATATTGATGAATGTTGCATGTTAACGAATCTAATGTGTTAATGAATGTTATCATGTGATATTGATTGAATGTTACATTTTATTAATGGTTGAAAGAATGAATGAATGTTAGATGTTAACAGGGAATGCACAGTGATGTTAGGGGGAGGGGGGTGGGGCCAAATGAGCTTCCACCTTCATGTGGTTGGCCCTGTTTAGTAGAGAATATTAAACTATTCTTGAAACAAAGTGAAGCTCAATAAGATACTAAATATTTCTCTATTTTGTCTAATTTATACTTTTCTTTCTATAATGTAGGTATCATTCAAAGACTCCTTACGACAGGTATCATTCAAAGAATCCTTCAAAGGCTTGCTCAATGTTGTCATTGTATTGACTACTCCATCTTTGCAACTACAGTGTCTCTGTCCTCCAGCTTGTGACTGTGATCTTGTTCAAGGTAAGATGCCCATTCTTGCCTCCACCATACTGTCTTCTTGTCTTCTTGCTGTAATAACTACCTATACACTCTAAAAATTGCAAAAATTGCATTTAAAAAGTTGTCAAAATTGACAACTATGTTTGTCAACTTGACAACCACTATGACAATCAAAGAAAAAGAACCTAGTTTGTGAGACCTAATTGAGTAGGTGGGTTTTGAGATTTTGTTATTGAAGTTATAGACCAATGGGTCAAATGATCAAGGATGATCATTAAGGGATGTGTGGTGTTTTATCTCAGTATGTAGATGTTGATGGGCCTTTGTTTAACTTGATCATCAATAAGCCTTGAGTTGTTAAGTTTGAGTATCACCAATACATCAACACACTTATCATGTATATGTTTTATAATGGATACATCTCGAACATTATAATACTTGTCACTGTTATTATGATCTGTGTGTGTTTAAAGAAATCTTCACAAAACATTCTCATTATCATAATCAGAAAGAAAAGTGACTCTACAAGATTATTTGACATCAATGACAAATTGCCAACAGTCTCCCCCTTTGGCATTAACGTCAAACCTCAAAACATTTCTGTAACAGAAAAATATCAAATCAAATCTGAATCATACCCAAATTTGAAACATGGCAAATCACCAAAATTGGATCTAACTCATCTACTATCAATGTTCTTATTTTATGAAGAAATGGTAGGAAAGTGATTTATAATGTGAACACTGAATGTTATTTCTTCAAGTAACTGGCACAAGTTTATCTAGAAAATTTTACTACTTTGGTTGGTTGCTAACTCATCTTCCCTGCCTTTCCTTAATACATGTATGCTTGTGGGATGTCTTTGATAACTTAGTAACTATCATAAAATGTTAGTAGAAAAGACCATAAATTTTACTTGGTGAATAATCTTGCAGCATATAAAATGATGGATACTTATTACTATTGTTGGATTTGTAGATAATTTGGTGGGCAAAGGTAGATATGCAGAGGTGTACAAAGGAGTCCTACCAGATGGACAGATGATAGCAGTTAAAAGACTAGCAAAAGGAAACACTGATGAATAGAAAGAGAAAGAGTTTCTAATAGAGCTAGGTATCATTGGGCATGTGTGTCATCCCAATGCAACCTCATTAATAGGATGCTACATTGAGAATGGGCTTCATCTCATCTTCCATTACTATGTAAATGGTAGCTTGGCTTCACTTCTTCATGGTAACTTTCTTAATTGTCTCAAAATGGTTGTAAGATGCGAGGCTACTAACTTTCCTTGTATGATTAGATGGGGCTTTGTTATTTAGATAATATATAATCAAATAGTGGAATAGTAAAGATTGATAGAAAGTGTTGAATAATTATTAATTTAACTATGCAACAATCTAAATGTTACAATATTGCTGATCAAAGTCCTATTTAGATCTTCTTGCCAAAGATAAAGGAATAGAAATAAACAAGCAGACATCTCCAATTGTTTTTTGTTAAACCTTTTCTCATTCACAATATCTTGAGTTTTTACCTCATTTTCAAGGCAACAAATTAAACTCTGGTTTGATTCCATAGTATGGCAAGATTCAATGCAATAGAGATTTAAGACTCAAAAATATATTTGAAAATAGGCACCAAGACTCCAGTACTAGAATGGTCAATTCGGTACAAGGTGGCAATTGGAACAACAAGGGGGTTACATTATCTGCACAAATGCTGCCAACGACGTATCATACACAGAGACATAAAGGCTTCAAATGTTTTGCTAGGGATAGATTTTGAACCACATGAGAGAAAACACATATTCATAGCTGCAATTAAATGGAACATATGAAGAAATTTTTTAAAGTGTAACACAAAACTCTTGGTAACCTAGTTTTTCAAGAAAAAGATAATTTATTAATTTTCCATGTATTGTAGAATGTAATATGTTTATGGATTTTCATGCTATAATTGGTTTCAATAAGACAATGACAAACATTTCATCTCAATTCAAAATTATTTTTTCTTTATGAAGAACTTTTTCCTTTTAACTAATTAATTATATTGAAGATAGTAGGGAAAGTTGCAAACCTAGTTTTTGGTTTTTAATTTCATCTATGGCTGGGCTAGTGTAGATATCAGATTTTGGTTTAGCAAAATGGCTTCCAACATAATGGACTCACCATTCTGTCACACCAATTAAAGGAACATTTGGGTGAGCAAATTTCCTTCTATCTTGTTTACAGGACTTTTGTGATACTGTTCTCATAATTATTAGTTTGCTTTTAAAGTTTTTTGTTCAATGTGTTCAAATGTCCTGAACAAGTACTTGGCACTGAAATATTTCTTGCATGGCATTGTTGATGAGAAAATGGATGTTTTTGCATTTGGGGTACTATTGCTTGAGATTATATCAAGTCGTAGACCTATTGATGCGTCAGAAAAAAATTTGGTAGCTTGGGTGAGTAAAATTATTTATCTAAATAAAATTCTATTTAACCACTTCATGTTGTAAGAAGGGCATAAGCTGACTCTTTGATGACATGTCTAAGACAATTTTCTGCTATGCTTTGGCATTGGGGAAAAAGGTTTCAAAATGTAACCATATGCATATTTATCAAAAATGGCTTTCCTTTAATTTGAATAAAAGGACTTCCAATTAATATGGTTCTTTCACTTATCCATCTTTGTAGAACACATATTCATAATGTAGACCAAATAAAACAAAACTAAATGGCAAGCAATATATTTAATATTTAATATTTATGCCGGAGTCTGCTATCTTTGTTTCAGGCCAAACCCCTATTGGAGTCCGAAAACATTCATGAACTTGTAGATCCTCGACTTTGAGGAAAATATGACAGTCATCAGATGCAAAGGATGGTATTCACTGCATCATTGTGTATAAGACATTCAGCAATCTGGCATCCATCAATGATTGAGGTCTTTGGTTTTTGCCTTAATAAATCTAACTTCTTATGGTAGATGATCGATTCTCTTTCCTTCTCTTTCACAACATTAGGTAGATGTCTTGAATCTGGAAATGTCTTGTTGCCTCCATTTATCACACTAATTTATCACTGAACTACTCATAACCCTCTTAGAATTCCTTTAAAATCTTTCTCTGTTTTATGCTCTTGTTTGTGTAGTTTCCAGAACATTTTGAATTTTAAAATCCTGTTAAGAAATGAACAAGATATTACTATTTTATTGCGACTATGTTTGAATTTTTATGTGTAAATTCTGCTCATTGCATTTGCTTTAAAGTTTCTGAAGCCTTTTTAACAATTCCATTTTGTACATATACTGTAATCATTGTTGTCCATGAGATGGTATCTATTTGAAGCATTCAATCAAATATGTTACTTTCCTTTTCTACGCTTCCACATTTTACATTCCATGAGATGTTATCTCTTTGAGGCAATCTATCAAACAATTCATTTGCAATTGCTTTTGTTTCCATAGGCAACGTGCATGTTTGCCAAAGGATTTCAATTATAATGCTTGTTCCAATGCTCACATTTGTTGTGCAGGTATGAGGGGATGCTGACAAAGTTGTGAGTTTGACTTTGCTCTTATATCATTTACATTTTCTTGAAGGCTTTTAAAGTATATTCAACAAATCTTATTTTTAATAGATCTTGATATCATTGTAGTCCATGAGATACATTTCTTTGAGGCATTCTGAAAAACATTTTATGTGCATATATTGAATTCTGCATAGTACATCTAAATGTCTACACATTGCATTGGGTTGAAAGTTTCTAAAGCCTTTTCAACGTACCAATTTTGTGCTTTTGGAGAAACCATTACATGTTATCAGGCCGATTTTCATTGAAGCGTTTAATCAAACTCTTCCATGTGTATTCTATGGTCATTTCATTCCATGGAATGACAACTCTTCAAGACATTTGTCAAACAGTTGACTTGCATCATCTCTGATTTTACATACATGCATGCAATGATTGAAGAGGTGGCTTAATATTTGTGAATTGCATTTGCTTTGGAGTTTCTAAAGACCTTTCAAAAAAATCATTTTGTACTAAACTTGTAAGTGGTGAGATCTCTTTGAGGCATTCTTTGAAGAAGATCCTCCTATTTTCATCAGATTTATTACAATCCTATTCCATTTGATCACTTCATCTCTGATTTTCATCTTTCTTAATTTAGAAAGGGCTAAATTAAATGCTATTTCTATGGGGAAACTTGAAGAAAAATGAAATAGTTACAATTTTTTTTTTAATTTCTATTTTTCTTATTCACGACAAGGTAGAGCATACATTGTGACAATTGATTGCATGAGTTCCAATAGCTTTCATACAAATCCAAGAGTTGTGGTAGCTGAAAACAAGCATTTTGAAAGTTAAATTTGTTTCAATGTATTGAACCATAGTCATGTCAGAATATCTCACATTTTTCAACATAGCTAAACTACACCAAATCATTCAAAAATAAACCAACTCCACTCATTATACATGAAAAAGATTATTGTAATTTTGTCCAAATTAATCAATATATTTTGTGGCTCAGTATATTCTACTCCAAACAAATATCACATCAGAAGTAGAGGTCTTTCTATAGCTCGATATATTCTTCTCCAAATAGATATCATACACATGACATTAGAAAGTTAATTAATTTTTAGTCCCTGCCTTTAGTTGTGAGACTGAAGTTTTCATGTTCACATTTTGCAATTAATCTTGTTTCAGAAATAGTGCAAGCACTTTTATCCTATGGTCTGAGATGATTTGATTTTTTTTTCATTAAATGTATTTTTCTCCATATCCAATTTTTATGATTGGTCCTGCTGATTTTACCCAGATGTTTTCAAATTTTAAATTAAAATGCTTTGTATTGCGTATCTTCTAGAAAATGTGGCATTCTACGATAATTTCATGTGCCTAGTCTTTGTGTCCACAGTTTGCAAGCATGCCTAAAAGATACATGGTGGTGGCACTCTTATAACATTTCATGTGCCTTGTTTCTACTTTGTTTCTATCCAGTTCGAAGTTCACATAACAGATGGGTGGCATCTAAACATACACATGGCATGCCAAGCAAATTCAAATCTAGGTTTGTCCACAGTGAACACATTAGGGTCCTTTGGACTGTAGATTGAGCATGGTGTTTTCAGCTATTCTGGAGATTTTGGAATTTAGGCTCACTGTTCAGAGGTTTGGGTCATCAGCTTTTATTAACTTTTCATTTCCCGTTCAACTAAAACTTTCACTAGTTTCTCAAATTTTGAATCTTTTGTTTCTCTCCAGATGAACAGAGGCTTAAATTGATGCTTGTATTATTCTATTGATATGCAATTTAAATATTATTTCCCTTGAATATCTACTATTGACTTTGACTTAACTTAAACCTAAAATTCTATGGATTCAGGAAAAATAGCTCAATCTTGGGTGTCATAGGACAAAGGAAAACTTAAATCTCAAACTTGAAGTATCATCCATCCTCCTTACCATGAGTTAAAAGCAACTATGTAGCACCTATTGAGTCTATGAATGTCTTTAATTTGTTTCCTTGAAAACATTTCAAAAGAGCCTTTATGTCAAAATACCTTGATACAATGAATGGTGGACCATTCAGACCGTATAAAAATAGCATATGAACAAACTATAATAGCGATCACATCAAGCTCTAATAACAAATGGTTTTGAATTCCAACTAAACCAATTAGTTGTCCAGTCCAATTTGTGATTGATAGAGTATATTTGTTTATCTTCTTTGAATTGATTGAATGCAACACCTTATATTATACAACAATTCAAAGCTTCAAGCCTAAATTCCACAACACAAAGCTTTTGCTTATGCTTATAAACTTATTTAATCTTGCTTGTGTCCCTAGATTGAATTCTTGGTAAAGCAGAAGTTGGTGAGGGATAAATTTACCATTAGCAAAGACAAAATGTTTATTAAAATCAGTATGCATTAGTCATATAGCTAACTATCCATTTCACTGCAGAGTGACAACATAGAGAAGAAGGTTTTTAAAGAAATCTTATCTTGTCGTCTACAATTAAGCTTAAATCCCAATAAAACCAATTGAAAGCAATATGCATTCATCATGGAGGTATACTTTATATAGACGCTATTACCAATTGAAAGCTCACGCCATTTCAAAATTCCTTTTGTTTTTCAACATGGTGGAATTGAAATATATTACAGTAGTTGTTCTAATGATTTATTCAAATTGCAGCCTGGTGCAATCTCCAACAAGTTCGGAGGATGATTTTGTCAGTAGAGTTGCTCAGTATTCATCGCCAATTACAATGGGTGCCAATTATTGGGACATTATGGAGATGGGAATTAATAATTCTGCAAGCTTAGATCAGAGGTACACAATTATTGGTCTAGAATCTGAATATCTTATGTTGCAATATCAATCTAATTTTATTTGAAATTGATTTGTAATTCAGTGTGATCCATCAAATTTTGTTTTATGAATTCTATGCTGCTATTTTCCCAGCACAACAATATTTGACTTCTTGGAACATAAGTCAGCGGACTACCCTTAGCTAGTCCACTCAAATATCTTAGCTTTAGCCATGGCCTTTAGCAAGTCAGATTTTGGCTAAAACAAGTGTGAGTCAATAGTAGACTTGGTAATGCAGACATGAATATTCTTTGGATGATCAGCATTTTTAATGGATTGGGTTTAAATGATATACATTTTAAGTTTTGATTTGTTTAGATGGTTCAATAAGACCCACCTATTGTGATTTAAGTCAAACCATCTATTGTTTAAACCAAAATTTTGATATACTACAAGATGGTACCTTAAACCGTTAGAGCCTACAGACCTTGGTTATGTAATGTGGTCAGACTCAACAATTCGACAATGATCATTTCTTAGAGGATAAGTTGATGAGAGTTACTGTGGCTTATAACCAATTTGGGCCTGGTTGTGGTCAGCGTATGCCGAGGTGAATGTGATATTATTTCCAATTTTATTCAGATTATAATAATTTTAGATGTTATAGGCTTTCTGCACATATAAATTATTTGCTTAAGCTTAAAATGTTTTCCTCATAGTTGGAAATAGGTAAACATACACATTTAAGGTGAGTGTTATGGTGGTATAGATACATACAATTTGTTATTGTTCCTTGTAGATTTTGGAAAATGTGGGTCTTTTTCTTCCATAAATAAGAGTCTTTCAATAGAAATACAACATTTATAGTCAAATTATTATGCAAATTTGTAGACTTTATTTGAAAGAGTAGTGCAACTTTATTGGTACCCATAGTGTGCAACTATTAGGGCATTTGTGCATGAGAATTGGCAATTTTTAAGTTAGTTGTAGCGCATAGTTATTGGGGTATTTTTAAATGAGAATTGGATGACACTTCTAAATGACCATTTATCGACCTATAATGACTATTAGTACTCTTCCCTTGTGTCAAGATAATTTTACTGATTTATATTTAAAATATTTTTTTAATTTTTAAAAATAAATATGAAGATACATAAAATAGAACAATTATAATAATGAAGTCAATAAGAACAAACCAAGTGACAATAAGAAACAAACAGGAACAAGGTTGTAATCTAGTAGAATAGCATCTCACATAGGAGTAATCTAACATCAAATTGACAACATCTCAGAAGGTGGATCAAAACCAGTAGACATAGGGGAAACCATTCAACATCCATTGTGAAAAAATGATTCTCTAAACCAAGTCGTTATCTCCAGCGGAGACAGTAAATAACTAGATAATCATAAAATGATAGCTTGATCTTCTTAATCAATTATAAAACAATAGATTGATCTTCTTAATCCACCCTATATTTGACTACTTAGCTTTCATTCCTTCTAGACATGTCAAAGGATGTCCCCTAAAACTATTCTAAAATTCTTAAAAGTCCTAGTTACAAAAACAAGCAAACAAGTCACTCAAACAAGCAATTAGGGTTTAAAAAATGTACAAATATACCTAGCCTCGCTTGCACTCAAGGTAATAGCTATGAATCTATGATAAACGAGAAAATTCTTAATTATTTGTAGGGAAAATAAGTTTCATAAATTTATTCTTGTTATACTAAAATTTAATTGTTTACAATATATTAAGAAGTTATTTTTCTTATCTACATTGAAAGTAATTTTTCAAATTGTATGAATCATCCAAAACAAAAAATTGAGTCTAACGTCCTATGGTTTGATTTTATAAGCATCATCAAAATTTGGTGTTAAGTGAGTTGATAAACATTTATTGAAGGCTTACTAATGCTTTCCCAATGTATTTTATGAGGAATATGAACAATCAAATGTATATCATGATTTTAGAGAAATGGCAGAAATCTCAAAATGGGTGGATTAGTACATTCAATTTCCCACCTTCCTCTATATTAGTGTGTGTGTTTTCTCATCTTACCCCTAGATGCTTCCAAAATACATAATTAATCTATTAGTCTTGATGAAATATTGTTGGTAGTTGTCTAAGGTGCATTTCCTTTTGAGATGAAATCATACATTATGTGTTTGGTTTCCTAATTAGATGCATATCTACAAATGCCACATGGCCATACATTCCAAATATATGAATGGAGAGATTTTCAAGTTCAAGTTCAAGTTTTTCTATAAAAAGTGAGTCTATAATACAAAAGGTCTCATGTGGGAAAGATTGGGAAGTAGGAACTCTCACACTTCAAAGGTAGAACACTATTGGGCTAATTGTGCTATTAAGTTTGAGGTTAGGAAGTGAGAGAACTGCATGATGCTTAGTTGGCCTGACACTACAAAATAATTGATTGAATAGTTTTCCAATGTGGAAGTAACATTGATCTCTCTAAGATCCATAGAAGCACAATTGGATCAGCGGCCTTTGTTATTAGCTAATTGATTTATCAAGGATAACAAATTCACCCAAGAAAAAACAAAAATAGTTATAGGTTGAAGTGTTAACCACCTTGAAAGTAGAATATCAAAATATATTTTGGGGACATCCAAAGGGACAATTCAGAAATCTTTACCAACAGTGCAGCTAAGTCAGAAAAAAATGATGCTCAATATTTCTACAATTTGTATAGTATCAGAATTTTGAACTATTGGGGGAAGCGGAGGGGATGAAGAGGAAAGAAGGAAGAAATCAAAAGCTGCATGTGAGACTGATTTGGTGTTGACGATAATAAAGATAAAATTGGTCATAAGAGTTTCAAATCTTCTCCACCGATGTAGCTGAATAAAAATTTGTCTTATTTTGTTTCCTAGGTTTTCACTCCCACTTGTCTTACTTTCCCTCCTTTGAAGTATCCTTCTAGGATCCCTTCCTATCATCTTTCACCTCTGTTACTTATGAACAATCCTTTTGCATCAACTTCTAAACCACCTTCCATGTCATACAACTCCCCTTCCCATCCTCAAAATCCTCTTCCATTTGATTTTTCATATTTCTCCCATTCAAACTTCTATAACTACTTCATCCCCCAAAAGGAGTTGTCCTAGGAAATAAATACAGGTAGAGGGAACACTTGATTGAATCAGGACAATAGTTTTAAAGAAGAGGAGGATTGTACTAGCAAGGCCCTTGAACATCATTTACTTTCCTTTCTTCTTTTAGAGTCAGCTCCCAAGAAACCAAGAAAGTAGACAAAGTTGAAAAGGAGTTCTAAAGGACATATCATTATTGAAACCACAATTTAACCTACAACTATTTATATCTGTATAACTCTATTCTTTTTTTGTTAATAATTTGTCCATACATTTCCTGTTTATACTACAACCGTGTTGCTATTTTTACTATGCATTTAGCCATGGAAATCTACAATGACTCCTAACTTAGTGACACTTTATTGGTATATCCAAATTGAATATCACACAAGTGTGTGTGCATGCGAGTGCATGTGTATGTGTGTATGTGGATGTATATTTGTGGTGTGATTCTCTTTGTTACTGTACACCATTTTGTTTATAGGTACATGGAAGGGGGCTTTAATACTACTGCTCAAGCTGCCCTCTTTCTTAGGAGTCATGTTCTAAAATTCTTTTACTGTTGCAACTTCTTGCTATAACATGAGTTGTTACATTTGAATTCCATTGACCTATCTTCTTCGTTTGTGAATGGTAATAGTGTTTTCCCCTTACTCTTTTCTTTTGTTGGAGAGTAGTTCTAGATTTTGTAACTTTCAAGCATGCATATAGATTCTTGTGTGAAGCTAAAAAATCATTTGATATATAGAGTTTATTTATAGTTGGATGCATTGATCTTCTTCCAAAAGAAAATTGCTATACTAATAAATTAGTTTCTACTAGTCTTCAATAAAATAGGTATGTCTGTACATTTTTCATTTTGTTAATGACAACACCTTATACATTGTTGTGGGAAGATGGAAAATCACCAACTTTATAAAATTTATTCATAATTGGATGCAATAATCATCTTCAGAAAGAAAGGTGAGACTGATAGATTAACTTTTACTTATTCTGAATATAGCCGATCTTCTCTGTGCTTTTCATTTATTAAGTATGAATACCTTAGTGATGATGTTACCATGGTTCCTATTATGGATGATTCTATTATGACAACAATTTTCTAGCAAACTTATGCATCAAATTTGCAGTGACAAAAATCATCTAGTTGCTAGTGATAGATGGCACAAGGTCCTACTATATTCATTCTTTTTAGCCTAGAGTGGTCCCTGATTAGCAATGGAACTTGATTATTTTGGTTTCCTTTTGTAGCTGGCCTTGTTCTGAATCACGTACTAGCTCCTATGCTGGGACTACCCTTAAATCCACAAGCTACATGTGAAGCAAAAAATCTTCTGAAATTATCCCTATCAAAGCTTGAAACATTTTGACTTCCAGGAAATGACAGATTTTTAACTGGCAGTTATGAGCCATCCATTGCAAATCTTAGTCTTGCTTGTGAAGTGATGCAACTAGAGGTATGCTTACTTGTCTTCAATTAACTAAGGTTTTATGAAAATCAAATGGTTGGTATTGTGGTTTGGATAGATGAATCTCCAATTTGTAAACAGTAAGCACCCATTATATTATTTCACATGAAATGTGTTTTGTTTGTCTTCTATAAGAACAACAAAGTCTCATTTGTGTAAATCAGTTTATGCATTCTGTTGGGACTCTCAAACCAAATCCTTTTATAGTTGACTTCTAGTCCTTGTAGAGTCTTTAGTCACAAGTTTGCTAATTTTTCATTCAAACAAGAAGAAACCACAATTCATTCATGCTCAAGCATTATTGCCTCTAAACAACCTAAGCTAAATTTCTCCAATCTAAAAGGCTACTTTCAATATGATGCAAAGAAACCAATCAATATGCAGCTCAAATCTCTCTGCTACAAAACCAAATGGTTTTTGACTCAGAATGGCAGATCCACTTAAGATAAAGTCCACATTGGATGAATTGAAAGATCATCTCTAGTTGCCTAAGGAATGAATCTTGATCTGTTGCTTCATGGGAGCTTTCTTAGGACCTAGAACTCTGAAAGACTAGATCCAGAAAGATTAGAAAGCTTTGAGAATGGAGACTCTACTGATGCCCAAAGGATATTTTTTTGGCTATTTTTTGCACCCAATTATGAAAGGAAAAGAATATTCCAACAAGGATCGTCACTTCTCAACCCCGCTGATGATTTACTTCATGAAATATCGGTATGGGTCTTCCTCCCACTACTATTTAACAAATATTGGCAAGAGTTAGTCTTGCAAAGAATTTACTCACCACTCAACAATTGAAGCATACATCACTTCTTCTGTGATTAACTGTAATCCAAGAGTTCTCAATTATGCTCATATTTGTGTTAGTGATCTAGCATAACCGTTGCCAAATAGGATAATTTTGGATCCAGATGGAATAGAATGTGCACAACCATTTGATTATGAACACATTCTATTCAGATTCTGGATTCTCTTACATAATTTTCTCTTCAAGCAAAAAAAATCTTTATGATTTTTAAAAAAAAGTAAGCATAGACACACATGATTAAGCAACCAAACATACCACAAAATTTACAAGGTCTCCAAATAAATGCTTTCACTAATGGAATTTGCGATTACAAATCTTTTCACAAAGTATGTTTTAATGTCAATTTAAGAGATGGAATTAAAGAAACATAAAAAATAATAATCAAGATTTTCAATGCTTACGGGTTTTGAACTTATAATCTATCAATCATAGATCTTCACACTTATAGCATCCAACTCAAGTAGGTGCCTCTTTGATAATAATTTACTGAGCTTCACTATATACCTCTCAACCATGCACATGGGAGAAATATTGCTTGATAAGTATGTTGAGCTGGCTGAATTGGACTTCAATACATTGTAGTCCATACACCAGAAAGAGCTTCAACAAGTTCATAAGTAATGCTTTGTTAATTTTGATATACAAGCATCAATTTAATATAAATAGCTTAACCATTTAAATTGTAATTTTTTCTTGATAAAATCATCAATTGTGGTACAGGTGGTGGATAGATTCTGGCTTTAGGAAGTTGAAATTCACAAGAGAGAGGCATATAGAGATATATTTCATGGTGGCAGCTGGCATGTTTGAACCTAAATATGGTGACTATAGAATTGCATTTACAAAAGTTGGTTCTCTTCTTCTTGTTCTAGATGATCTATATGATAAATATAGCTCTTCTGATGAGATTATGATATTCAACGAAGCATTTAATAGGTAAACTTTGAAAAATAGTTTTGTGATATTCACATAGAATTTATTTTATGGAGCACAATAATCAGCTAGTTTTAATTATAACATTTTCTTAGTCTAACTATATGTGCTTAAAATTAAATGTTACTAATTTATATAATATTTAAGTAAAATAATTTAGGAATTTAAATGAAAGAGTTTAAAATTTAATATTTAGATTGTCTAATCAAATTTCTACTTTTTGTACTTACAAAGAGAGGTTTAGTTGATCTTTGAATGAGGTATCATTATTATGTTTTCTTTTTCTTGTACGTGGGATTTAAATATAATAGATCACATGCCAAAGCATATAAAAATATGTTTCCATGGATTATACAATATAGTTAATGAGTTAGCTGACAGACATATAAAGTGCAAGGACATGATATGCTTGAATACTTCAAGAGAATGGTATGTATGCTATAAAAATAGAAAGTAACAATGCAAATTTAATCAAACATCAAATTCCTAAAGTGACAACATAAGTAATAAGTGGAGTGGTCTAAACATAAGTATGTGCCTGGATGGGATGAGTACATAAATGTGTCACTAGTAAATGTGTAATTGTGATGGGGTTGTTGTATCGGTGATGATAATTGGGGCGTCGATGATACAACAACCCCATTGCAATTGAGACAGATCCCCAAAGAATTGCGACGAAAATGCGGCGTCCCCAATAGAACACCCCCATCGGAATTCTTTGCGGAGATGTCACCATTGCAATGACAACCAAGAATTGTGACGCAATTGGGGCGTCGCCGATACAGCAACCCCGTCACAAATCTTTGGGGATCCATCACAATTGCGACGGATTCCCAAAGATTTGTGACGGGGTTGCTGCCACAATGGCCGTTGTAATTCTTTGGTATTCATCACTATTGCGACGGTTCCCTGAAGATTTGTGACGGGGTTGCTGTCACAATGAAGGGGTCTCATTGTGACAGAAATGAGTCGCAATTGCGACGACAAGGCGAAGACATCATATTTTGCAACTAAAAAACTGCAATGTCTATGACTGTGGCAATTGCAACACATATCTGTCGCAATTACAACACATAGCCATCGCAAATTGGGGCCAAATTTAATAGTGCATTTGTGTCACTATTTCTTTTCTCTGTGATTGATTATAAATATCATGGTGTTTTATGGCACTTTCATTAATTGTATCATGGTCATGCTCTACTATTGTACTTAACCTTTAACATATCTCCAATGATTACATTGACTTGCACATGCTTGTACCTTATGGTTGTTCCATCTTCTTATTGTGATTGGTTCTGATATAAGGCATGATATGTCAATGTCTTCTTATTGTATTTATTCTATTAGGACTTCAAACTGGGTGACATTTCCTTTTCACATGAGCATATAATTCAAAATTGCCTCTATAGAAGAAATTGTTCATTAATAGTAGATAGATGTGTTTTGCCCAATGATCTCATGATAATGGCCATATTCAATAACTCTATAACATGATGGTTGTTCCTTTTAAGAGAGATGGTTGTTCCATTGTTCTAAAAACTACACTTTGTTATCCTTTTGACATGATAGCATTATATGTCAGAAACTTTGAGGTTCTCTTACCTTTTGTATGTCATGGCTTCACCTCTATGTAGCTAAATCTCACTCTGAAAATGATCTTATTTTAGGAAACAATGAAAATCCTCTATGGGTTCATACTTATTGTGACTTCCCATGGCACACTATCATTGCTTGTACACTGTATTTTTCCAATTCTTTTAAATTGTCATTGCATTTGAAAATTAATGCCATATGTTGCTTACATTTGATTCAATTTCCATATTAATTACTCTCTTCAATTGTATTAGGAACTTTTACCTTAAGCATGTGTGATGCAAACCTAGATATAGATGGGCATTAATGCTCAATTGAATGATACATTCCCATAAAAATGTGAAGTCCTATTAATCTACAAATTCTCATGTTAAACAACTACAAAATAAAGTCAACATAGTTAGATAATTTAATTTTAACTTTGGTTGTGTTAACATAACTATGTTGACTTTATTTTGTAGTTGTTTAACATAAGAGTTTGTAGATTAATAGGAGTTCACATATACTAGTGTGCCACAGTTTCCCATCTATAACTAGTGAGATGCACATAACTCATGTACCTCATGCTAGTGTGCTTGGATACCTTGTATACACTATTTTTCATTAGACTAGACATTATCCAAATAGTGAGTATTTATATAAAGTGCTACAACACATAGACGGTCCTCCTTTTACACTAATTAATAATAGTGACAACCCTCACAAGCGGTTGGATAATGTCTAGTCTAATCCAAGCACACTAGCATGAGGTACATGAGTTATATTCATCTCACTAGATATATATGGGCATTAATGCTCAATTGAATGATACGTTCCCATAAAAATGTGAACTATTAATCTACAAACTCTACTATTAAACAACTACAAAATAATGTCAACATAGTTCCTTTAACACAACCAAAGTTAAAATTAAATTATTCGAAAAAGGGTTTGTGTTTTGAGTTAATTGGTTTATGTAAATTTGCTTCAACAACAGGTGATGAACATTCATATTTTTCTAAGCAGTACTTTGAGCTTTCCTACCACACATGTACTATTGTGAAAATCATCACAAGTCCATTTGTTGCAGGAAAGCTCATAGTACACATGTCTGGGTGTCTGCATGTTTTTCACTTGTTCATATACCAAATGATGAATGCTCAATTGTTGTAATGGCATTCACGGTTCTTGATGTTCACTTGATTAGTTTTATCTTTGTTTTACATAGTTAGTTGTGCAATGAAAAAATAGTTGACTACCATCACAAACACGATCATGTAACTAAATGACAATAAAAATTGTAAGGACCCACTATTAGACCATTCCAAATGACCCTAATCTAACTTGATCAACTAGATTAGAGTCTCTGTGACAGTTGATAGTGCTGGAGTAGAGTGGTTAAAGTTAGTTAGAAGATTTAGTGTGACACATTTGAAGACAATAAATTCTATGCAGAACGACCTTGACCTAAATCCAATAACGGATTGAAGGGTGATGGAATATGGATGAAGTGACTGAGAGGGGGGGTGAATCAGTCAACCATAAAACATTTCACAATTATTTCTTTCCAGATCCCTTAGGATATCTTAATGAATATTATCTGTTTAACACTCGGTAAATAGATTGCAGTAACTTTGTAGATGCAGAAAGTATTAGTAAAATTATCTTTTAGATATTCATCAGCACTTGTATATGATTAAGATAACCATTAAGAACACAAGAGACACAGAATTTAACGTGGAAACCCAATATGAGAAAAACCACCAATGTATCTAGATACTAATTTTCACTTTTCTGAAGTGATGCCCGGTTAGAAGCCAACACGGTAAAAGGTTACAAAACACACTGTTAGGTGTGACCTTGTTAGAGGATTTAATCACCTTGCTAGGAGTGGCCTGGTAAGAGGTCTTGAGAACAATTCAATGGAATTGTCACCTTGTTAGAGGATTTACAATATGGTTGTTAAACCAACTCGGTTAAGAGATTTAGAATTCACTGTTACAATGATAAAAAGGTAACAATGAAAATGACCTGTATAATAATGCAACTGCCTTGCTGATTACGGATCTCTGTTCTGCATAAGTGTGATCCTTCCTGATCGAATATATCTCTGCTGCTCCTTAAGGATATCTGGTCATCCTTCACAATTTCGCACACACCTTTCCTGTCTTTCTTCTATATATCTTTTTCTATATTTCTTGTTTATTTTTTCACATTTGACCTTTTATTTATATGATTTTAGATTTGTCAAATCGACATTACTTAGTATAACAGTTGGCTGAATTAAGAAAACTTTATTTGCAAAAATCCTTCAAGGGCCGACAGTGCTCGGTGACCATAACTTTCTACAATCTTTTGGAGACCGAGGGAACTCGGTAAACACTGATAATCCTTTTTCTTCGATAATCGACTGAACTCGGTAGACACTGACTTTTCCTTTGATAATCGACTGAACTCGGTAAACACTGCTGATTTTCTTTGATAACCAAGTGGACTCGGTACATGCTGATTTTCCTTTGATAACCGAGTGAACTCGGTAAGCACTATTTTTACTGCTAGGCAGACCGACTGAGCTCGGTAGGTACTGAATGCTGTAGACTATGACATTGTGTGACATCAAAGATAATACATAATTTGAGTAGCAATTTTCTTCAGACAATTGTTTCCAACAATCTCCCTCTTTGGCATTGATGGCAACACAATATGTCATAGCATATGAAATTTTGAAAGAATTAGCTCAGTTTAGATTCAAATCTCCCTCTGTCAGCAAACTTCCTTTTTCTTCCTTCTGACTATTGAAAATTTCTTGAAGTAATAGCAAAGACATAGCAAACTCTCCCTCTTTGACAACACATGCCAAAGACAATTCACATATTACTGGTGTAAACTAATGTACCTTAAGTACTGATTCATATGCAATGATTCCTTGAATATGCTGCATTAACATGTTGATTTTCAATCATGTTCTGGTTGATGCATCACTAAAACTATATTTAGTGAGCCTCGGATAGGGGAATGACCCCTAACTTACCTCTTAGATACACAAATGCATCCTTAGGTAATGGTTTGGTGAAAATGTCTGCAATCTGCTCTTTTGTATGAATATATTCTAATCTGATTTCCTTGTCCTGCACCAATTCTCTGACAAAGTGATATTTAATAGCAATGTGCTTGGTTTTGGAATGCATTACTGGATTCTTCGAAATGTTTATTGCACTGGTATTGTCACAAAATATAACAACTGGTTCTTTGATTTCAACCTTCATACCTTGTAATAACTGTTTAAACCAAACAATATTTGAACAATTTACTACAGCAGCAACATATTCTGCTTCAGCTGTGGATTGAGATGTGCAATTTTGCTTTTTACTGGTCCAGGATACCAGTCTTTTTCCAAAAAAAAATGCTCCACCACTTGTACTTTTTTTGTCATCAATGTTCCCTGCCCAATTAGCATCAATAAACACTTTTAAATCTAGATTGCCTCCAAATTTATACCACAAACCATATTCTTCAGTTCCTCTTAAGTACCTTAAGATTCTTTTGATTGCCATCATGTGATTTTCCTTAGGTTTTGCTGAGAATCTAGCTACTATACCGACTGCTAAGGCAATATCAGGTCTTGTATGTACTACATACTACAATTTTCCAATCATAGATCGGTATAAGGTCTGATCTACTTCTTTTGAATCATCATTTTTGGTAAGTTTCAGTCCAGTACACATGGGTGTACCAATTGGTTTTGAATCTTCCATACCAAACTTCTTAAGTATTTCCTTAATGTATTTAGATTGAGTAATGTATATACCATTCTTGCTTTGCTGAATTTGAAGACCAACAAAGAATTTTATTAAACCAAATATAGACATTTCAAATTCTTTGTTCATCTGCTCTGAAAATTCTTTGCACTGATCATCATTCCCTTTAAATATAGTATCATCTACAATTATTTCTGCCAATACAATTTTGTCATCCGGTCCTTCTTTAATATACAAATTGCTGTTATCATTGGCTCTTTTGAAATTAATCTGAATCAAATAGTTATGGAGTCTTTCATACCATGCTCTAGGAGCTTGTTTTAAACCATACAATGCTTTGTGTAACTTGCAAACCATGTCCCTTTTATCTAGATCAACAAAACCTTCAAGTTGTTCAATGTAGACTTCTTCATCAAGAATTCCATTGAGAAATGCAGATTTTATATCCATCTGATATACCTTAAATCCTTTATGTGCTGCATAAGCAAGTAGAGTTCTTACACCTTCTAATCTTGCAACAGGAGCAAAAGTTTCACCATAATCTATACCTTCTTCTTGAGAATAACCTTTACATACCAATCTAGCTTTGTTTCTAGATACTTGACCGTCTTCATTCAGCTTATTCCTAAATACCCATTTTGTTACAATTACATTCTTATCTTTAGGTCTAGGTACAAGAGTCCATGTTTTGTTCTTTTGTATTTGTTCTAATTCTTCATTCATTTCTTCAATCCAACTTTCATTATTCAATGCATCTTTGATATTTCTAGGTTCAAAATCAGTAAGCAGACATGTACCTTTTAGCTTGCTTCTTGTCATAGTACCATCTGATTTGTTTCCAATAATTTGATCTAGTGTATGATGTCTTCTGACATATTTGGCTAGTGTAGGTTCCTTGCTTTTTGAATGAGTCATGTTGTTCTCTTCTAAGATCTCTTCTTTAGGTTGCTCGGGCTCGGTAGATATTTGCTCGGTAACTTCAGGCTGAGACTTGGTTTGAATTTCTTCCTGTGACTCAATTTGAACTTTTTCCTGTGACTCGGTTACTGTGCTAGGCTCGGTAGATATAGTTTCCTCATTGATAGTTGTGTCTGGTAATGTTTCAGGTTCAATGTAAATGAATCTTCTGTAGTTCTCAGGTTCCCTTTTGCTTTCTTCTTCAATCTTTTCTGCAAACTCATCAAATTTTACATGTATACTTTCTATGACTTTGTGAGTAGACAAGTTCAGACATTTGTATGCCTTGCTTTTGCTAGAATATCCTAGGAATATTCCTTCATCACTTTTCACATCAAATTTATTTCTTCTGGATTCTTTTAAGATATAACACTTGCTACCAAATACTTTCATGTAACTTACATTGGGTTTATAGCCATACCATAACTCATAAGGAGTTTTGAATGTGTCTTTCTTCAATTGTACTCGGTTCAAGGTATGAACTGCAGTGCTGATAGCTTCCTTCCAGTACTTTATGGTGATGTTCTTTTCTATCATTAGAGTCCTTGCACAATCCATAATAGATCTGTTTCTTCTTTCTGCTATTCCATTCTGCTCAGGAGTTCTAGGAGCTGATACCTATCTTTTGATTCCTTTTTCAATGCAAAAGTTGTTAAATTCATGGGAGATGAATTCACCACCTCTGTCTGATCTTAAGCATTTCAATCTTTTCCCTGTTTCCTTTTCCACTCTTGCCAAGTACCATTTGAACTTTTCAAATGCTTCTGATTTTTCTCTTAAATGCATAACAGTCATCATTCTAGAATAATCATCAACGAAAAGAATAAAGAATTTATCTCCAGTATAGCTTTGTATTCCAATAGGTCCACATAAATTAGTATGCACAATTTCCAAAATCTCTTTAGACTGATAGTTTTTACTCTTAAAACTAGTTTTACTCATTTTGCCAATCTGACAATTCTTACATAGACCAGTATCAGGTTTCTTCAAAGTAGGAATGCCTCTTACCTTCTTGAATTTGCTTATTTTCATCATGTTATCAAAATTCACATGACATAACCTTTTGTGCCATAGCCAAATTTCTTCAATTTGAGCAATAAAACATGAATATTCACTGAGATCAAGATAAAATAAGTTACCTTTTGTTTGTTTGCCTGATCCAATGAGTTTTCCTTTTTCATCCAGTAGTCTTGCTTGACCATTCATGAATTCAACCTTGAAGCCAGTGTTGATTAGCTATGCTACACTTAGAAGATTATGTTTTAGTCCTTCAACCCAATAAGCATTATTACATATGAGTTCTTTGGTTAATGAGATTCTTCCTTTTCCTTTTATACAACAAGGTTCATTGTTTCCGAATCTTACATTGCCACTATCACAGTCTTCTAGGTATTCAAATTTTGTCTTGTCACCAGTCATGTGGTGTGAACATCCACTGTCTATTATCCATATATCATCTTTGCTTATATGAGAAATAAGTGCCATCTTATCTTCATCATCATCAGATTCATCTTTTATAGCAATAAAGACAATTTCTTCTTCACTATCATTAGAATCTTTAGCCATAAAACATGTTTTCTTACCTTTATCCTTGAATGATTTGAAATTCTTTTTGCCATAGTACTTGTGACCTCTCTTCTCTTCTTTGGCCTGCTTGTTTGGGCACCTAGCTGCAATATGTCCAATTTCTTCACATGAAAAATAGATTAAAGGAGTTTTACCTTTATATTTACCTTTCCGTTTAGAGTACTTCTTTGCAAGTAATGCTTCTACAATTTCAAGATCACTATCAGAACTTTCTTCTGATACTTCTTCACTTTCTGACTGAACTTCTTTTATTTTCTTGTTCTTCCTTAGTGAAACCTTGGCCTCAAATGCTGACTCAATATTTTTGGAATTTGGAACATAGTTGTCATAGTTGTCTAATTCAAAGGTTGTCAATCTTCCAACTAAAGCATCCAAAGTTATATTGTGGTTTGTTTCACATCTTCTTTCTTGAATAGCTGATACTCTTATTGCATAGATAGGGAGTAATGTTCTGAGTACCTTGCTTATAACAGTTTCATCAGAGATTGTTCCTCCAGAAGCTCTAATTGCACTAACACTTGCTTTGATTCTTTCAACATATTTTGCAATGTTTTCATCTTCTTTCATATTCATCTTGTCAAACTATCCTCTTAGGCTTTCTGCTTTTTCTCTTTTCACATTTGCATCACCACCATATATTTTCTTCAGTGTGGTCCACATTTCATATGCAGTAGTGCATTCTTTAATATCATCAAATTCTTCATAGCTGAGAGCTGATGCAATGTCTATCATCATGGTGTTATGAGATGTCTATCATCATGGTGTTATGAGTCTTTTTCTCTGCAATGTCTTCAACAGTTAATGCGCCAGTAGGAACTGTGTATTCTTCATCAATGTATTTGCATCCTGAATCACCAATGGAAGCCAGATGAAGTCTCATGAGACCTCGCCATGCTGAAAAGTTATCTCTGTTGAGCTTTGGAATTTCTCTCTTGTAAGACATCCTGATCTTTAGCTTAGGTCCTTGAAACCCTTCCTGCAAGCACCAAATGCTCTGATACCAATTGATGGAATATGGATGAAGTGACTGAGAGGGGGGGTGAATCAGTCAACCATAAAACATTTCACAATTATTTCTTTCCAGATCCCTTAGGATATCTTAATGAAGATTATCTGTTTAACACTCGGTAAATAAATTGCAGTAACTTTGTAGATGCAGAAAGTATTAGTAAAATTATCTTTTAGATATTCATCAGCACTTGTATATGATTAAGATAACCATTAAGAACACAAGAGACATAGAATTTAACGTGGAAACCCAATATGGGAAAAACCACCAATGTATCTAGATACTAATTTTCACTTTTCTGAAGTGATGCCCGGTTAGAAGCCAATCCGGTAAAAGGTTACAAAACACACTGTTAGGTGTGACCTTGTTAGAGGATTTAATCACCCTGCTAGGAGTGGCCTGGTAAGAGGTCTTGAGAACAATTCAATGGAATTGTCACCTTGTTAGAGGATTTACAATATGGTTGTTAAACCAACTCGGTTAAGATATTTAGAATTCACTGTTACAATGATAAAAATATAACAATGAAAATGACCTGTATAATAATGCAACTGCCTTGCTGATTACAGATCTTTGTTCTACATAAGTGTGATCCTTTCTGATCGAATATATCTCTGCTGCTCCTCAAGGATATCTGGTCATCCTTCACAATTTCGCACACACCTTTCCTGTCTTTCTTCTATATATCTTCTGCTATATTTCTTGTTTATTTTTTCACATTTGACCTTTTATTTATATGATTTTAGATTTGTCAAATCGACATTACTTAGTATAACAGTCGACTAAATTAAGCAAACTTTATTTGCAAAAATCCTTCAAGGGCCGACAGTGCTCGGTGACCATAACTTTCTACAATCTTTTGGAGACCGAGGGAACTCGGTAAACACTGATAATCCTTTTTCTTCGATAACCGACTGAACTCGGTAGACACTGACTTTTCCTTTGATAACCGACTAAACTCGGTAAACACTGCTGATTTTCTTTGATAACCGAGTGGACTCGGTACATGCTGATTTTCCTTTGATAACCGAGTGAACTCGGTAAGCACTATTTTTACTGCTAGGCAGACCGACTGAGCTCGGTAAGTACTGAATGCTACGGACTATGACATTGTGTGACATCAAAGACAATACATAATTTGAGTAGCAATTTTCTTCAGACAATTGTTTCCAACAAAGGGAGGAACATAATTATAGGCTTAAAACTAAAGAAAGATTGTGATCCTGAAGGGAATTAGGAATCAAGAACAGTAGCATGAGGTACATGAGTTATGTTCATCTCACTAGATATAGATGGGCATTAATGCTCAATTGAATGATAGGTTCCCATAAAAATGTGAACTCCTATTAATCTACAAACTCTCATGTTAAACAACTACAAAATAAAGTCAACATAGTTCCTTTAACACAACCAAAGTTAAAATTAAATTATTCGAAAAAGGGTTTGTGTTTTGAGTTAATTGGTTTATGTAAATCTATTTTTTATTATACTCGTATGGATCAATGGCAAGGTTTTTGTCTCTATAACCTGTGTGGATAGTTCTTGTTTATATCCCTATTTCATATTCAGTTTTGAAAGTATTGAAGTTGACTAATTCTAGCTCAAGTATAGTTAAATTGTCCTTGCTGCCCTAGAATGACATCTTTGTTCAAACCATTGATTGCAAACATTTTTTAAGTGCTTGAATCTACAATAGAATAATAGTGGTGAATGTATGATTATTATAATCATATGATTATATGTTATAATATTTATGTAATAAATGTAGTAATGATGGTGCGGTGCATTATTGATATAGGCTTGATGGCTCTTGTCAATGTGGTGGTGGGCAGTGTGTGTTGAAGACTTCATGGACATAGAGCAACCCTGGATGACAATTTTGGTGCTGTCCAAATAGAAAAAAAGTGTTGGAAAGTTGGATATACTAGTGTATATGACTTTATATAGTGTTGTCATTATGGAAACAAAGTCATATAGGAATTTGGAGTCAGCGCACTTGATGGAAAGATCAAAAATCAGTTAAGTGTTGAAGACTGAACAGTGTAAAGAGTACCTGAAGCTCAGAGCATCAGCGCACGTGCGTATGACCAAGTTATGGTTTGCACCCTAGAAGTTAAATTGGTTAGATTATATTCATGCTTAGTCTATGAGTGCATAATAAGATATGCAAGTATGAGGAAGATATAGGCAGTTGAAGTTGCACATCCAGCGTGTGCTAGTGAAGAACAGAGTAAGGAGCCGACTATTATCATTTTGAGTTATGGTTATAATCTAATGATGTAAATGCTATGCACCAATTATAATTAGGTTTCCAACATGTATATATGTTTGTTTGTAAAATTCTTGAGTCAATTCAATTGGAAGTGTTGTATGTAATAGGTTTAAGGGCCGACCTAGTTCTTTCTTTTGTATGCGCATATAAATATGAAATGTACCCATTGTAATTTGTATAGAAGTTGAGAAAGAATTGTGATAAGAAAAGAAGAAGTGTGCGAAGACACTATAAGATGTATTAGAGCTTTGCAAGAGATCAAAACATTAGCACATCAAAGGAACTGATCTGACAAGCAGTGTCACAATGACAGTTCGTCAAGTAGATATAGTGTGTATTTGATATCGGAAGGCTGTAGCCTTCACCACTTGAGCAGTGAGCTCTAGGATAGTGCATCCACTTCCCTAATAGGGACTATTGTAAAAGACTCCTAACAGGGTTCGACCCTTGACAAGTTCTACTGTACTTAATATATTATAAAGCAACTCCTAGCAGGGTTAAGGATTATCTAACAAAGATCACAAAACACTAGTACATAATATTAGTGGGTGTCAATTCCCACTAGGGTTTTTACCTATTTGGGTTTCCCCATAACCATATTGGTGTCATGTGTTGATTTCATGTTTCATGTTTATGTGGATGTTGATTTCAATACTTAAGTATTTAAGTTCAATTTAAAGATTAAAGAAAAATGATAAGATATAGTGAACACTGATTCACCCCCCCTCTCAGTGTTCCCATTCCTAACAATTGGTATCAGAGCTCTAGTCCTTAGCAAAGAAGTTTAACCACTTGAGGAGATCATGGAAAAAGCATAAATGAAACATTTGAAAAGAAATCTTGAAGCCGCTCTTGAAGACTTGGACAAATCTGAAAGAGAAATTGAAGAACTAAAAGAAAAAGTCAGTGATGCTCAATTAGTTATCAAAAAGCTAAGAAGGGATCTGAAAGAATGTTCCACCAGTGATTTGGGGATAATGGTCAAGAAGATGAATGAAGAAAATGCATCCTTAAAAGAATAGCTTGAAGAATTTGATGATAAGATGATTAATAATCAGGAAGTCTATAATGAATAGGTCAAAAAAAACCTTCAACTCAATGACTAATTAAGGCTAGCAAACATGGAAATCTTGGAGTGAAGAAACACCAAAGAAAGCTTGGAAACAAAATTGAAAGAAGCAAATAACCATATTGACAAATTGCACACCAGTTTTGATTTGATAGAATCTCAGTTGTATGCAAGGAGAGCTAAAGGAGATAATAGATGCATTGGATATAATGAAGCACAAAATCAGTTTGACAACATGCGAGAAAGAAAGGATACACAAAAGGACTCTACTGATGCTAAGAAGACTAAAGATCAAACTAAAGTTAATAATGAACCACCTAAGAATGAGCACAAGCCTATAGACTGCACTTGTTTTGCATGTAACAAGCATGGACACATAGCGAGGAACTGTACAAAGGTAAGACTTTTTAATGGTTACTGTTATTCATGCAATAAATTTGGTCATAGAGCTATGAATTGCAAGACTAGTAAGAAGAACAAGATTCAACATGATCAGAGAAATCAGAATCAGACAAATGTAAGAAGTTCTCAGAATGTTACATGTTAGATATGTAATTATAATGGTCACTCAGCTAGACAATGTAAAATGGTGACTCATGTCAATGCACTAAGGAATATAAGGCCTCCAGTCATTTGTCACTCTTGTAACAAGGCTGGACACATCTCAAAGTTCTATAGATCAAGGATGCAAGGTCAAGAAGGACCTAAAAGGACCGAAGAACCAGTATTGGATCCCGAAGGAGAAGTTAATTTTGTGAAAGCCTCAGATGATGCAAGCTTCAGTTGGTCAGAAGGAAAGAAGGACAAAATTGATGAGTATGTATTGGATGCATCCACAGTGGATGCACCCTCTACATCTGGATGAATGGCCCTCAGGGTCATAGGGGGAGCCAGTTTAGCTCTAGACCCCTGCGTGGCTAGTATACTCACTCTCTGAGTATGCACCTTTAAACTTAAGCTTTTGGAGAATAAAGGAACCTTCATGCAAGAGAACACATACTAATTGTTCGTAGAACAAAAGTTGGAAAGTTTCAAGTAACAACCTAGTTTATGCAACAAGCATTAATGGTGGTGTTTTCACTTTAAGTACATAGAAAGATTTTTTATTACTCATTGCATTCAAATTCAGAGAAATTAGAGAGCAGAAAGAGCTTTAGAAGTTATTGTGAAGGCTTGCAGATTGATCTATCAGTGATTAGTAGTACATTTGATCGGTTGCAGAAACCCTAGTTCATCATGCCAATTCGGAAGTCTTTAGATTATCTTAGAGAATATTTGGGAAGTGATAAAACAAGTAAGTGATGGCCACTCCCATAGTATTTGATGTTGCAAAAAAGAAAAGATATGTGTTTAAGAAGCATCCATTTAAGTCTACTCTAGATGATTTAGAGGGAGCATTCTCCCGCATGCCTATGGGCGTTATACATGTCAAAGACATTAGGGCATACATTTACTATAAGAAGGAACCAATAGGATTAGATAGATTAAGGGTGCACATGGAAACCTTGCTAAAACCAGACAAAACCTTCTTGGATGAATATGCAAAGTGGAATGATCACCCTATAGTGGAGTATGCTACGACATATGAGTTCTATGATATAGAATTGATTAAAAGACTTCTGAGAAAAATTTATGATGACCTATTTTGGATAGGTGATGTGCCAGTAAGAATCACTAGTGACCTAATATATGAGATGACAGGCCTATCTAAGACTGGCATCGTCCTTTGTGCGGGCAAGGATGTTAGAAATCTTTTTGAGCAAACATGTAAGTCAAGGAGTGATAGACGTAGGATGATAATTGAGCCTATTGAGAAATCTAACATTAAATTGATGTCCATGATACTTGGATACAGGTTTCAACACACCAACAGGGTGAATAGTGTGTCTGCGGCCACAATTCTAGTAGCCATTAGACTTGTGAAGGAAGATGGAGAGTTCAATCTGTGTGAGATCTTGCGTGCACAGTTGATTGATAACATCAAGGCAATCAAGCATGATAAGACCAAGATATTCAAGTTCGGGTCTTTGATCATTTACATGTACCTTCATATAGTTGGGAAAGTATCAGATTCTTATTTGGACAAGTCCATTCCAACCATGCCATAGATATCTTACAAAGCATCCACTAAGAGTACATTGAGAGATTACATAACATTAGAGTTGAAGACCTTCGGGGCCAAGATGCAAATAAGGTACAAAATTCTAGAAAACATTGTTAAGAAATACAAGGATACTATTTGTTTTATGGTTGAAATAGATAAAACATGCATGGAGGCATTTGTACCTAGAACAAAGTCGATTCATCCACTTGGATATGAAGTAGAGGAACAAGTTTTAGAAGCATATGCTCAAGTATTGCTTTCAACTCCTACTGACCCTAATGAGCCAAGGTGGGGAACTTATGAGGATAAGACAAGAGAGATAGATGCTAAACTTAACAGGACCGCAACAAAGAGAAAGGTTGCTAAAGTCACCTCAGAGATCTTGAGAATACATGGAGTGTCTCAAGTAGATCTAGACAAAGCAAGAGAACAAAAGATTGCTTTGGAATTAGAGAGTGTAGATGCAGCAAAGGCAGAATCAAATGATCCCAAGTTGAAGAAGGTAAAGATAGAGAAATCTAATCAATAGAAGGATAAAATTGATAATACTTCCTTCTGTGTCCAAGGAAACCATTGACCTTATTGCTCCTCCTGAGTATAAGGCAATGCAGAAGAGAAAGAAAGAGACCAACACTATTCATCCATCTTCAAGAGTCACAAGGAATAGGAAGAACTCACAAGCACCTCCTGAAGTAAGTTTCAAACCTAGTCTCAGTGTGCTAAGTGCAAGAATAATTGATGAAGGAAGAATTGATCAAGTAAAGAAGTTTTATGAAAAATATAGTGAAATAGACAAATCTGAGATACATGACATGATAGTCAAACATATGCTGAAGTTCAAGAAGACAGTCTTGGAACTTAAGACTATGATCCCTGACAATGTGTGGAGCATCCTAGAATTCCAAAAGAGACAAGCCATTGAAGAAGATCTAAGGATAAGAGAGAAAATTTTAGATGAAACCCTTCCTCTATGTGAGCTAGAAGAGAAGAAGTTACTATTAGATCTGGTGAAGCCTTGCCTCAGGACCAAGACAAGAACATTGAATACAATGGATAAAAACTATGAATTAGTTGCCAAAGAAACAAAGAAAGACTTTGAGAAGGTCTTTATGAACACACACATGTATCCTGTTGGTTCCTGGATAGGATTTTACACTCCATGAGATACCAGTATGCTTACGATGGATATTAAGGATTGGTTAGTTCCAAATGTGAGCAATCTATAAACAACTAGACCAACTATAGGGATAAGACTACCCTCTTCTACTTCTGGCTCTGCAAAACTAAGGCGGGTGCACCTGATCCAATAATATTAATTCTGACTGATAGTTCTAACTCTACCCCTTATTTGAATATTGGATCTTTCGACAGATATCAGTGAGAAAGTACTAAACAACAACCTATTGTTATTGACTCTCCATCACTGGGTATAACAACATATAAATGTAAATGAAAGTAAAGACTGGTATTGATTTAAAGATTTCTTGCAGAATGTAAACAACTATGTCAAACTTGCATCACTACAGGAGATACTGGCTTATGATTAGTGCCTTATTCATTGGGCATCACATCTGAAGCAAACATGAAATACAAGAACAACTACTAAATTCATCTGAGAATCCAGACCATAAACATAGTTAAACATCTCATACACTACTTACAAATATCCTTCCTAATTGAACTGAATGAATCTATGTTGCACTGAGAAACTTTTAACCTGATCCTAGATCAAGGCTGAGAGATAAAACATATACACCAGTAACCTAATGCAATGAGTTGAAAAACTTAGAATTCATCAAGAACAACTGAAGGAGAGATCCAAAAATGAGAAACTAGCTTAAGTATATGGACTCAAATCCTTGTATTACAAACTAATTCAATAATACCATAGACAATATGAAAAAGATACAAATTTTTTTTCTGTAGTATTGATACAAATAACAAAAAATGTTACAATCTGGACTGAGTATACACACTTAGCTTTTCAGCTTCCTGTGTCAAGAATTTCCAGCCAGCCCCTCTAAATGATTACAAAAATCCTTTTATAAGATCAAGGATGCAACAAAAAATATCATTTAGGGCACTTTTAGGGCAACTCAGTTAACCTTAAGACTCTCAAAAATATCCTAGACAAATCTGATTTCAATTACATTCCAAAAACATCTTTTACAAAATATCTGATACTCACTCAAAATTGACCTCGAATTACAGAGTCTGATACTACTCTCACCCACTTTGTCAGAACTAAAAATAAATGCCACCATTGGGTTCCTCATCTTGTGGCATTTCCGAAAACATATAACACTTGCATATTTGGTCAAAAATAAGACCCAAAAATCATTTTTCCGTGAACAACCTCCATAAATTAAATTTTTGACCTTTTGATATAGTCAAACTGTATAAATTCGAAATTCAACTTTATGGAGACCTCAAATTTCGAGGTGGGCAAGTGGCATCTTTTGATTCCTTCGCTGGTCCACCTCACCTCCATGTCACACCTGTCAACATACTCATGCCACTTGTCACTCTGTGATAAGCTCATTCTGCTAACCGTGCACCTACCTGACAGCTCATCGGACGACACATTGCACTCTTTCACTATACTGCCATCTTAAACTTCATGCATCTCCACATCTCCAAAATAATGACATCTTAAACTTCATGCATCTCCACATCTCCAAAATAATGACGTCCATTGGATCGACACACATCCCAGGGCAGCCGACCAACTGCTCTATGCTCTGCTTTGTCACCCTCCGACGCCACATGTCACATTTTAATTGGTTCATGGATCCATATGGGCACTTGACCGTGTCATTTTGCCACATCAAAAATGACATCATCAGGTGCCACATGTCAGCATGTCGCTAATCCTGTTATACTAACTGGCGTGCATTTGTAATTTGGCACTTTGGCAGTCATCGATTTGGTGCGCATCCCAATGTGTGAATAGGCCTGCATATTATATATTTCATTAAAATTACATCACCTTGCGCGTGGGTCTGCTGTTCAAGTCACCGTCCACCTATTTTCGCACATGTAGAAGGTGTCCTTTGCTGGTCATCCACTAACAACATTATACTGTTGTGTGGCCTTCATTATATATATCGAAATTCTTCATCCTGCCGTAAATGTGGGATATATATCCCTCTACATATAATAATTTTATATCAAAATATATGTTTTGGAGTGCGTCCAACTAGGCCCACACAAGTCAGGATAACTCTCCACATAGCCTCCCTCTCTTCTCTTTACCTCTAATCTGTTTGTTCTTCATTTTAAACAACTTTAATACATGGAACAGGGTAAAAGTGGGATAAAAAATTACAAAGCAATCCCCTGCGTTTCCTTCCAAACACACATCTTAACCATTTGTGGCACCTGCAAGGGAAGATTTTGGCAATATTCTACTGCCCAACACACATCCATCACGGCCAGCAAATAAAATATTAGGCGGAGGCAGGCATTTAAATCAAAACCTTACACAGGCTGCTTTATTAGAATGCTCAGCTTGCCTGTGGTGTGCCTAATATTCAAATTACAGGAGCTGCTCCCACTCAAAAATACACACCACTTCAAAAATGAGCTGCTCCCAGTATTTAAAAGAAAATATGCAGCAGCCCCCATTTGATATGTGTGTGGAGACTTCATTGTACACACTGCCCTTTAGACAGGGTGTGCCCAAACATATAAAAATATGTGCAACCTGGTGGAGTGACATGCGTGCCAGGCTTGGAGAGTGCATAGCCACATGAGCACTTTGCATTTGTTTAACTCAGCCCTTATACATTTCAAACACAACATGTATCTTTATTTAAAAATGCTGGCATCTTTGTAAACTACATATAATACATCCAAAGGAAGGCACAGGCAACTCCATTGGATACTTATAAATATTTCATGTGTTTTATGTGTAGTTTGTTTATTTGTTGCAAACCTTTGGGCAGCCTCCAACTGTGTAGAAACCAAGGGAGATATGAGCTGGTTCTTTGCACTGGCTGCTCATGTTCCAATGTGCACATTAAATGATGCACAATAGCAAATGAAAAGTCTGCAGTCTATGAGGCATATATACCTCCCTCCAACTTTTCCAATGAACCATAAAATGAAATCCACTTAATTCAAGCAAAGATGAATCAATACATCATAGATCAATAGTTTTTTTTAGTTCATACTCTCCCCATTGTGTGTGCCCAGCCAGCACCCTCCGTTTCATATGCTCATAATGTTTATACATTTTTATGCATATTTAGTGTGCACAAAACGTGAGCTTGGTGCTGTTAAGAGTGCATATGGCATGTCAAACAATATGCACTCCCTCTATTTTCAACCAACTGCAGCAAATTTAATACTTCAGCATGCATGCGTATCACATGTTATTTGCTTGGGAATGTAAGCAACAAATTTGAAGTAGTGCACGTGCAATCCACAAAGGCATACACTCCCTCATGCATTCTCTATTTCATGTCTTTGAGAAGGTAAGCAATTTCTCCATTTTCAACAATTCCTCATTCCTCTGTGCCTTCTTTGGATTCAATTCTCAATGCATCATTAATATGAGGCCTTTAAAATAATGAGACAGGTTGGGCCCCAAGCAGGTTTGGCCTAAAATTTTTTCAAACTGAAACAACTGGCCTTGAGAAACATCTTGAACAACTGACATTTACGAACGGATCTGACCCAAATAATCGAAAACATTTAAAAACTTCAATTTTTAATATTTCGCTAGCCAAAAAAATTTAATAAATTGCCCCCAGTCGCCTTTTAAAAACACTGCTCAAAACAAATCGTTGGAAGCTGAAAGCTGGCGAGTACGAACCTTGTAGTACAGACAACAACCTTGTAAAATGGCTTCACCCAAAAACGAACGAGACGAGAGATATTAAAATTTGAAAATGTCGTTCAGAATTGCCGGCAACCACAAACTGAAAAACACTGCCGATTGCCTCAGAATGAACTGAATGAAAAATATCAAACCAACTGGAGAGGAACCACTGAAACTGGAAGAAACTTCATATCCAAGGATCGAAACAAACCAACTGCCAACTGGAGATGATCATCCGATCAAAAGCTACGAATTTAAGAAAGGTTATTTTACAAAATTATTCCATCCGCACTTTTATCAATTTTGAACACCTTTTACTGGCCTTGTAATCTGATCAAACAGAAACCTCACAGTCTGAAAACCTGGACAAAGATTCTCTCTCATACATAGAAAATAAGGCCACAACTAACTTCAACATACGATCAATTGGCTATCTAGAAATAATCGTCGAAGTTGTGCCCTCAGAACACCCTGAACTGAAAACAGTCAAATTCATAGAAATTGGGTTTGGAATTGATTGAGAAAAGTCATCAATCGGATTCGTCATAAGCTAAAACTTAACATGGAGAATCAATTTCATGCCTAGATCACAGAACACCATTCAATCATGCTTGACCTTGATCCGGGCGCAAATGGCAGGATCCCAAAGTGAGCCACTCAAAAACTTAACTATGTACTGCCAAAGAAACTTAACAATCTGAAAACTGAATGACCCTGGCAAACATGTCAAACGGGCACATGGGGGGCTGAAAATTGGCAAGATGATTCATTCCCATGCCTACAACATGATGCAACAACCGGTATGCCTTGATCAATCACAAAGCACCTGATGCACTCATCCGAACAGGGCCTCCAACTAAACTGTGCAACTGATTCTCATTAAAATGCTAGAAACTGGAGATGGAATCAGATTGGCAAACTGGGCTAATGGATTCGTCATGGCCTAAAAACTGAAACACAAGGATTATTTGACCCCTGAAATATGTTGCAAAAGGCAATTTCTCAATAGGGTCACAGGGTCAAAAGTTATAACCAGCCAAATAGGGCCACCAGAAATCTGAACAATTACACAAGTGCATGACAATAACAGACTACCAACTTTGAGGCGTTTGAAACCTAATCAAATGGATTTGAAATGACTTGAAAATTGGAACATAGGTTCTTTGATATACATATTAAACATCCTCAGAGTGGTGGGTCATGAAACATTTCTCGGCACAAGATATTCAAGGGCAAACAGGTCCTGCTACAACAATTTGACACTTAGGCACAAACGAAGCTTTAAGTGAACACCTCAAAATGACTACTCCCTAAACATCTTAGATTTAAAATTTAGGAGCTAGAACCCACTGCATATGTCAAACAAAAAGTATTGAACCCGTCCCCCAAGTTGTATCTCATGAAATTCATCAGGTCCATCTCAGTATGCTCTTGAACTAGATCATTTCAAACTGCTCTTTTGAAACACTGAACTTTGCTTAGGAAAATTTTATGAACATGGCTGAAAAAACCACATGAATTTTTTATAGTACTAACATATCCACCCACTGCGCCCACAACACATGTACCCACAATGGTTACCAAAGAGTCAGAGACCATCAAGGTACAATCTACAGGTCCTCAAGATTCAACACCTACAGTGGAAGCACAATTAGAGGTAGATAAGTCTGCACCCACTACAGAGTCACAAAAAGACAATACAATTACCAGTGATAATGTGGAGATAGCCATGGCAACCAAAGATAAGGATCTGGACAAGTTTGAGGAAGCCTTTGTCAACACCCAAGAAGTTGAAATTATTTGTGGTAGCAATTCTCCAAATCCACAAGAAATTTTGATTGAGGACATCACATAAAAAGGAGAAAAGATAGAAAAAGAAATAGAGAAGAAATAAAATGAAGTAAGAGTTAAGCAAGAAATAATGGACAGCACTCCCATCAATCCATCACCCTCTGCATTGTTGTCAAGTTTGACACCTGACACAACCAGTTTGGACTCTTGGGGAGAAGAAGATTTGATAAAATTCAGCATCCTAGCCATGGAAAAGGCCAAAGAAAAATAAGTGATGAGGAATCCCCTCCTGGTAGAATCAGTAAACATTCTGAACAATTTGTTGCTAGAGGACAAGAAAGTGTCAAAGATACACTATGTTGATGATGTAAGTACAATCATCTCACATTTCAAAAGTAATTTCTCAAGCCTTGAAGAATCTGCATCCCTAGTTGCAGAAGAAAAGTACCTGAAGAAGAGGTTGAGTGAATTAATGAGAAACTTTGCACTTGACCTAAGCTCACTCAAGATTGGTCAAGCATCCTTAAAAGAGTTTTCAGATCAAGGAAGAAGAGTCATTGCATAATGCATGGATCAAGATAAGCTTACTGATGCCCATTTCAAGAAAATAAAAGAGGCATAAGCTATGATTAAGCAAGTCAAGAGTTCAGTAAAAGACACATCCACAGATGTAAACATGTGTAATAATGTATACCAAGGGCAAATAGATAAGATTGAGAATGCAGAAAAAGAAATGTCAAAGATTAGGGCAAGGCAAACATAGCTCAGGAATGCTCTTGCACCCTCATTAGATAGACTCAATCAGAACATCAAGGACATAGACGCCACAGTAGTAACATATGATCATGGTCCTCGCACTGACTTGGAGAAGATGGAGAAGCTACAAAATGCACTATGCACCCATCTCCAGATAGTAAAATCCTTGATCACATTTTGGAAGAAGGAGATCCAAAACCTAAAGATGGCATATCCGGATGTTTTCCCTCAGTGAGTATGTGTAGATATAGATTTTGAAACACCTTTGTCATTAATGCCAAAGGGGGATTTGTGTATAGAATATGGATCATAATATGTATAGGGAGATGTAAGTGTATGTATAGAAGACAAAAAGTTTTTTGTATTAAGGGACAATTAGCGACTTGGTCATATTCCTTTGTTGCCATTAATGACAAAGGGGGAGATTGTTAGAAAGTTTTCTATACTAGTGTATATGACTTTATATAGTGTTGTCATTATGGCAAAAAAGTCATATAGTAGTTTGGAGTCAACTCACTTGATGGGAAGATCAGAAATCAGTTAAGTGTTGAAGACTGGACAATGTACAGAGTACTTGAAGCTCAGAGCATCAGTGCACGTGCGTACGACTGAGTTATGGTGTGCGCCCTAGAAGTTAAGTTGGTTAGACTATATTCATTCTTATTCTATGAGTGCATAATTAGATATGCAAGTATGAGGAAGATACAGGCAGTTGAGAGTTGCACAACTAGTGTGCGCCAGTGAAGAACAGAGTAAGAAACCGACTGTTATCATTTTGAGTTGCGGTTATAATCTAATGATGTAAAGGCTATGCACCTATTGTAATTATGTTTTCGACATGTATATATATTTTTTTGTAAACACGCTTGAGCCAATTCAATTGGAAGCGTTGTATGTAATAGGTTTAAGGGCCAACCTAGTTATTTCTTTTGTATGTGCATATAAATATGAAATGCACCCATTGTAATTTGTATGGAAGTTGAGAAAGAATTGTGATAAGTAGAGAAGAAGTGTGCAAAGACACTATAAGATGTATTAGATCTTTGTAAGAGGTCAAAGCATTAGCACATCAAAGGAATTGATCTGACAAGTAGCGTCACAGTGACATTTCTTGCAACAGATATAGTGTGTATCTGATATCAGAAGGTTGTAGCCTTCACCACTTGAGTAGTGAGCTCTAGGATAATGCATCCACTCCCCTAACATGGACTATTGTAAAAGACTCCTAACAGGGTCTGACCCTTGACAAGGTCTATTATACTTAATACATTGTAAAGCAACTCCTAACAGGGTTACGGATCTTCTAACAAGGATCACAAAACACTAGTACATAATATTAATGGGTGTTAATTCCCACTGGGGTTTTTACCTATTTGGGTTTCCCTATAACCATATTGGTGTCATGTGTTGATTTAATGTTTCATATTTATGTGGATGTTCATTTCAATACTTAGGCATTTAAGTTTAGTTTAAAGATTAAAGCAACAAGATAAAATATAGTGAACACTGATTCACCCCCCCTCTTAGTGTTCCCATTCCTAACAAAAAGGTTTCTAATGTGTATATATTTAATGTTTCTAATGTAAATACTATTGATTATATTATAAGAACTAATGTGGATTGGGCATCACAGGGAAAAAAATTGCTGCAGATACTTTAGTTGGGTTGATGACAACTCATATGCATCTATCCACCCATCTCCACTTATCCGCAATGAAGGATTTGAGTGCAAAACGTGTCAGGCTAGGGAAAATTCTAAAATTATATTTTTACGATGCCTTATTTGTATTGTAATCACATATCTTTGTTGTGACCATATGCAGAGATGAACTCAGGAATTAGTTAGTTTAGTATTTTCATATTGTAACTAATATTTTAATATGGATATGATGTAACTTATCTTTGCCTCAAGTGCACATATATGGTTTACATATTTTTTTAGAATAATTCTTCATGTTTATGGCTCAGGTGAGCCCCAATCTGCTATCAATCACATGATTTAACGTATAGTGTTTTCTTGGTTATTCCATTTGTTTCTTGACCATTGAAGGCCATTTGGAAATTTCAACTACACCTAAGGATCCATTAGTAGTTGTGGAAAATAGGATTCATGTTGCAATGCCCAAGCTGCGAGATGGGAAAAGAGACGCAAGAAGAGTGGAAAGAAGATGATCTTCCTGAGATCATGGATCATTTTCAAGCTTCAATGAGGTTTTGTACCATGCACTGTCCATAGATTTGTACGCAATACTGATTTAGGCTGGAAGTAAACTACATATGTCATGTAAACAACATGGTTGAATTCAATCTCTTTTACACATTTTCAAGAGTTTTCCCACCAATACAAGTGTAAATAATGCATTGAACCTAATCTACGAACACTGCGTGGTATGAAGTCTCACTGAAGTTTGAAATACAAGAGTAGGTGACATGGATCCCCCACATGATAGACACTGTGGGGATAATCCTCCCACCCATTTGTCAGCAACGGTAAACCTTATTGAAATTATACAAATTAGATAGTTGAAAAATGTTATATTATTATGTTATTTTATTTAGGGTTTTGGAGTTATTATGATAGTTTTACTAATATTCCTATCATAATTTGATGTTCAAGATAGGGGAAAATCACCTTCAACAATAGAGGTAATAGCTATAGATGCAGATGAGGATATCCCAGAAATTCCTAATCTAATAAATATGTTGAAGAAAAAACTAAAAAGAGTCAATACAAAAATTATTAGCAAAAGAAAATTTTAGAAAAAGCTGCCAAACACCTTAAGACTATGAGGGACTCATATAGATAGAGTATCATCCAGAACCCAAAGTACAAGTGTCCTCCCTTTATTCCAGTGAGGGATTGGAATGAGTTCATTTTGGATGCAAAGGAGAAAGGGGATACTCAAAGAGGAATTACACCAGCAAATGAGAGAAGAAGGTATGCAATAGTATTAACTAATAGTAGAATGTAATAATGCACTAATTAGTGATCTTTATATCTATATCATGTAACATATTTCAAACTTTTCATAGGTTGTAGGACACATCAAAGGCAACAAAGGCCAGACTGCAAAATATTTCATAATAGATGACAAACATAATTGTAGGCATCATGGTCACAATTGTTTGGAGACAACGTAATTGAGTTGTATACCTATATGATGGAGATCAACTTCCGCTCCTCCGATTCCAAGTTGACACTGTAGGATGGAGAACAACTTGGAACCAGAGGTGAAGAAGTTTCTCTCCATCATCTATGTATACCACTCAATTGTGTTGTCTCCAAAAAAATGTGACCATGATGCCTACAATTATGTTTCTCAGCTATTGTGTCCCAATACCCCTTATGACCCTTTATGACTGTTTACATCCTCTAAGAATACATCTTAGAAGTCTTAAAATGTCGTAAAGGGTCATAAGAGGGTCCTAGGAGGGGCCAAATGAGCTTCCACCTTCACATGGTTGGCCCTGTTAAGTAGAGAATGTTAATTAAACTATTCTCAAAACAAAGAGAAGCTCAATAATTTAAGGTCTCAATCCACAGACAAATTAAATTAGACTTACTAAGCCTCTTATTGTAGTTTGTAATAAGATTGATTTGTAACCACTAGAGACTACTCTACAAGCTTGAAGAAGCGATATATTTTGGCAAATGAAGAGTGGAAAGAAGATGATATTCCTGAGATCATGGATGGCCACAATGTTGCAGACTTTATTGATCCAGATATCTTGTAGAAGCTTGAAGAACTGGAGAGGGAAGAAGGGCTTAGGATGGAAGCTAAGGGTGATGAGGATTTCACAATAGCTAACAAACATAATTGCAGGCATCATGGTCATATTTTTTTGGAGACAACATAATTGAGTTGTATACCTAGATGGAGTGCAACTTCTACACCTCCGATTCCAAGTTGACACTGTGGGATGGAGAACAACTTGGAACCGGAGGTGCAGAAGTTGATCTCCATCATCTGGGTATACCACTCAATTATGTTGTCTCCAAAAAAATGTGACCATGATGCCTATAATTATGTTTCTCAGATGTTGTGTCCCAGGGCCCCTTATGACCCTTTATGACCATTTACAATCCCTAAGAATACATCTTAGAGGTCCTAAAATGTTGTAAAGGGTCATAAGAGGCTCCTAGGAGGGGCCAGATGAGCTTCCACCTTCACGTAGTTGGCCCTATTAAGTAGAGAATGTTAAACTATTCTTGAAACAAAGAGAAGCTCAATAATTTAAGGTCTCAGTACAAGCACTAGAATTGAGTTTTTTGACACGGGATGGAAATTTTTTATGTATCAACATGTGATAGAGTTTGGGAAAAGCACCTGCAACAACAGATGCAACAACTGTAGATATAGATGAGGATATCCCAAATCCCTAATATAATAAATACGGTGAAAAAAAAGAGTAATGAAAAAATTATTACTATTTTGGAAGATGCAAATCCAATCGAGGAGATGCTGAAGAGGACAGATGAATTGATGGCGTGAGCACGTCATTTTGAAGTAAGAAGTAATGAATCTTTAGTTATAACAAAAGTTTAATAAAGGTTTATATTTTATACTCTTTTATGTCGTGAACTAAAATATGTATTTGTTCTTGTTACAAAATTTTTTGATTGCTCAATTACCTAGTCATGGACATCGCAGTGAGGCCGGTAGTAGCATCATGCAAAATAGTAATAATTTTTGCATTGACTCTTTTTAGTTTTTTCTTCATCGTATTTATTATTTTAGGGATTTCTGGGATATCATCATCTATATCTACAACTATTGCCTCTATTGTTGTAGGTGCTTTTCCCCTATCCTGAACATCAAATTGTGACAAAAATATTAGTAAAACTATCATAATAACTCCATGAACGTTGTTTTAAGTAATTATCTATGAATGTTGTGTATTAATATTGAATTATATGTCATGTTAATGAATATTGTTGTGTTAATGGGGAATTTAGATTGATATTAGGGGGAGGGGGGGTGAGGCCAGATGAGCTTCCACCTTCACGTGGTTGACCTTGTTAACTAGAGAATATTAAAGTATTCTTGAAACCAAGTGAATCTCAAACTAACATACCTTCATTATTTAATCAATTTCATTCATTCTAGGTCTTTGCTCATAAGTGCATTTTGAATGTGTCCTTGTCAGGCAACTATCAAATAAAAAACTAAAAGGGTCAATAGTCAACTTCTCATCGTCATTGTCTGGCATGATTCAACTTCATTTTGTGTAAGTATTCTTGTATTGAATGCATCAACCTCTCTTGGCCTAATGTGGATTATTTCATTCATTTGTGTTTTTGAGTAGCTGAAGTGTTAAATAAGTTCCTATCTTCTATTCTAAATTCGTTCAAACTGCAGGAGGGCTTGACAGATATACTCAACATAGAATTGACTGCTAGTTTGGGCAATTGAACAGACTGAGTCTTTGGCTTGAGAGAAAGAGTTGGGTAATGTTGTTTCTACAGACCTATGTAATTGTCCTCAGTGGCCTCTTTTGTTTTTAACAAGTTATTTTTATATATATGTAGTGTCCATGTTTTTTTTCTTAATACAGATTCTTTTTGTGTATATGCTAGTGCTATGGAACCTAAATAAACAATTATAAATGTAATAGATAATGTCTTCGATGAAAGAATTGATGTACCACATGTAAACCAAAATCCATGCTTAATGCCATTTTGTGCAAAATAAGTTTGTCTATTAGGATATCAGATTTTGTCACACCCTTCATGAGTGTAATGTTTAAGTTAAGTATTGATGCAATTTTCTAAAGTAGCAAGTTCTATTGTCATTATATTTTTTTTCTAGTTGTTCTGAGGAGATCAAGAATTATCAAGGAAAGATATTGAAGTGGAAAGGAAACATTTCTGAGAGGTTACAAATATTGAGTCATCGATTAGGTATACTTTTTTTTAAGTAATCACTACAGAAATGGTTAAGTTTTCCTGAATTTTTAAAATAAGTCATAATTATTCAGTATCATATTCTTAGTTGCAAGTTGTAGGTCTTCATACCATAACTTTTAGAGTTCAACTCTTACATAGACAAAGTTGTAGGTTATATTGAACCATCTATTATCTTTTTTAACTCTATAGTTGTCAGAAAGATTAAATTCACATCCTATTTGTCATTGTGTTTGGGACATAAAGCTTTATTTAACTAAATTAATTCTTTTATTATTGAGATAAAAAATGTACAAGTAACCCCTAGACTAGGGATTGCATAGAAAACTATCATATGAAGAACTACTGAAATGGCAGTATCAAAGTTCCTTACAAGCAATCCACATATCAAAATCTAGTTGTAGGATTGAAAAAAAAGACAAGATAAAAAAGTTCATAGGCCCATACAAGACACCCACCAAAATATAGACCATCAATTTATAGAACCCTTGCAAGATATCCCAAGGAACGAAAGGTAGTAAAAACTAGATAGATAAAAAAAAGAACATAACCATATGTTGCCTCACCTGTTTGAGGTAAGCCAAACTCGGTCCAATTCTCTTAACAATGGTACATATCCATCCAAGTGCAGAAACCTTCAAATATTTGCAGCGGTAAAGGGAATCCCCATATTTTATCAGCCTAACATAGTCTTTGGCCACTTTGGCAATGAGATTGCGAGCAATATTGATCTGGCCAAGGACCAACTTGTAGTGATCTTTATCATATAAAACATTTAGCAGATCTCCATAAAATGGATGCACATCATCTTGGCGGGGGAAATCGTCTTAGCAAATACATCTGAAGCAGCATCAGTAACCAATACATCACTGACACTTTTTAGATATATTTCATTGACTCCTCAAAATGAGCAGCCTTTATTTCAGCTACCTCATCACTATCATCCTTATCCATTGCCTTGGGGTTCTCACTTCTTTTTCTTTCACATTCAATATCCTGTAAAAGTGCAGAGGAAAGAGAACATGACAAATTGAAATAATAAGATACAAGTTGAGGAAAATTGAATAAAAAAATGTAAAATTCTAACAAACCAGTTCAAAAAAAACCATTAAGAAATTCATAACCAAATCTAGTTTGCAAAAGCCGTCGCAATTGAAACTCACCTTCTCAATATTTTTTCTAATCGCATACTTGCAAGCCCACTAACAAATCTCTGTAATATCGACTCCATTGAATCCTTGGGTATAATAGGCCAATGCCATTAGGTATAATGAAAACTATTTTCTTGGTTGTTATACCATCCATCTTCATCAACAATTGGTTAAGGACTCTATCTACAACACCACCAGCATCCCCAACACTACTTCCACACTGCAAACATGCAAACCAATTATGCATCACCAATCAAAGCCTATCTCTCAAATAGTTCAAACAAAATGCAAAAACCCACAGTTTCACATAGAGCGGAGCATATGGATTGCTAGAGCCCATTGACAAATCTCTGTAATATCTCATTAATAAATATAATGGACGGGGCATTCTTCTCAAACTCCTCAAAAGCCTTCCAGATATTTCTTTCACTTTCTCCATTCAACTTTGACATGATCTCAAGTCCATTGATACAGAAAAACAAGGCACTGGTTTCATTTTCCACTTCCCTAGCAATTAAAGTTTTCCTAGAACTAGGAGGCCCATATAGCAGAATATCCTTTGGGGGATTCACACCAATAGATTTGAAGAGTTGTGGGCGTCTAAGAGGAAGCTCTACCAATTCATGGATCACCAGTCAGAATTAGTTTATTTGTTGTAGAATTGATTTAGTATAGAATATTTTCTAGTAGGATTATTTTTTAAATGCAAGGTTTTCGTAGCATTATCTACCACTTCAAAAAAAGTTTCCATAGCTAAATTTCTTGCCACAGTTAATATTGCTCTAAAAACTTACAAGTTAGTAAGTCCTCAACTAAAGGGTTGATAAACTAAATAAAGTTTCAAACATATGAACAAATAAAACTCATACAAGAAAAAGCCAGACCCAAATTGAATAGCATTGGCTATTTGTCAGCGGAACGTCCCTACTAGAACAGACACATTTATCACTTCATTAAGATGACAATTGTGTACTAAGTTTCCTAACTATATAAGTCATCATCATCTTTATTATCTCTTGTAGCAAATACATCCAAAGCACTAGCAGAAGCACCAGGAAATCAAAATTCAGAACCAAAGCCTCGAGATTGCTATAGTGTTTGTGCAAAGGCTTGATACTTCTGAATATCAGCATCACTGACACTTCTTCCCACATATTTTATTGACTCCTCAAAATGAGTAGCCTTTATTTTATCTACCTCATCACTATCATCCTCATCCATTGCCTCAGGGTTCTCACTTATTTTTCTTTCATGTTCAATATTATCCTGTAAAAGTGCAGAGGAAAGAGAACATGAAAATTTGAAATAATAAGATACAAGTTGAGGAAAATTGAATAAAAAAATGTAAAATTATAACAAACCAATTAAAAAAAAACCATTAATAAATTCATAACCAAATCTAGTTTGAAAAAGCCACCATAATTAAAACTCACCTTCTCAATATTTTCTCTAATAGAATACTTGCAAGCTCTTTGACAAATCTCTATAATATCTCATCAATAAACATAATGGATGGGGCATTCTTCTCAGCCTCCTCAAAAGCCTTCCGGAGATTGCTTTCACTTTCTCCAGCCAACTTTGACATGATCTCAGGTCCATTGATATAGAAAAAGAAGGCACTGATTTCATTTGCCACTACCCTAGCAATTAAAGTTTTCCTAGAACCAGGAGGCCCATAGAGCAGAATACCCTTTGGGAGCTTCACACCAATAGATTTGAAGAGTTGTGGGCATCTAAGAGGAAGCTATACCAATTCACATATCACCAATCAAAGCCTATTGCTCAAATAGTTCAAACAAAATGAAAAAACCCACAATTTCACGTAGAGCAAAGCAGATAGATTGCTAGAGCCCAAAGTAGTCTGGAAAATAGAAAGAGTAGGGACCCACTGGCAACAAGAAGCAGAATGAGTGTGGACACCTGAAGATAAATATCTAGACTAATCATTGATCAAGATGCCGTTGGTGATCAATCTGGATATTTATCTTCAATTATTTTTTAAACACTCTGTTTCGTCAAAATTTTGACCCACATGGGTCAAAAGTTTGGCCTAAAATTGACCATTTTATGTCAAAATGTGGCATCGTGGGTTTGCCATCCTGGTCGGAGCTGCTAAATATTTTGACCAAATGTGGTTGAAATATGACCATCATGAGTTTGGCATCCTGGTTGGAGCGACCAAAGTTTTCGACCAATATTAATTTATATTGGTCGAAAGATCGACCAATACATAAACACTTACCAATGTTATTTTCAGCCTAGATGGCCCTCATTTTTGACCAATAGTGGAGTTGATCATTCGATGGTTTTAGTAATGGGTCAATATTTCAACACAAATAATAGCGACGAACCAGTTGGTCGACCATTCGATCGAGTTGGGTAAAAACTTCGACCAATAGTACATTAAAAAATGGTGCAAAATGTACTAGTGAAAAGAAACAAGCTCATAGATTTCACAACCTCCTTATATCACATGTATTCCATCCATATCTTTTCCAAAGAAAAGACCTTTCATTTATACCTTATTACAATTTACTAAGGTCAGGTCGGCCCATCAGGCTTTCCTAATTACAAATAATTACATAATCCCTTGCTAAGATACACACAGTATCTAGAACAAGTCTACAATGATTCCATTATAATGATTAAGGACCGATATCCTTAATTTATGCTTGCCAAACAAAACACATGCTTCATTCTCTAAGTTGGCTTCAGAATAAACCATCGCTAGAACACATGTCATAGATGACATCACCAATCACTCTGTACCTTGCACTGACCATTGAGAATCCTTTAGTACCCTATCTTTCATCCTTCAAGTTTACATACCTTGAATCCAAGTCTTTTGAAAGATATACCAAACACCTAGAGGCTAACTCTGTGAATTCTCACTATCACAGTCTAGTGACTAGTCTTTACAAAAATAGTTATAACTTTCTTAATATGAAATATCTAATGATGCGATCTTAGATATAAGATCACAACATCTTCCTAAACTCTCATCTATCTTCACAGCATCTAAAACATCTATACACTAACCATACACTGTGATTACCAATCTGATTCCTTCATAGAAGCATATGTTGACATCAGTGAAAAAACACAAATGACAACAATATGAGTGCCCATGTAGTAATGTAGTGATTAAACATATTAAATGTCTCAATCACCACCCATGCATTAGCAATATCCAACAATCTCCCTCTTTGGCATTGATGTCAACATATGAGAAAATCTTATCCCAAAGTTATATCAATCCAAATTCCTTCAACTGAACAATTTGCCCAAACACTAGAGATTTTGTCATAGAAATACTCCCCCTTTGAGAGCAATGGCAAAGGGTGCCATGACCCTTCAACTACCTTCACATATAAACTTTCTTCCATGATCACTCCTCCTGAGGAGTAGATCCCTACATCCAGTCCAGAAAATGATAAGGCTCTAAACATTTCTGGACTGATGCATCTCTACATCATTTAGTTCTTACTAGGAGGGGCCTAAACCCCTAGCATACCTCTAAGATATTCAAAGGTATCTTTTGGTAGTGGCTTTGTAAAAATGTCTGCAATCTTCTCTTTTGTACTAATATATTCTAGCTTGATTTCCTTTTCTGCCACCTTGTCTCTCAAGAAGTGATACTTGATAGAGATGTGTTTAGTTTTAGAGTGCATCACCAGATTCTTTGCTATATTTATTGTGCTAGTGTTATCACAATGGATAACCATAGGCTCATTAAAAGTTATTCCAATGTCTATCAGCATTTATTTCATCCAAACAAACTGAGTGCAGTTTATAGCAGCATCAACATACTCTAATTCAACAGTAGATTGTGCTATACAATCTTGTTTCTTACTTAGCCAATAAACCAACTTTTTCCCAAGGAAAAATGCACCCCCACTAGTACTTTTTTTGTCATCAATATTTCCTACCCAATCAACATTAGTATAGGCATGAAGTTCAAAGCTATCATTCCTATCATACCATAAACTATAGTCTATGGTTCCTCTGAGATACCTCAGTATTCTTTTCATAGCAGCTAGATGTGTCTCTTTGGGTTTTGCCTAATATCTAGCCATAATTCCAACAACATTAGCAATATCTGGTCTAGTGTGAGTCAGATATTGTAGCCCTCCAACCATTGATCTATACAAAGTTTGAAAAACACATTTTGATTCTTCATCAATTTTTATCTTGTTTCTAGTCACCATAGGTGTTCCTACTGGTTTACAATCTTCCATTCCAAATTTCTTAAACAATTCTTTGAGATACTTGGTTTGAGAAAAGAAAATAACTTCTTTTCATCATCAGTGGCTGAATCCAAATCATTCCCAGCCTTCAGAGATTCCTTTTTCTTTACAATCATCTAGTAGTCTATGCCCAAACATAGAAAATGTGTTCACATCTTGTTTTTCCAACTGTCAAAGTTTTCAAGATCAAACTTAAGACTATCCTTCCTATAGAATGCCATTTCCAAGATCACCTCAAGCTATTAAGCTTTCTCTCTAAGGACCACAAGCTCTAATACCAATTGTTAGGAATAATAGTCCACAATACAACTAAGAGGGGGGGTGAATCAGTTGTATAACATAATATTAAACTTTAATCTTTAAGCTTATCAATATTAGAAACAATGAATTCCAACACAATAACATAATATTTTGGTTTCAGAGAAACCCTGTTAAAGGTAAAAACTCTGGTGGGAATTAGCACCCACAAATGATGTATTGAAAGTATAGTAATCCTTGTTAGAAGATGTAGCCCTATTAGGAGCTTATTGAAACATTATAGTACATAGTCCTTGTAAGAGGACATACCCTGTTAGGAGTCAAGGAAAAAGAGAGGGCTCACTGCCCAAGGCTCACTACCCAAAGAAGGTTAAATCCACCTTCAAAACTCACTAGTTCACAATAGGTGTATATGAAGAAATACACAATCTTTTGAACTATTTTCAAGAAATTGTCTTTGCTTGATCAGTTCCAATGAGGTCCACCAGTAATCCTCTACTCTACATACAACAGACACAAGTTCACAGCTTTCACAACCTCCTTATATCACATGTATTCCATCCATATCTTTTCCAAAGAAAAGACCTTTCATTTATACCTTATTACAATTTACCAAGGTCAAGTCAGCCCATCAGGTTTTCCTAATTACAAATAATTACATAATCCCTTGCTAAGATACACACGGTATCTAGAACAAGTCTACAATGATTAAGGACCGACATCCTTAATTTATGCTTGCCAAACTAAACACATGCTTCATTCTCTGAGTCAGCTTCAAAATAAACCATCGCCAGAACACATGCCATAGATGATGTAACCAATCACTCCATACCTTGTGCTGACCAATGAAAATCCTTTAGTACCCTATCTTTCATCCTTCAAGTTTTCATACCTTGAATCCAAGTCTTCTGAAAGATATACCAAACACCCAGAGGCTAACTCTATGAATTCTCACTATCACAGTCTAGTGACTAGTCTTTACAAAAATAGTTATAACTTTCTTAATATGAAATCTAATGATGTGATCTTAGATATAAGATCACAACATCCTCCTAAAATCTCATCTATCTTCGTAGCATCTAAAACATCCGTACACTATGATTACCAATCTGATTCCTTCATAGAAGCATATGTTGACATCAGTGACAAAACACAAATGACAATAGTATGAGTGCCCATTCAGTAACGTAGTGATTAAACATATTAAATGTCTCAATCACCACCCATGCATTAGCAATATCCAACAATATCAATGTAAATGTCTATAGATCAATGTAAAATATGTATCAATGTAAATTTCTATATATCAACGTAAAACACATATATCAATGTAAATGACTATATCACTGTAAAATATGTATCAATGTAAATGATTGTATGAATGTAAAACATGTACATACATATCTAATATCAACATGCATCATGTGTACAACTACAAAAGGTCTATAGAAATAAATACATGTATGTGTACTAGATCAAAATCAATGTCACATGTAAATCTAAATGTATGTACACATTACACGTGTATGTATATAGATCAAAAAAATCAATGACTGCTATCACATGCTATGTTCGGGCTTGTATGGATCCTCGGCCTACTGGACCTGAGTCTATATGTAAATGTAACAATTTACCAATAATTAATATAATGTCTTGAGCTATTTTTAAAATGTATATTTAAACTCAACAAATAAATTATTTAATTTAAATTATTTTACCTATATATCCTGATGAATTGGATTTGTATGCTCCTCTAAATCTCCATATGTAGCACCCATCATAGTGTCCTCTACCAAGTTTACATATATATATATATATATATATATATATATATATATATATATATATATATATATATATATATATATATATATATATATATATATATATATATATATATATATAGACACACACACACACACACACACACACACACACACAGATATATACAATTACTTGATTGTTCTTGAATCTTGAAATTAAATGGTAATGCAAGAAAGGGTCACGAGGGGCCAAAGGATGGCACACCCTGATGATCCAAGCCTTCTCAACACACATGGAAGCTAACAAACACAATAGTGAGAGAGAGAATGCAGAGTCTTTCATAAACTTTGATCATATAAAACCATATATGCTAGGTTGTAAGGCCTTCCCAGTTTTGGCTAGATATTACAATGAATCTCATAAGTCCTAAAACATGTGAGGATCTGTACAAATCACCGCTCTAATGTCTACACCCTATCTTCTACCCAAAACTGTTGCCTAAATTCTAACCCAACAACTACATTTATACAAGAGTCTACAGAACTAAGTTGGCCTTCAGATCCACAATCAACATAAGGAACGATGAGATCTAGGACCACAAGCCTCCCAATGAAGGATTCCAACATTAAATTTGTGACCCATAATAAATGCACAAGTCATCCCAACAAGAACTCAAAATAAACTACTCAACAAACAAGGATGACTAAGCAACAGACAAGCAACGCTGAGTGCTAGTGAAACAACCGACCACCCAGGAGATGACCAACCATACTTGGCAACCAAAAGAAAGAAACCAACTACCGACCAACTTGGTCAAAGAAGAAACTGAGAAAGACAGAAAATTTCAAACATATTTTTGGTGACACAAGATTGCCAAGGACCCAAGATGCTCCTGCATTAGACACCTGGGGTTATTTTGAAATGATTCTCAGAATCATTTAGTAGGTATGATCCAAGCTACATCCAACTTAGACTGAGAAATCCATGAACTGTCTTCCATTAGTCTATTCTTCCACTTTACCAGATATTCCATATATTGTTTTCCTTTTGTGCTCTTGCCAACTCTTTCTTTCAAAATCTGCTCCACTTATTCATTTTGCTTCTTAGGATACTCTGTCGGTACTATCATTTCTTCATCAGATTCATGATATTCATACAAATCAGAAATGTTGAAAATAGGTGATATATCCATATCATCAGGTAAATCAATCTCATATGCATTTACACTGTCAAATTTCTTCAAAATCTTGTAAGGTCCAAATTTCTTCATCTTCAGCTTTCCATATGTGCCAACAGGAAATCAAACTTTCTTCAAATGAACCGTCACTTCATCACCAACATCAAAATTCTTATGTCTTCTGGATTTATCAGCTCTATCTTTGTATTTCTGATTACTCTCTTCCATTTCAGTTTCACATCTTCATGCAATGTCTTCATGTATTCAACAAATTTTACTCCTTTAGCACTCCTTTTATTCTCATCATCAATGTCTCTCAAATTAGATATACCTCTCGGTTGTGTGCCATTCACAATTTCAAATGGTGTCTTTCTAGTACTCCTATTCACTGAATTATTGTATGCAAACTTTGCTTGGCTAACACATAATCCCAACTATTCACTGTGTCTCCAACTAAGCATCTCAAAAGATTACCCAAACTTTTGTTCACAGCTTCTATCTGTCCATTGGTTTGTGGGTGAAATGTAGAACTATATTTCAACTCAGTGCTAGAATTTTTCCAAAGGGTCTTCCAAAAGTATCCCACAAATTTACTGTCTCGGTCAGAGATAATACTCCTCGGTAACCCATGCAATCTCACAATTTCCTTAAAGAAAAGGTTTTCTACATGTACTACATCTAATGTCTTTCTACATGGTATAAAATGTGCCATTTTAGAAAATCTATCCACAATCACAAATATAGAATCATTATCTCTTACTATCTTCGGTAAGCCAAGAACAAAATCCATACTGATGTTAATCCAAGGTTTCTTAGGTACAATAATCAGTACATACAAACCAGTATTCTAACATACTCCTTTTTTAACTTGACAAATTCCACAACTTTTCACAAATTTCTGAACATCTTTATACAATTGCAGCTAAAAGTACTTTTCCTTCAACAAATTCCATGTTTTATCAATGCCAAAATGTCCAGCCAAACCACTATTGTGTTTTTCTTTCATCAAATTAGTTCTCATTACTCCTGTCGGTATACACAACTGAATACCTTTGAACAACATACCTTCTTGAATAACATATTCATCCCATTTAGTATCTTGTTGATCTTTTATAGGTGCTCTGCACTTTCTCCATGGCTCAAAAAAATTAGGATCATCCTCATAAGAATATTTCATCTCATCAAAACCAAGAACTTGAATTTTCATCTCGGTCATCAAAGATCTCCTTCTACTCAATGCATCAGCAACTCAGTTAGTGAATCCACTCTTATGTTTTATCACAAATGTATAACTCTGTAAATACTCAACCCATTTCATATGTCTTTGGTTCAACTTATTTTGACTACCCAAATACTGTAGAGCCTTATGATCAATATACAACACAAATTCACTCGGTATCAAATAATGTCTCCATTTCTTCAGTGCTTGAAAAATAGCATAGAACTCTTGATCATACACAAAATATTTCCTTTTAGCATCATTCAACTTTTCACTAAAGAAAGCAACAGGTTTATCTTCTTGACTCAACATAGCTCCAATTGCACTTCCACTTGCATCACATTCTACTTGAAATACTTTACTGAAATCAGGTAATGCAAAAGTAGGTAATTCAACAACCTTCTACTTTAGAGTATCAAAACTTTTATCAGCTCCAAATGTACACTTGAATACTCTTTTGTCTCCTCTTATAGTCTCAGTCATAGCATTACAAATTGCACTAAAATTTCTAATGAACTTCCTATAAAAACTTGCCAGTCCATGAAATGATCTTACCTCACTAGCATTTTCAAGTGTAGGCCAATTTAGAATAGCTTCAACCTTTTCAAGATCCATCTTCAATCCATCATCTGAAATAACAAATCCCAAATACACAATCTCTTCTTTCATGAATGAACACTTTTTTAGATTTATCAACAACTTTTCCTCTTTCAATCTCTGCAAAACTTGTCTAACATGCAACAAATGTTCTTCTGTAGTCTTATTCAATATCAGAATGTCATCAAGATACAATCACACACTTACCCAAGAATTTCTTCAAAAATTCATTCATCAACCTCATAAAAGTACTCGGTGCTTTAGTTAGACCAAAAGGCATAACCAATCACTCATACAAACCTTCTTTTGTCTTGAAAGAAGTCTTCCATTCATCACTTTCTCTAATTCTGATATGATGATATCCACTTTTCAAATCAATTTTGGTGAAATATTTTGCTCTAGTCAAACTATCCATGATGTCATCCATTCTTAGTATAGGAAACCTATACTTCACTGTTATCTTGTTGATTGCTCTAGAATTAGTACACATTCTCCATTCTCCATTCTTATTTGGTGCTAATAAAATAGGTATTGCATAGGGACTCAAACTTTCTTTGATCAAACCTTTCTCCAACAATTCTTGAATTTTTCAGTTCAATTCCTGATTTTCGGGAGGTGTTAACCGATGAGGTGCCTTATTTGGTAAACTACCTCCATGGATTAGATCCATACAATGATCAATACTTCTTTTTGGTGGCAAACCATTAGGTACATTGTCAAAAATGATTTGACTATACTCGGTGAGTAACTTATCAATCTCTTTAAGACACTATCCTTGGTCTTCTTACTTGGCTTGTTAGGGATTACAGCAAAACATACATCATTCCTTTTCAAATCTTTAACAAACTTTCTTCCTTCCACTAAGAAAACTTTCACAAATGTGCAAACATTACTAGCAGGTTCTTCTATCAAAGGTAACAAGATTTGTTTCTTTCCATCAGCCACAATAGTATACTTATGCAATCTCCCATCATATATAGCATGTCTATCATATTGCCAAGGTCTACCCAACAAAATATGACAACAATCCATAGGCATGATATCACACAACACCTTATCATAGTGTTTTCCAATCTTCAAATTCACATAACATTGTTCACTTACCATGAGTGTATGTTCATCCTTGTTCCATGAAATCTGATAGGGCTTTGGATGTTCTAGTGTTTTCAACTACAATTTTGTGACCATCTCTTTAGATGCCAAGTTCTCTGAGCTACCACTATCAATGATTACCTTCCAAACTTTATCAAAAACTCTACATCTAGTCTTGAACAAACTTTTCCTTACAGGATCTTCCCTTTTTCTTTCATTCCATAGTGCTCTCCTTACCATCAGGTTACTTTCCTTTTCAGGTTCATTCAGTGGCTCTTCTTCAACCAATGCATTTCTACTACTACCAGCCTTCTTAGTTACTTGTGTACATTCAAATGATCTATGTCCTTCCTCTCCATAGTTATAACAAGTTCCTCAAAAGCTTCCTTTTCTATAACCACCTTGGTAGTTACTGCCTTTACCTCTAGATGAACTTTCACCTTTCCACTCGGTCTTGCCTTTGTCCAAATTTGTCTTCTTAGGTTCAGATCTACCATTTTCACCATTAGATCTACCTCTTCCTCTAGGGAATCTACCACCTTGACCTCTCTATCTTTGCTCATGTCTTTTGTTCAATTTCTCCTTGGCTTTCAATGCAAATTGATAAGCCTCTTCAATGCTTTCTAACTTAACCAAGCTGATTTCCTCTTTCATGGAAACTCTCAAACCATTCAAGTATCTACCAATTCTTTCCACATCATATTCATCATGTCTAGATCTGATATCTAGTCTATAGAATTCCTCAGTGCACTCTTTTACCGAGCTATCTTTCTACTTCAAGCTTTGCATTCGCCTAACTAGGTTAATCTAATAATCACAAGGTAAGAATTTTCCTTTTAATTTATTTACCATCTTACTCCATACCTTGATTTTGTCTTTGCCTTTCCTCTTCCTATCCAATTGTAGATGTTCCCACCATAAGGATGCATGACCCTTCAACTTATTGCCCTCAATCTTCACCTTCTTGTGTTTAGGTATGTTTTCATATTCAAAATACTTTTCCATCTTAGTGATCCAGTCCACCTATTCATCAAAATCCAATTTTCCACCATACTCAGGATGATTGAAATGTGGTGTAGACTTTAGACTCTTCAAATCCTTTAAGAATCTTTCCTCACCCTGATCCATCACAGGTGTAGGTTTTGCATTTGCCTATTCTTATTCAACTTCATCATCACTAACATCTTCAAGATGTTTGTCTCTTCTTTGGGTTGTTTCAACTGCTTCTAGCCTTGCAACAATTTTCCTTACCATATCTACCAATCTTGGATCTGGATCTCATGTCCCATGAACCATCTTGACAACCCTATGCAATTGCAGGTTAGATCGCAATATGCTACCCCACAACAATCAACTAGGGATTTAAGAGGAACCAACAAACCTAGATCCACAGACCTAGATCAAGATCTCACCTTGCTCTGATACCACCTAATGCAAGGAAAGGTCATGAGGGACCAAAGGATGGAACACCCTGATGATCCAAGCCTACTCAACACACATGGAAGCTAACAAACACAACAGTGAGAGAGAGAATGCAGAGTCTTTCATAAACTTTGTGTTATACACTGAATTTGCACCCTTCGTTCAAGCTCTCGTAGTCTTGATAACTCAATATAAAAAGGGAATCATCTCAAGGTTGTGGGACCTTTTGCTAACTGAGATGAGACCTCCAGATTCTAGGCTGGTTCCTCTTGGATAATCACCTTGATTTGCTTTTAGATAGGAAAGTAAACTTGAGGGGAAAAGGTGTAGAAGGAATGCATGAAAGGGAAATGACTGAAAGCAAATCTATCCTACTAGGTGATGCACCGAAACTAGGGTTTGGATCTCAGTATAGAGGAATGAAACCAGTGAGAGGCTTAGGTCTGAGAGATCATAGCTTATTGAATAGGCTTGCATGAGTATTTCATAAGAGGGCCTAAAACTAGACACAAATTATGACCTGCAAGTAGACATTCTCTTCAGCAAAAGGGCACAGGAATGAGATAGAATGATAGGGGCTAAACTATACCCACAAACTCAATCCAATCAGATCAATCATAGTAGTGCATAAATAAGCTGAAAGTAAAGGGGATCAGGAAAAGGCTAAGTATCATTGAAAGCATTCATAACTTCAATCCAATAAGAGACAAACTCAGACAAGAAGGCATGAGGACAACAAGAGTGTCACAGAATGCTTTGCAATATTTGAATTCATCAATGAGAACTTACAGGATGTGAAAAACTAGAGAGCAGGAAAAATGCTATAGATAGCTTTCCAAGAAAAGAGTCTTTCCTTTTTACAAAATGTCAATTCTGAGCACTACAGGCTCCAAAAAAAGAATATATACATCCCTCAATTGCATGCAGGTAGGAGTCAAAAACTTAAGTAGGGTACAAAAATATGCATAAAATAATCAACCCTAGAACAATCAAAATCTGATCATAAATGTGTTCTGTGAATATCATGGCTGATCAGATATTTTGTTTGTGTGTCCATCTCTGCAGATCAACAACTTGATCCATCAACCTCTTTGCAAGCTCACTCTGTTATGAATGCACAAAATCCAATCATATCCTTGAAAGGACTTAAAAATGGCTGACTAAATCCTCTTCCAATTCTCCCAATTGCAACTGCCTCCAAAGTCATCAATTCTCGGCTACCCACACTTTTCAAATGCTCACCTTCGAAGAAAAACTCACGAAAAAAGGTTGCATGGCTTAAAAATATCACTGGTCACATGATCGCATGAGCTAAAAGAGCCTCATGTGATCATGCGACAACCTTCTTTGAAATTGCCACCGCCTTAGCAATGGTCGCATGATCGCATGAGGCCGAAAGGCTTCCATGCAATCATGTGACAAGTCCTTTTGAGATCAGCCTTTGCCCACGCAAGACACCTCGGCCTCACAAGACCGCACTACAAACTAACTCTGGCTTCACCTCGAGTCACCTTTCTTCCTTTAGTCATGGAATCATTTAATACTCTAGCTAACCCCAGGTTGATCTAGCGAACATGAGATACCCCTTTAGTCACTGAGTCACAGAATATATCTAACCCTGGGCCCACCTTGAGTTCATCCTCTTTGCAGTCGCAAAGTCATGCAATGTCCTTCTTAACCCCGGGTCGATCTGGTGACTGCGAGAAATCCTTAACCATGCAACCGTGAACTTACCAGGCCCACACTGCTTTGAAATAACATTGGTCACATGATCGCATGAGGCCGAAAGGCTTTGATGTGATCATGCGATAACCCTTTTAAAAAATTGCCCTACCGCCATATCAGCACTCGGGACCCGCAACAACCTCTGCCGACCGCACATAGAACTAGGCCCACCTCCAACTGTGTAACTGTGCAGCCACGTGTCACTCCCCCATTCAATCCGACCACCACCTCAACAAACACCTCGACACCCCTAGCACAGGACCCACTGCAACCGCCTACAACCATGCTAACCATTGACGATTTGTCGCATGGTTGCATGGGCTTGGAAGAGCCCATGTAATCATGAAACTAACCACATGATGCTAGCCTGACCACAAACTGCCACCACCAAAATTGGACATGATTTGTTGCATGGTCGCATGGGCTTGGAAGAGCCCATGCGATCATGCGACTAACCGTAAAATGCTAGCCGCTGACCGTTTGTTGAACCCTGCAGATTGTTGCCGGCCTGGACATACCGCATCAACAGTTGTCGTATGATCTCATGGGATCGAAAGATCCTATGCGATCATGCGACAACCATCAGATCTTTGCTACACTGGCACAGTCCTTGGCACTGGGACCCACCTGTCAAAGTTGGGCGCTTAGGGCTGAAAACATAGAAGGGGTGTCGAAAACATAGAGGGTACACCGAATTTCAGAGCGGAGAGGTCGAAAACACACTGAGTTTTCAGACCAAAAGGCAGAAAACATCCTGAGTCTGCAAAGAGGAAGGTCGAAATCACACCGAGTTTTTGACACTTGAGCAAAAAACACACTGAACTCTCGACATTAAAAGGTAGAAAACACAAAGAGCTTTCGACACTTGAGCATTACACTTTTGGAAAACAGGACCCGTGGCCAAAAATGAATGATAGGGAATTTTTGGGCAACACTTTGATCATATAAACCATACATGTTGGGTTGTAAGGCCTTCCTAGTTTCAACCAGATATTACAATGAATCTTAGAAGTCCTCAAACATGCAAGGATCTATACAAATCACCACTCTAATATCTACTCCCTATCTTCTACCCAAAATTGTTGCCTAAATTCTAACCCAACAACTACATTTATACAAGAGTCTACCAAACCGAGTCAACCTTCAGATCCACAATCAATGGAAGGAATGGTCAGATCTAGGACCACACACCTCCCAATGAAGGATTCCAACATTAAATTTGTGACCCATAATAAATGTACAAGTCAGCCCAACAAGAACTCAAAATAAACTACTCGGAAAACAAGGATGACCGAGCAACAGACAAACAACGTTGAGCACCAATGAAACAATTGACCACCTAGGAGATGACTGACCATACTCAGTAACCAAAAGAAACCAACCAACTCAGTCAAAGAAGAAATCGAGAAACACATAAATCTTCAAACATATTTTTGGTGACACAAGATTGCCAAGGACCCAAGATGCTCCTACATCAAATGGTTTCTTACATGTTGTAATGCATGGCTAATGTCAGATAAATTAGAAGAGTGTAAGGACACCGCATCAGGATCAATGACCTCATCCACAAGAAAATCTAAGAATCTAGTGTGAAATCATGAGGTCATAGGTGTCTATTGTAGGGGATCTTGTGTATATTGTGGAGGTAGTGTAAGATCATCCACACTCTATCATGGAGCTGTAGGATGTATCTAGACATCATCCTATTTAGAGGTACCTACCTTTGCATCTCCCTATCCATAACTACTTCCTATGGGGGATCTAGCCTATAATCCTCAAATGAATGTAGGCATTTCATGTAGAGGAACCCCATGAAACTTAATAATTCTCTGGTAATATTCCAAGAGATCACTCACTTAATTGGAGCTCATGTCACAGAGATGATCCTTTGGTAGTCATGCTATCTCATCTAGATTGGGAAGATCAAATCAGATGTAAGGATCATAAAATGGACTAGAAGGATCAACACTCATGCTCATCTGAGATCTGAGCATGTACCTACCCAGATGATCAGATGACAACTCATCAACCAGAGTCACGATGGTGAAAATTCTAGAAAACATATCTATGCATGCATCCTCAGTTGTAGCCTGTCCAACTCAAGTGTAGGTCTCTAAACCTTTTGGAAGAACCCAAAGTTTTTGATCCACAAATGCCCTCTTACTAGGGGGTTGCTGTAAATTAGGTCATCTACACTTATAGGTGATATCTCCCCTGACCCTAACTAGCATGTGGAGATAAATCTATGTAATCAACATCATAACCCAAATAGAGCTCTGCAAATAATTATTTGCAGAAATATAGGGGCACCGTTGTTACAAGTAGCAATTTTTGTTGCACCAAAATATCAACCTATTAATGCCCGATACAACCACTAGACTTATAGAAGACACACGGGGTGGCTAATCCATGTCACAAATCCTGAGGGGAGCATTGACCATTTTTACAACAATCTCCCCCTCAACGTTACCCAAGAGGATTCAAACCTGTGACCAAGCTCTGATACCACTTGTTACAAGTAGCGGTTGTTGTTGCACCAAAAGATTGACCTGTTAATGCTTGATACAACCACTATACTTATAGAAGACACAAGAGGTGGTTAAGCCATGTTGCAAATCCTGAGTGAGCACTGACCATTTTTACAACAACCTCATCATTTTTGGGCCACATATGGTGGGTCACCGACCATCACAGATATATAAAAGGGGCTACTAAGTCATCTATACATTTGGTGACCCTTTATGCTCTAACCACCATCTTATCTATGTAATGGGTTCCAAACACATGCTTAACCTGAGTAACAAAACATCTAAATCAACTGTCTGTTAACCCACAATCCCTATGACAGTGCTAGAGAGGCTACAGTAAAAAGCATGAATCAATGTATTATCATATGGATTGTATGATTCAGCCTTCTGAATCATACTCATAAGCTCAGTAGGAATAGATGTCAAATTCTCCCTATTAGGGAGGATAGTACTATTTTTCAATGTCCACTCTAATGCATTTAGAGCGACGTGCATCCTAGAAATAGTCTCAACTATACAACTATCTCTACTCTGTGGGGGTACAATGCTGGTCTAAGGATGCTCATAATGTCTGACTATTATGAACGCTAGGCTCTGAACCACTAGAAGCCATGATATACACAAATGTAATATATATCTAGATAAAAACTGCTCACTACAAGTGGGAACATACATGTACATACATTCATTAGAAAATCAATATATATATATATATACACATGTTGAAAAAGAACATGTTTTTAAATAAATTAAAAAGTGTCTAATATTATATAAAATATGTACATGTGCACACTTACATTTGAAAATAATTTCAAATAAATTAAATTTTAGGATAATTTATCTATACTAGATAACTTGAAACATACATACTTCAAATGAAAACATTTAACTTCAAACATGAACTAATTCATACATTTGTATATAAATTAAATAAAAATATTTAAACATTTAAACATTGAAAACTTCTGAGCAACATGTGCAACACTTTTGAACTAGAAAGCTCATAAATTAAAAACCACAAAATTCTAGAATGTTTATTTCCTTTAGTCCCAAGAAAATAAGTTTGGAGCTTCACTAGCCTATAATAGGTGAAATTGGAAGAAAATCAATAGGAAATGCATGAGAAAAATGAATTTAATACAAATCCAAAATCTACCTATTCTTGACAATAATTTTGAGATAAATTCTAAATCCTCAAATACCACCCATGGATGAAATACTACTAAAGGGTGGTAGAAATGACTTCAAAAGTGAAAAAATCTCACATAAATTTAATATATTACTTAAAGATTTATTCCTTGACACAAGTTGTATTCTTGAAAGGAAAAAAAGTGTCCAATCATGAAACATCTTTATATAAAAGATATATTATTTGTACTTTGGTAATGTGTGAGAGGATTCAAAAGAAAAGTTTTCATGAATACATTTTTATGCGAAGAAGGAAGGGAAATGCTCTAGGATAAGCCTAAAAATGATATATGCTCAAGGAGAATTTTACAAGGTGTCTTTTCATTACCCATGTGCATAAAGGTGTCATAGAGGCTATTGAAGTGGGAGTAACTTATTAAATTACAAGCAAGTTGAGCAATAAGTTTGACTTTGGTGGGAAGAATCTGCAAACATTAAATTGAAGTACTCCATGTCACTTTAATTATTTGATTTTAATTTTTAATTAATTTGTATAATTATACAATAAATGATACATTTTGGGTGTTGCATAGACATTTCTACTTGTGAGTATCTAGCTCTAGTACTGACCTATTGGGTTGATTAGACTGGCAAGGTCAAATCCAAAGTTGCGGTTCCACACATTTAAGGTTCCATTTAGACTACTTAGAAAATGCCACACATGGATTTTAAAATCAAGAATTAAATTAAACCAAAATTAAATTCTCTTGGATAAAGATTTTAGGTTCATCCCATATGATGCAATATAACCAAAATATTGACTTACCATGGGTAGATTCACCCGAGGGCCATCTAAGTGTGCAACATATGTTAGGAATAACAGTCCACAATACAAATGAGAGGGGGGGGGGTGAATCAATTGTATGATATATTATTAAACTTGAAACTTTGAATAGCAACAATATCAAATCCAATGAACACAATGAATGCCAACACAACAACACAATATTTTGGTGTCAAGGAAACCTTGTTAAAGGTAAAAACCCCAGTGGGAATTAGCACCCACAAATGATGTACTGAGGGTATAGTATCCTTGTTAGAATATTTAGCCCTGTTAGGATCTTATTGAAATGTTATAGTACACAGTCCTTGTTAGAGGATAGACCCTATTGGGAGTCAAGAAAGAAGGGTGGGCTCACTGTCCAAAGAAGGTTAAATCCACCTTCAAAACTCACTATTCGCAACACAAGTGTATATGAAGAAATACACAATCTTTTGAACTGTCCGAAAGCAACTATCTTTTCTTGATCAGTTCTAATGAAGTACACCAGTAATTTTTTTCTCTACATCTAGCAGACACAAGCTTGTAGCTTTCACAATCTCCTTTACATCACATACATCCTCACCATTATCTTTTCCAAAGAAAAGACCTTACATATATATCCTATTACATTCTACATGATTAGGTCGGTCGATTAGGCTTTCCTCATATACAAAAATTTACATAGACCCTTACTAAGATATAAACGGTATCTAAAACAAGTATAAAATGATTACATTACAATAATTAAGGACTGACAACCTTAATTTACAATCACCAACCAAAATGCACACTACATCTCTGAAGTTAGCTCCCAAAGAAGTCTTCTCCAAAACACATGCCACAACTAACGTCATCCAATATTATGTACCTTGTGCTGACAAATGAAAATTCTCCAATACCTTGTCTTTCATCCCTCAAGCTTGCATACATTGAATCCATACCTTCTGTAAGATATACTAGAAACACATAGACTTGCTTTGTCAACTTCCATTGTTAGAGTCCAATAACCAGTCTTCACCAAAATAGCTGTAACTCATCCAATATGCAACATTACATGATGCGATCTTGGATATAAGATCACAACATCATCTAGAACTCTCATCTGACTTTGCATGATCTGTAACATCCGTATAGTGTCCTTACACTATAATAACCAGCTTGTTCTCTTCACAGAAACATATGTTGACATTAGCGACAAAACACTAATGACAACAATAGAAAATCTAGCTTCACTCAACATAGTGATTAAACATATAAAATCTCCTCAATGCATTAGCAATATCAAATAATCTCCCCCTTTGGCATTGATGTCAATATATGGGAAAATCCATTAACCCAAAGTTTTATCAATCCAAAGATTTGCAACCAAATAGTACTATCATAGTACACCTCCATAAAATCTCCTCATATACTAGGGATTTTATCATAGCAACACTCCCCCTTTGACAACAATGGAAAAGGGTGCCATAAGTCATCAACTATCCTTCTCAACTTTCTTCTATGATCACTCCCCCTGAGGAGTAGATCCCTACATCAAGTCTAGAATATGTTAAGGCTGTGAAAAACCTCTAGACTAATGCATCCCTGCAACATTTAATTATGACTAGGAGGGGCCTAAACCCCAAGCATACCTCTGAGATATTCAAAGGTATCTTTTGGAAACTGCTTTGTGAAGATGTTAGCAATCTGTTCCTTTGTGCTAGTATACTCCAACTTTATTTCCTTCTCTACCACCTTGTCTCTCAAGAAGTGATACTTGATAGAAATATGTTTAGTTTTAGAATGCATCACCAGATTCTTTGACATATTCACTGTACTGGTGTTATCACAATGGATAACCACTAGCTCATCAAAAGTTATTCCAATATCCTTAAGCATTTATTTCATCCAAACAATTTGAGTGCAATTAATAGCAACAACAACATACTCTAATTTTGTAGTAGATTGAGCTATACAATCTTTTTTCTTACTTAGCCATGAAACCAACTTTTTCCCAAGGAAAAATGCACCACCACTAGTACTCTTCCTATCATCAATATTTCCTACCCAATCAACATCAATATAAGCATGAATTTCAAAACTATCATTCCTATCATAGCATAAGCCATATTCAATTGTCCCTTTCAGATATCTGAATATCATTTTCACAATAGCTAGGTATCTCTCTTTTGGTTCTCTGATATCTAGCCACAATTCTAACAACATTAGCAATATCTAATCTGGTGTGAATTAGATATTGTAATCCACCAACCATTGATATGTACTTGGTCTAAAATACACACTGAGTCTCATCATTACTTGATAGTTTATTACCAATCACCATGGGTGGTCCCATTGGTTTACAGTCTTCCATTCCAAACATCTTAACATTTCTTTAAGATACTTAGTCTGAGAAATAAAAATGCCATTTTTGTTCTTAATTATTTGCAGTCCAAGAAATAATTTCATTTCACCTATCATGGACATCTCAAATTCATTTTCCATCTCTTTAGAGAACTTCTTACACAATTCATCATTGTCTCCAAAGATAATATCATCGACAAAAAATTCAATTATCACAACTCCATCTTCACTAGTTCTTAATATAAATTACTATCAACATTACCTTTTCTAAATCCAAGGCAAAGTAAGTATTTATCTAACCTTGCATACCATGCCCTTGGAGCTTGCTTCAGTCCATAAAGTGCCTTCTTCAACTTTCATACCATGTTTCTATCTTTGGATATAGGAAATCCATTTGTTTATTAAATGTATACCTCTTCTTCAAGTTCCCCGTTCAAGAATGCAGATTTCACATCCATTTGATATACCTTGAAGTCTTTATATGCAACATAAGCGAAGAAAAATCTCACAACCTCTATTCTAGTAATAGGGGAAAATGTTTCTTCAAAATCTATACCTTCTTGTTGTGAATAACTCTTACATACCAATCTTTCTTTGTTTCTTACAATATTTCCTTCTTCATTCATTTTGTTTCTGAAAACCTATTTAGTTCCTATTACATTTTTGTCTTTAGGTCTAGGAATCAGTTCCCACATGTTATTTTTCTTTATCTGATCTAACTCTTCCTTCATAGCATTTATCTAAGATTCATCTCTACAAGGTTCATCTATTATCTTTGGTTCAACTTGAGAAATCAAACAAATTTCTTCTCTAGACTTTGATCTAGTCATTACACCTTGATTAGAATTACCAATAATTTAATTTTCAGGATGATTGTTCTTTACATACCTCGGATTCTTAGGAACCTCAGTAGCCTCAATTGTGTCAACATCACAAGTCTCATTTTCACATTCTACCTCAACATGTTCTTCTTCTTCTACAGAAGTAACCTCTTTGATATTTGTAATCTGATTACTGTCATACATTCTCTCTTGTATCTAAAACTTCTCATCTATCCTTACATTGTTACTTTCAATCATAGATTCCTTCATCTCAGATTAAAATATTTATAAGCCTTTCTCTTGGTAGAATAACCAAGGAAAATTCCTTCATCACTTCTAGCATTAAAATATTAGGAATGAATGCTAAATGTTTGGCAGACATTTTGTAGCAGTTGTTGTTGCATTCATGACTATGATTGTCATTGATGTCAACACAGTGATTTACCGAAGACTTGCAGAGAAGCAGATAGAATTTGGATTAGCGCACGTGGGTTATTGCATTTGGAGCTATGCAATGTTGAGGTTATACTCTTTGATATGTCATATGTCTATGGTTAAGAGCACAGACAATAATTCATTGATTCATGGAAGTTATGATCATTTTGGTGGAAGTAGTATTCAAGTAGTGTTCCTAAGTAGTGGTTTGTGGAAATCGGATGATATCTCCTAATCGGGATGGAATCTAGTTTTGCACAGTTACAGGGAAGTTGGGGACACATTGATAGTGATGTGGATGATAGCACAAACTTTGAGATTGCACGAGTGAAGATTTATTGTATTTGGAAGCTGATAGTTTTGTGTAATTTTGGTGTAGCGTATGGAAACTTTTATTTTCTAATTGTATGCCGACTCATTTGTAATTATTTGAGTGTGGTATAAAGGAAGGAATGTATTTTCTTGTTGTAAAGTAGTGGTAATGTGAAAGTGTGTTATTATGATATGGTAGTAGTGGTTGTGATGCTGTATGCATGAAGTGAAGAAAAGAGCTAAGTATGAAAGTGAATTTGTGAAGGAAGACATGTGAAGTACAAAGATCTAAATTGAGATCTAATGTAATAGTGAGTGCGGTTTGGCATAGTTAGAGAAGAGGTAACCTATTATTCTATTGAGTAATACAAATATTATTTGGGCATTGTGTTTAGTGATCTTACCTTGAAGCTATTTGGGTAGTGGGTCCTTCTGTCTTCCATAACTCTTAATAGGGTTAGAATCTTTTAACAGGGATTCAAAATCTCCTAACAGGAATTCATATGTACTGAATGTATTTCATAAGATTGCTAATAAAGTCCATCCTCTCACAAGGAATATTCATGTTAGTGCATCTTTTGTGGGTATCATTCCCACTGGGGTTTACTCTTTGATCAAGAGGTTCCCCAATCAACATATCTTGTGTCATTGTGTTATTGTGTATGAATATCTTTCTATGGTTGGTAATTATATTGCTTATATGGTTTAATGTTGTTGAAGATGATAAAAGTTATAATTATTTGATAACTGATTCACCCCCCCTCTCAGTTATCTTGGTGGACTTTACTTTCTAACAATTGGTATCAGAGTAGCAGGTCCTTGAAGAAGTTTAACAGCTTAAGGAGATCCATGGTGAATTTCAGGAAAGAAAGCCCTAAGTTTGATGGAGTAAATTTTGACAGCTGGAAAGAAAAGATGAAGACACACCTATTATGTTTAGGACCAGGTTACTGGTTGATCACAAAGAATAATAAGACTATCATTGAAGAGGACAATCTTGAAACATGTACTACTGAAGAGGGAGATCTATTCATGTGTAACATACTTGCAAGAGAAGCACTTTTGACAACACTTCTAGAGAATGAGTACAGTCAGGTAAAATATTTAAAAAAATCTCATGAAATTTGGAATGCTTTACACTCTACTTTTGAAGGTGATGAACATGCAAAAAGAGTTAGATTACATAATTGGATATGTGCATTTGAAGATATAAGAATGTTGGAAGATGAATCTATTAGAAGTTATATTGGTAGAATGTCAGAGATCATTATAGGTGTAAAATCTTGTGGAGGAACAAAGACAAAGAATGAAGTGATATGGAAAATTATGAGGACATTGACCCCTGTATTTAAGCAGACAACATAGATGATTGAACAAGTGATACCTTGTACAACAAACTTTACAAGAGAGACTCTTCTTGGAAGATTAGAAGCAATAGAAATGAACCTAAGATTATTAGGAGACTTACCTAGATTGGAGACAACACTCAATGCTCTTAGTGTCTGCCCTACCTTGTCAAGAAGAATTAGTGTGAGCGAAGATTATGCTGGCAGCATCAAATCTAGAAATGAAGAAGATAAGAATATTGAAGAAGGTATTTCCTTGCTTGTGAAAAGAGAACCAGATGGTAAGAAAATATTTAAATGTTGGACTTGTCAAGAATATGGTCATTTTGCATCTAAATGTCCTAAGAGAGTTAAAAAGTATAGAAGCAATTTCAAACCTAGAAGATCTAAGGACTGTTATTATGCTAATGATGCTAATGTTAAAGTGATATTGAAAATAATGATGACATAGGATTTGTAGCAATTAAAGAAGAAAATCCTGAAACTAATGTTAAGGAAGAAAAAGCCTTAGTTTCTCAAGTTGAAAAGAAATCTGATTGGATTATAAACAATGGTTGTTCACATCATATGACTGGAGACATGAAAACATTCATAAACTTGAATGAATATGATGGAGGAGTTGTTAGAGTTGGAAACAATGCACCTTGTTTGATTAAAGGTATAGGATCTATTACTCTTGATGGAAAGACTAATACTGATGATGTTTATTTTGTGGATGGATTGAAACATAATCTTTTGAGTGTTGGATAGTTAGTTTATAAGGGATATCAAGTTTGGTTTAATGAGAAAACTTGTGTGATAAAAGATAAAGATGGAAATCTGATTAGAACTGGATCTAGAACTAGAGGTATTGTATTTTAGTTGAATTCTACTGAGATGACATGTTTGATTACAAAGATTAATGATAGTTGGTTATGCCATAGAAGGTTTTGTCATATAAACTTTGATAACATTGTGAAAGTAAGTACTACACTTGTAGTAAAAGACTTGCAGTAAGTACTACACTTGCAAAGAATGTGTAATGGCTAAATAGAAGAGAAGTTCTTTTCCTAGTAAGAATTTTACATCAACAAAGAAGCTAAAGATTGTTCATATAGATTTGAGTGGTCCTACCAAGACTAGAGGATTCTATGGAGAAAGGTATTTTATGATTCTTGTTGATGGATTTACAAGAATGATGTGGATTGCATTTCTTAAAGAAAAATCTGAAGCATTTGATAAGTTTAAGATTGTTAAGAATAAAGTTGAGAATGAATCTAGAATGAAGATTAAATTTTTGAGATCTGATAGAGGTGGAGAATTTACTTCTAGAGAGTTTAACAAATTTTGTGAAGAAAATGGCATTAAAAGATAGTATTCAGCCCCTAGAAAACCTGAACAAAATGACATTGCAAAAAGAAGGAACAGATCAGTGATTGAAGTAGAAAGAGCTATGTTGTTTGAAAATGATTTGGCAAAGATATTCTGGAGAGAAGTAGTGAACACAACAGTGTATACAATGAACAGAGTACAAATTAGAGAAGACACAGACAAGACACCTTATGAATTATGGTTTGGGCATACACCCTCAGTCAAGTATTTTAGAATTTTTGGAAGCAAATGTTATATAAAGAGAGATGATGATATTGGAAAGTTTAATCCTAGAAGTGATGAAGGTATATTTATTAGATATTCTTTGAAAATCAAAGCATATAGATGTTTCAATAAAAGAATTAATACTATTGTTGAAAGCGCAAATGTTAAAGTTGATGAAAAGTTCAAAATTCAGGAAAGAATGCTTGATTATGAATCTGATGAAGAAGCTCATCCTAAACCTAACATTGGAACTACTGAATTGTTTTATGAAACTGACAGTAATTTTTTGAATGAAAGCCACAATGAAGTTATTGCAGAACCTACATCTGGAGAGAGATCTGAGACAGTGACACCTAGAAATAGTTTGTTAAGGAATCATCCTTTTGAACAGATTATTGGGAGCATCAAAAGAGGAGTTTTGACTTGGAATAAGGCATAAGAATAGTTATGTTTGATTTCTCAAATTGAACCTAAGACTACTAATGAAGCTTGTAAAGATGAAAGTTGGACTAAAGCTATGAAAGAAGAACTAGATTAGATTGAAAAGAACAAGACTTGGGAATTGGTCCCTAGACCTAAAGACAAGAATGTTATTGGAACTAAATGGGTATTCAGAAACAAGATGAATGAACAAGGAGAAGTAGTAAGAAACAAATCAAGATTGGTATGTAAGGGTTACTCCCAACAAGAAGGAATTGACTATGAAGAAAATTTTGCACCTATTGCAAGAATTGAAGTACTAAGAATGTTTTTGGCTCATGCAGCTTACAAGAAATTCAAAGTGTATCACATGGATGTGAAGTCAGCATTTCTGAATGGAGAATTGGAAGAAGTCTACATTGAGCAGCCTAAAGGTTTTCCTTTAAATAAAGGAGACATGGTATGTAAATTGAAGAAAGCTTTATATGGACTTAAACAAGCCCCTAGAACTTGGTATGCAAGATTGGATAAGTATTTGTTAAAATTGGGATTTATAAAAGGAACAGCTGATAGCAATCTGTACACAAAAGAAATTGAAAATGGTTTGTTAGTTATAGTTATGTTTGTTGATGACATTATCTTTGGAGGTGAAGATGAAGCTAGTGACAAATTCACTTATGAAATGAAGATTGAATTTGAAATGAGTATGATTGGTGAGATGAAATACTTTTTGGGATTATAGATAACACAAAACAATGATGGTATCTTTGTAAGTCAGACAAAGTACTTGAATGACTTGTTGAAAAGATTTGGAATGGAATTGTAAACTAGTTGGAACACCTATAGTGACTGAACATAAGTTATCTAGCATGGATGAGACTCCTATAGTAGAATAGAAGAAATATAGATCTATGATTGGAGAATTGTAGTATTTGACTCATACAAGACCAGATATAGAACATTCAGTTGGAATTGTAGCAAGATTTCAAGTTGAACCTAGAGAATCAGATTATGTAGTAGTAAAGAGGATACTAAGATATTTAAGAGGCACAATGGACTATGGATTATGGTATGAAAAATATGATGATTTTACCCTATGTGCATATACAGATGTTGATTAGGGAGGTAATGTTGATGTTAAGAAAAGCACCAGTGGTGGAGAATTTTTCCTTGGAGGAAGATTAGTTTCTTGGCTAAGTAAGAAGCATAATTATATCTCACAAAGCACAATAGAAGCAAAATATGTAGCAGCAACAAACAATTGTAACCAAATGATTTGGATGAAGCAAATGTTGAAGGATATTGGTATAAAATTTGTTGAACCTGTTGTTATACATTGTGATAACACTAGTATAGTTAGTATGTCTAAGAATCTTGTATTACATTCTGAGACAAAGCATATAGAGATTAAGTATCATGTTGTAAGAGAGAAAGTTGCTGAGAAAGAAGTCAGACTTGAGTACATAAGTACAAAGGAGCAGATAGCAGATATATTCACAAAGCCTTTTCCTAAGGATACATTTGAGTATCTGAGAGGTATACTTGGGGTTAAGCCCCAACCTACTTCCGAGAAGTGATGTAGTTGGTTGCATCCATCCAGTGGTATATGAGCCTTATCTTTCTTCTGGACCAGATTTTGGTACTTCCTCTATGGGGGAGTATGTGTATCTGAGCTGAGTCATGAGGACTCTAGTAAATGTATTTTTTGAATAGTGTCTTTTGACATTGAGTTGTTGTTGACATAGTGTTGAAATTTCTGTCATTGATGTCAATGGGGGAGAAGTGTACATGAAAAACCAAGATTTGATGTCAATAGGGATAGCTAAGCAAGATTTGATTGATGAAGAGGACTTGAAAATGTTTGTCAGAGCAATAGTGTTGCAGTATTGGATTTTTGGAACATTGGATGTTTTTCATTTATGTTGCCATCAATGCCAATGGGAGAGATTGTTAGGAATGAATGCTAAACGTTTGGCAGACATTCTATAGCAGTTGTTGTTGCATTCATGACTATGATTGTCATTAATGTCAACATAGTGATTTATCGAAGACTTACAGAGAAAAAGATAGTTTGGATTAGCGCACATGGGTTATTGCATTTGGAGCTATGTGATGTTGAGGTTATAATATTTGACATGTAATGTCTATGGTTAAGAGTGCAGATAGTAATTCATTGATTCATGGAAGTTATGATCATTTTGGTGGAAGTAGTATTCAAGTAGTGTTCCTAAGTAGTGGTTTGTGGAAATCAGATGATATCTCCTAATCGGGATGGAATCTAGTTTTGCATAGTTAAAGGGATGTTGGAGACACATTGATAGTGATGTGGATGATAGTGCAAACTTTGAGGTCACATGAGTGAAGATTTATTGTATTTGGAAGCTGTCAATTTTGTGTAATTTTGGTGTAGCATGTGGAAACTTTTATTTTGTAATTGTATACTGACTCATTTGTAATTATTTGAGTGTGGTATAAAGGAAGGAATGTATTTCCTTGTTGTAAATTAGTGGTAATGTGAGTGTGTTATTATGATATGGTAGTAGTGGTTGTGATGTTGTATGCATGAAGTGAAGAAAAGAGCTAAGTATGAAAGCGAATTTGTGAAGGAAGACATGCGAAGTACAGAGATTTGAAATTGAGATCTGGTGTAACAGTGAGTGCGGTTTGGCATAGTCAAAGAAGAGATAACATATTATTCTTTTGGTTAATGCAAATATTATTTGGATAGTGTGTTCAATGATCTTACCCTAAAGTTGTTTGGGCAGTGGGTCCTTCTGTCTTCCATAATGCTTAAGAGGGTTAGAATATTTTAACAGGGATTCACAATCTCCTAATAGGGATTCATATGTTATGAATGTATTTCATAAGACTCCTAATAGAGTCCATCCTCTCACAATGAATATTCATATTAGTGCATCTTTTGTGGGCATCATTCCCACTGGGGTTTACTCTTTGATCAAGAGGTTCCCTAGTCAACATATCTTGTGTCATTGTGTTATTGTGTATGAATATCTTTCTATGGTTGGTAATTATATTTCTTATATGGTTTAATGTTGTTGAAGATGATAAAATTTATAATTATCTGATAACTGATTCACCCCCCCTCTCAGTTATCTTGGTGGACTTTACTTTCTAACACAAACTTCCCTATCTCATCATCTCTCTTGATATAGCACTTACTACCAAATATTCTAAAATATTTTATAGTAGGAGTTTGATCAAACCATAATTAATAAGGAGTCTTGCTTGTACCTTCTCTAATTTGAATTCTATTCAATGTGTAGACTATTGGGAAAATATTTTACAATAGGAGTCTGATCAAACCATAATTCATAAGGAGTCTTACTTGTACCTTCTTTGATTTGAATTTTGTTCAATGTGTACACTATTGTCCCAACAACCTCTCTCTAATGCATATGAGATATATTTCCTTCAAGAAACATTGTCCTAGCAGCATCAAGTATAGTCCTATTTCTTCACTCTGCTATCCCATTCTACTGTGGAGTCCTAGGAGTAGATGTCTGTCTTTTTATTCCATGCTCTTCGCATTATGAATTGAATAGGTCTGAAGTAAACTCTCCACTTCTGTCTGACCTTAAACACTTTATCTTTAAACTTGATTCATTCTTTAATTTTTTTTAATAACTTGAATTTATCAAATGCCTCTGATTTCTCTTTCAAATAAGTAACCCACATCATCCTAGAAAAGTCATCAACAAAAAGTATGAAATACCTTTCACCATAGTATGATCTTGTTCTTGTAGGTCCACATAGGTCTATATGTACTAGATCTAACTTTCCTTTTGATGTATATGCTTTTCTTTTATAACTTCTTCTAGTCTGTTTTCCCATAACACATTCTCTGCATACAGTGTTCGATGGTTTCACAATCTTCGATAGATCTCTTACTACATTAGCCAAACTTGCCATCATAATTTTATCAAAATTAACATGAAAAAACCTTCTGTCCCATAACCAACTATCATCTACCTTTGCAAAAAAAAAAGATTCTCCAATTATATTCAATTCAAATACATTACCTCTAGATTTAGTACCGGTTGCAATCAACTTTCTTTCCTTTCTTCTGATAAAACATTTACTATCATTGAATTATAATTGAAACTCTTTGTCCATTAGCTATCCAACACTCAAAAAATTATGCTTAAGTCCATCAACAAGTAGTACATTATTAGTATTAGTCTTTCCATCCAAAGTAATAGATCCTACACCTATGATAGGTTTAGGAAGATTATCTATGAATCTCACAACACCACCATCATACTTCACTAGTTTAACAGACTTGTTTTTGTCCCCAATCATATGATGTGAACAACCACTATATATAATCCATTCAATTTTCTTATCAACATGAGATACTAAAGCCTTTACCTCATATACTAATTCATCTCTAATAGCAAAAAATCCAGTCTCTTCATAATCTAAATCATCATCATTAGAAATGCCTTCACTAGCATAATAACATTCCTTATCCTTCTTAGACTTGAAAAACTTAGGCTTGTATTTAGGAACTCTTGTAAGAAGGAAAGTTACATACACCCTTGCTAAGATACACATGGTATCGAAAACAAGTATACAATGATTACATTACAACAATTAAGGGCCGGCATCCTTAATTTACAATAGCCAACCAAAATGCATGCTACATCTCTGAAGTCAACTCCCAAAGAAGTCTTCTCTAGAACACATGCCATAGATGACATCATCTAGCATTCTATACCTTGTGCTGACCAATGAACATTCTCTAGTACCTTGTCTTTCATCCCTCAAGCTCGCATACACTAAATCCATACCTTCTATAAGATATACCAGAAACACATAGGCTCACTCTATCAACTTCCACTATCATAGTCTAGTAACCAGTCTTCACCAAAACATCTGTAAGTCATCCAATATGCAACATTACATGATGTGATATTGGATATAAGATTACAACATCATCCAGAACTCTCATCTGACTTTGCATGATCTAAAACATTCGTACAGTATCCGTACACTATAATAACCAGCCTGTTCTCTTCACAAAAATATATGCTGACATCAGTGACAAAACACTAATGATAACATCAGCAACTCCAACATCACTCAACGCAGTGATTAAATATATAAAATCTCCTTAATGTATTAGCAATATCCAACAATATATAGCCATAAATTGGTCATTGTGTTTCAAACAATTGTATAAATTTTACTTAGGTAGTCATATTTTCAACTTCTTATAATTTTATGAAGTAGATTTTGAGCACTACATGGTGGTATATAGATTTAGGATGATGATTTTTCTATTTTCATTGGTTTTTAGGGCCTGGATGCTACATGTTCTCTATTCACAATTTTGAGCATAATTTGCATATATTATTATTTTTAAAATTTAAATAGAAGGAATTTGAGACATATCCCAATCCCATCTCCATAGAATAGGTATTAAATATCTAAATTGTTGATGAATTTTCTCCCAAATGGGTTTCCTTATACATAAAAATTTAGGTATGTTTATTTAATCTTTTGGATACATAATATTCAATTATTTGATATTTTTTCAAATGTTTTTGATTTACATGACCATATTGACACTACTACATTTGGGGCTAAATTTCGACAGACACTTCCGACAAGTAATTTTTTTTTTAATGAATTTGTTGTTGTTTTTTTTAATAGGCCCCAATGGTGTCAGTATTCTGATGGGTTTTAAATTGACCATTAGAATTCTAACAGTTTTGGCATATAGATGAAAAAAAAAAGTGAAGTGCCAAATCATTTTTATTTCGATTACCATAGAAAAGGAGCGGAGAAAATGAGCGAAAGATGAGCGTGAGAGAAGGTATGTGATTTCTTCATCTTTCGAGCCTTTGGCATCATATTCGACCACAAATTTCAAATGCATTGCATTTTATTTGATCATGAATGCTCTCTAAAATTCATATTCTACTGGTGTCGTGCCCTAGCTAGTGCTTTATCTCTATTATTTGATGTTATTGGTGCTTGTGCTCAAGGATATTGATTCACTGTTTTGAAATGTTTGGATTCACGTTTGTTGATATTACTGGCATGTTTAATGACACCATTGTATATTTCTAAGATGCTCACTCAAATGATCGCATTGTATTGGTTTTGTGCCCTAGCCTGTGCTTTAACTCCATTATTTGATGTTATTGGTGCTTGTGCTTAAGGATATCCATTTTTTTGAAATGTTGACTGTGGTTATCAAATACACAGCCCGTGAGCTTCTAGCTAGGCACCATTTGTATTGATAGCTTAGGGCATCAGATGTATTGTATCATTGATAGTTGAGACTTTGTTAAAAGGAAATAGGACAAACAATGATTTTGATTTATTTTCTCTATTTTGATCCCTAAGTGGCTTACAACCCTAGAGAAGTATATGCAGATTTATGGATGCAGTTGTAGGATACATAGAGGCTGATAATTCACAAGAAATCCATGCATCTAATTTGAATAGAAATTAATACAAAGAAATAGGGTCCTCTAATGGCCCAATCATCTAGACCTTGATTGTCCCCTCAACTAGTGACCCTTCAAAATTGGTCTATCATGCAATCAGTGAGTGATCCTTCCTTCTCCTAGTCTACCCTGCATCCAAACATATTGAAAATACAAAATACAATGATAACAAGCCTTTCGCAATCCCCCTTCCCACAAGGAACACTATTAACCATCCCTATATAGCTCTCTACTATCAATCCATCCTGTGATGACCATAGTGATGAGTAAAAGTATACCACTTCCTTGTTGATTGCATCTGATTCCACAACTTGTTGACCAACTTCATTCTTTATTGAAGCTATTTTATTAATTAATGGTCTTTCCTTGACCAAACTATGGAAAAACATTATATCGCAATCCTCATATTTCAACCAATTCTCTCTAGATTTTTGGCGTCAATATATTTCTTCTTTGGGTAGAATTTTCTCATATTGTTGTTACAATTCCTTTTCAATTAAGAAATCAATTTTAGCCATAGGTTCCTGAATCACCTTATTTTTTAAAACCTCTAGCTTCTTGTCCAATGTTTTTTTCCACAAATATATCCTTGAAATGAATTTGGTTCCAACACTTCCACTTATTCTTGATATACTATAATTTTTTGAACAATTAAAACCCACCTCATCCTCAACATGGTTTTCATCACCTATAGTCTCAATTTCACAAATAGGGGACATGTAAATATCTTTAAATACTTCTTCTACCATAATGTCCTCCTTCCACATCTTCTTGACCTTCCTAGCTAAAGTGGATGAATCCACACACAGTAACCCAAAATGAAGGGTTTTGTATCCTTTAATGAATCTCAGTCACTGGTAATGCATGGATAGTCAAACCAGTAGTCTCCAAAGCATTCAATAAGTGAATATGAATGTTTGAAAACTTTCCTCTCAACTTCCCCAACCACTCCTAATCGGTTAGAGGAATATTTCTAGAATCTCCACTATTCCTATCCTTACCAACAATTCTTAAACATACTTTATCTGATATGATAATAACATGCTAAACTAAACCAATGGCATGTTCTTCATGTGGTACAAGGAAGATTTGGCTATCAAATCTTTCTTTGTGAAAGCTGAGCGCCAGAGAAGGTATGTGATTTCTTCATCTTGGATTGGTATCTTTGATGGGAAATGTCTTTCAAGCCTCTAGCATCATATTCAACCATAAATTTCAAATGCATTTTATTTTATTTGATCATGAATGCTCATTGAAATGACCTCATTCTACTGTTGTCATGCCCAAGTCCATGCTCTATCTCCATTATTTAATGTTATTGGTGCTTGTACTCAAGGATATCGATTCAATGTTTTGAAATGTTTGGATTCATGTTTGTTGATATTACTGGCATGACGATTGTATATTAGACCTTTATTAACAATTCATCATATCAAATAAAGTATGTTTAAGAAGTTTTAGTGTCTAAACACTCAACTAATCCCTCTAAGAAATTAGGAGTGGTTGGAGAAGTTGAGAGGAAAGTTTTCAAACATTCATATCACTTATTGAATGCTTTGGAGACTATTGGTTTGATTGTCCATGCATTACCAGTGACAGAGATTCATTAAAGGATACAAAACCCTTCATTTTGGGTTATTGTGTGTGGATTCAAATGTAGGTTTGATTTGGTTGATGTTTAGAAGAGATCAATAAAGTATTTAAAGGCATTCTTACATGTTTGGAGAGGTTTGAGAGGCACTTATCATGATTGTACCCTCACAAACAACGGCATAGATTGGTTTTACTAAGTTTCCTTTCTCTACCATAGGGGTACAGTTAGAGGGTTCATTGAAAAAATGATCCTTTGAATGGTTACTATGAATATGAATGATTTGATATAGCATATTTCTCATTTTACTTGAAGTTTGGAATAGCTTGTGCAAGGGTGAAAGTACTTTTGATCGTGACTGTTCCTCTACATAGTCAAGAAATGTAACTGTCTAATGATTATATGTAATGTTGAATGGATTAAATGCTTTATTCTTGGTAGAAGTGAATGGAAGGAATAGCGTTGGTGTTAGGTTTAATTTATTATTGAATTCAATGGTTTCCAAGATGTGTTGAGGAGTTTGCTCCTTGTTTAATGTTAACTGTTCCTGCATAATCCACTCATACAACAATGAAATGCTATGTGATTGACAATTTTATACAACTGGTCCTTTGGCGTGTATTAAATAGAATAGATTTTTCAGCATATTATTATCATTCTATTTCTTTGTTGTAAACATGTCATTGGTTCACTTTTGTAAATTTCATTTCATGTTAAATTTTTTTTCTATTTTTTCCATTTGATAACCACAGTCAACATTTCAAAATAGTGAATAAAATCAAATAATGGAGATAAAGCATGGGCAAGGGCATGACACTAGTAGATTAAAACTGAACCAATGGCATGTTTACAACAAAGAAATAGAATGATAATAATATGCTGAAAATTCTATTCTATTTAATACATGCCAAAGGACTAGTCCCAACAATTCTTAAACAATAAAGTATGTTTAAGAATTGTTGGGAGTAGTTTTCAAACATTCATATTCACTTATTGAATGCTTTGGAGACTAGTGGTTTGACTATCCATGCATTACCAGTGATTGAGATTCATTAAAGGATACAAAACCCTTCATTTTAGGTTATTGTGTGTGGATTCAAATGTAGGTCTGATTTGGTTAATGTTTAGAAGAGATCAATAAAGTATTTAAAGACAATATTACATGTTTGGAGAGGTTTGAGAGGTGCTTATCATGACTGTACCCTCACAAACAGTGACATAGACTAGTTTTACTAAGTTTCTTTTCTCTATTTTGAGGTTCTCATTGCCAAAGTGGCCAAAGACTATGTTAGGCTGATAAAATATGGGGATTCTCTTTACCGCTACAAATCTTTGAAGGTTGTTGCACTTGGATGGATGTGTACCATTGTTAAGAGAATTGGAACGAGTTTGGCTTACCTCAAACAAGTGAGGTAGCATATGGAAAGGTTGTCATCTATTGACCCAAATACCAGGACTATTTTGATCTGTCGGTACCCTAATGTTGGCAAGAATTCTTTTATTAATTATGATGAGTTGTATCATTTCCATCATGTCTCATGCTTGCACCATGTGTACTCTCAAATTAGGATGTAAATCATTGTTCTATTCTTGACCAAAGGTTGCCATATCTTGACGTAGTGGAGTTGTCACTATTATGAACTCAGAATTATGGTCATACCCTGGTGACAAATTTTAAATGGATACAAGAAACCTTTTTTTTGTAATGGTTAGGCCCAACCTTTATATCTTGAATGTCAATGCTAGATGCCTCTTCTTTACTGATTAATCCATATGACAAATCTGGAGACTTGTGAGAATGAGGAAAGGAGCCTCTACTATCCAAATTCAAAACTTGGGACTTTTATTTCCTTCCATCTTCAGATTCACCACACACCACTAAATTTAGATTTTCCTCATCTTCAGATTCACCACACACCACTTCATGTTCTCCACTAATTGTTGATTCAAAATCAATCTTTGAGAAATCTAAATACTCATCAAACCTCTCTTGAATGTCCTCACTACAAGGCACATGTCATCTTCATTGCATCTTCTTTTTATTTCATGTTTTAATCTTTAAGAACTTGGTTAAGAAAATATGTTTTAATGAAATATCAATTTGATTTGCAAAGTTTGTGTTCTTTAAAAATTTGAAAGGCTCTAATACTTACTAGGGCAGATGTGGATGTGCAACCTTATGCTTTTACTACTAATTCTCTATTTGTTGGGCATACTAATTATAAGTACTTGACATATCTAAAAAATGTTGCTAATTAAGGTTGGCGGGATGATTACGACTATCCGAAAAAAAGATTGTCAAATCATTATACTTTCAAATCAATTACATATCGGTGTATCCCTTGCGAGGGAGAGAAGTGAAACACATAAAGAACATGCACATAAAAATGGTAGCTAAAAATCTTAAATGGAATACACCAAGAAGTACCAAATGATGAATGCTCAATTGTTCTAATGGAAAAGCATCAGAATAGTCCATTTCTAGAACTTGATTTTCTAGTCTAAATGATCTTTCTATACTCATAATGATTTTTCTAGAACTTGATTTTCTAGTCTTAATGATTTTTCTATAGTCCTAATGATTTTTCTATAGTCTTAATGATTTCTCTTTCGTCCTAATGCTTGTTGCTCTTGATAAATTAGGCCTTGTATTTGAATTTTTGTTCACTATTTTACTTCAGCTTGATATTTCATTCATTTTTCATATACATAGAGACTACACATGCTAATAAAAAAATGAGCTATTTGATTTAGGTTAACTATTCATGATTGTAAATGGTCAATATTTCTAATGGTACTCCTTGGTGTATTCCATTTTAAAATAATCATGTTTCTATGGCTATGATAAATGTCCCTTTGTGTTGAGAAAATTAGAGTTGAAAAAATGGTTGTTCAGTGTCTGTATCTACAGGTTGTAAAAAAATCATCCTTCTTCCACCAACATTCTAGTCAATGTACAAGTAATGAGTCATTCCATTCAAGAAAGACCATGTTTGACAATATCAACCTAGAACAAAATAAGGAGTATGCAAAATTTAGTGATTGTATCTACCATTTGAGCCACTTCATATGCATAGGTGATGAATATGCATATTTTCCTAAGCAATACTCGGAGCTTACCCTTCAACACATGTACTTTTGTGAAAATCACCACAAATCTATTTGATGTTTGGTCTAGCTCCCAGTATTGCTTGGTCAAATATGCATGTTTTTCACTTGTGCATATACCTTCTATGATCAACTCTTATATGCACAGGTGATGAACATTCAAATTTGCCTAAGCAGTACTGTGAGCTTTCCTCCAACACATGTACTATTGTGAAAATCATCACAAGGCCATTTGTTGCAGGAAATCTCACAGTACACATGTTTGGAGGTCTGAAGGAAACAAGAGAATTTGAAGAGTCACGAGTCTTAAGATTGTACTTAATATAGCCAAGCTTTATTCAATGGTACATTCAAACATGAAACAAACCATTCTTAAACCAGATTAAACTAGTAAACCAAAGGACATACTGATTATAAGTAAACTAGTAAACCAAAAGACATGCTTTTACTACCAAGTCTCTGTTTGTTGGGCATATTGATTATAAGTACTTGAAATATATCACAAATTTTTCTAATTAAGGTTGGTGGGATGATTATGCCTATCCTAAAAAAAGACTGTCAAATCATTATGCTTTCAAATCAATTACCTATCGGCGTATCCCTTGCAAGGGAGAGAAGCCAAACATATAAAGAACATGTACATAAACATGACAACTAAAAAAATTAAATGGAATACACCAAGAAGTACCAAATGATGAATGCTCAATTGTTGTAATGGCAAAGCATCACAACTATCCATTTCTAGAACTTGATTTTCTAATCTAAATGATTTTTCTATAGTCGTAATGATCTTTCCTTTACCTCTGCTCCAAATTTTTGAACCTCTTTGGCATTAAGTTGTCCTTTTTCTTCCAAAATCATCTGCTACACCTTAGTCCTTTGTCCTCCCAATGGAAAAATTGTCTTCACATTATCACCTTCATCCTTTTCTAGGATCTCTTCCTCAACTGCATGCACACCTGAATTCTCAGTGGTTTCTTGCCATTATGACTACCAGGTCTACTATCAAATCTTAAACCTTGAATCTTTGTCTCCTTGATGCAAAGGCTCAACTTGGGAACTCACCTCAAAGGATATGCTCAACTCCAAGGGTTCTGCAAGGATTCAATACACCAAAGATAAAAAGATTATTCCCTCACACTTTTCACCTAGGATGCTCCTAGGCTCTGATACCAATTGATGTAGAGGCTAGTGGTAACAATCCAAACTTCATAAGGAATCTCACAAGTTTCATTTTCTTTCTAACTACAAATTTCATTCTTCCTTCACATGGAATCAATACCAATGAACCATCCCACATTCCATATCCACCATATCAAACAAGTTCTTAGTTCATGCTTTTTTAAGCTTGCCAATTGGTTCCATCAACCAAATTCTTGATCACCTCTTCAAATGGTGATTTAAAAACCTCCAAGGACCTTAAAACCTATTGTTTGTCCTATCTTCACTCAGCATGCACTTACACTATGGTCTTTTTACTACAAAACTCAAACTATCCATTCTAGGCCTTCAAACCCCATTCTTGTAGTACAATAATGACTATTTTTTCATGGTTTTCTCAAAACAATTACAAATGAATTAGAAAAATAATTACATATTTGAATACCCTTTTTCAATTTGTATAACATATGTCAAAACAAAGACTATGTGTTTTGGAACATCACACCTTAAAATTGTTGATTCATGTTTCCCAACTAGGCCTAATAGGCTCAATTAACAAAGCAACCCTATTAAGGACTCACTCCCAGACCTTGAAAATTTCAAAAGTTTCTTAAAATGACTCTAATTATAGGATTATACCATCAATTTAAATATTTGACACTTATAGATGTAAAAGCCCCAAATTTGTCCCAAAAACCCCTAAAAACTAGGGCTCGCCCAATGTCTTGTCTCCCAGCACCATAGCAACTGAACCAAAGTTGATTCACCATCATTTGACCATCCTATAATGGATTCATGCATAAAATATCACCCTCCAAAGGATAGAACATCTACTGTTGTACCCTTGCACCAATTTCATGACCCTTATGCACCCTTCAAACTCATCAAACTCCTTCAATCACTCTCAACTTGAAAAATCTTCTTCTTTCCTATATTTCTAATGTTATAATACTAAGTTATAATACCATCTTCACTCCATTATTTTTGAAAGTGTAGGTGTTCATTTTGCCATCATGTAGAGATCTCTTCTCGACCTGCCAAGCCCTTCCTAAAATCACATGACAATCATTCAAAGGTACAATGTCACATAGTCTAATATCTTTATATGATCCAATCATGAAGGGAACATAAGCCTACTCCTTCACATCAACACAAAATCCAACATCTAATCCTTGTGCTTTATAAGGCCTAACATGTTCTATTCTTGGTAGATTCAATTTGTTAACCATCTCAAATGAAATAAGATTTGTAAATGAGCCACTTGAAACAACAACCTTACAAACTTTACCTTTACATCTGCATTGTGTCTTGAATATTTGGTACCCTTGATTGTACGTTGTCCTCAGCCATTATGACCACCATTTCTACTATCAAATCTTAAACCTTCAATCTTTGTCTCCTTGATGCAAAGCCTCAACTCAGGAACTCACCTCAAAGGATATGTTCAACTCCAAGGGTTCTGCAAGGATTCAATACACCCAAGATAAAAAGATTCTTCCCTCACACTTTTCACCTAGGATGCTCCTAGGCTCTGATATCGATGTATCCCTTGCGAGGGAGAGAAGCCAAACACATAAAGAACATGCACATAAACAAGACAACCGAAAAAATTAAATGGAATACACCAAGAAGTACCAAATGATGAATGCTTAATTGTTGTAATGGAAAAGCATCAGAACCGTCCATTTCTAGAACTTGATTTTCTAGGCTAAATGATTTTTCTATAGTCGTAATGATTTTTCTAGATCTTGATTTTCTAGTCTTAATGATTTTTCTATAGTCCTAATGATTTTTCTATAGTATTAATGATTTTTCTTTCATGCAAATGTTTGTTGCTCTTGATAAATTAGGCTTTGAACTTGAATTTTTGTTCACTATTTTATTTCAGCTTGATATTTCATTCATTTTTCATATACACAGAGACTACACATGCTGATAAAAAAATGAGGTATTTGATTATTCACTATTCATAATTGTAAATGGTCAATATTTATGATGGTACTCCTTGGTGTATTCCCTTTAAAAATAATCATCTTTCTATGACTATGATAAATGTCCCTTTGTGGGCCTATGAACTGTGGGCTTAGTTCCATGTTTTCTTTCATTCTTGCATTCGAAATGTTAAATATGGGCTCCATACAGAGGTATTATGTGTATTGTTGTTGGTGATTATTTAATTGCAATATTTTCTTTTTCATTTGTTTTTCTTTGTTTTCTTGTTGTTTTTTTTCCATTTCTACAATATGGACATGTACTTTGCTTTGAGCACCGTGCTTTATGTTGTGGGCTACAAGGAAAAGCCATTAGGCCTTTGTGACAGTCTGAAGCTATTTAGCCTATTGATACCCTTGGTATTTTGGACCACCCCTTGGAGGATAGGAATACCATTGAGATGCTCTATATTATTACCTTGTCTCATTTGAAGGTGGTTGTTTTGTTTTTACTTGATGTTTCATGGTCCTGTGGTTATAGTATTACACAACAAGCAGCTCTATTTCATAGCATAAAACCTTTGTTTTCCAATAAGCCTCTTATTGTAGTTTGTAATAAGATTGATTTGCAACCACTAGAGACTAATCTACAAGCTTGAAGAAGCGGTATATTTTGGCAAATGAAGAGTGGAAAGATAATATTCTTGAGATCATGGATGGACACAATGTTACAGACTTTATTGATCCAAATATCTTGCAGAGGCTTGAAGAACTGGAGAGGGAAGAAGGGCTTAGGATGGCAGTCGAGGGTGACGAGGATGATGAGATGGGGGAAGTGGAGTTGAATCTTGATGAAAAGGAAGCTTTGGCTGCAATTAGGAAGAAGAAGAAGATGCTTATCATCAAACATAGATTAAAGAAGAGTACTGTAGAGAGAACGCCTACCGTACCAAGGAAGTTTGACAAGAACAAGGAATATGGCTTAAACAGAATGGGAAGACATATTTCTAGCTTGGGCTTGGATCCTTTGACAATTAGCTTGATAATAAATGAAGCAGATGAGAGCTAAGCAATTAGCTTCCAAGAAAAATCTCATAAATGAACTGCGTGTACCCTAATTCTTGTGCCCTCTGCGCGTACCCAAAGGATATATTTGAAACAACAAGGGTAAGGCTTAAATATATCCTTTTGGGTACACACAGAGACCACATGAATTTGGGTACGCATAGTTCATTTATGGGCTTTTTCTTGGGAAGCTAATTACTGATCTATCATCTACTTCATTGTTATGAAGCTAATTGTCATAGGATCTAGACCTAGGCTAGAAATATGTCTTCCCCAACACAAAAAAAAATGCACATAAACATGACAGCTGAGAAACATAAATGTAGATATCACAACAGTTGAGAAACATAAATGTAGGCATCATGGTCACAATTTTTTGAAGACAACATAATTGAGTTGTATAACTGGATGATGCAAAGAAACTACTACTCCTCTGGTTCCAGAGGAGTAGTGGTTGCTTTGCATCATTTGGGTATACCACTCAATTATGTTGTCTCCAAAAAATTGTGACCATGATGCCTACATTTATGTTTCTCAATTGTTGTGTCCTAGGACCCCTTATGACCCTTTATGACCCTAAGATTACACATCTTAGAGGTCTTGAAATGTTGTAAAGGGCCAAAAGAGGCTCCTAGGAGGGACCAGATGATCTTCCACCTTCACGTGGTTACCCATGTTAAGTAGAGAATGCTAAAATATTCTCAAAACAAAGAGAAGCTCAATAATTTAAGGTCTTAGTCCATGGAGATGCTAAAAAAATGACGAGAATCAATGATGGAGAGTTTTTAGATATTGAGAAGATGTATATGAAGTGGAGGCCAGAAGGGATTTTTGTGGATATTTTCTAGATGTGGAGATTTGCTAGAGAGGGTTTCCAGATTGAGTACTAGTGTAGAGATGATGATTCAGTACTACATCTATAAAACCTTCACAAATATCCCTTTTTTGGCCTCCACTTATACCTCTTCTTAGAATCTAGAAAATTTGGATAATGTTTCTCATCCATGCACAAAATGTGCTAGTGATCATATAAAATTACTTTTACAAGACTGGGATCAATTATGAGAAGGTAAAAAACAAGATAATTTTATTGTATCTTTCATTTCTTTTATCCATTCATATTTTCTGTCTTCTCTTATATTGGATATTGTGTAGTGTATATAAAGGAAAGGCAGTGATTATTCACAATGATCGACATGTATAAGTCTTCCAGCCTTTACCTAGTAGCTAGGACTAAAGATAGCAGAGCTCAAGAGACCGTCATAGTTGGTCTCCATCCTTGATCTATATTGATGTAGGGGCATCCAAGGTTGAGGCAGGGACATTATGTGTGCTCAATGAAAATGCATAAGTGTTTGTATTTTGGCCGGTTTTACTCAGTTGCAACTTTGATCAATTACCTCGGTCATTAAAGGAAGCTCAGTCGCTGAAGGAACTCGATAGTCTCTAGCACTCAGTGAAAGTGTTACTCGGTCATGCCTGTGGTGCTCAATCAACACTGGTGCTCGGTAATGCTTGGCTTGCTCTGTTATTTCACTGTCACTCAGTAGATCTGGCTTGCCGACTAGACTTCTATGTGATTTCTTGGGCTAACTTGTTGCATTTATTAATTGTATCTTTTGTTGGATTCTCCTAAGTGGATCTAGGGGCTGACATGCTGAAATAAATGTTTGTATACAATTTGTAAGCTGACTTGTATGGCATTTAATATTTGTTAGGAAGGGTTTGGGGTTTCATCTTGCCGACTTATGGCTAATGATTAGTATTTAAGGAATACTTGGGGTAGATGTTTAAGCAGTTCTTAGTAGCATCAGTTGAGAAGCGCTACTGAAGCTAAAGTTGGTGAAGTTGTGGAAAAGATCTTCCATGATCTTGTAGATCTGATTCTTATCAGATATTTGTAATAGCAGAGCTAGTGGTTGCTTACTTGGGAACAAGGAGATTCCTTGGAGGCTTGTGAGCTTAGGTTTAGATCTGTCTTAGGGTTTCCATTAGCTTCTTATTGTCTTCAGAGCTGAACTAGCTAGTAGATGTACTAGATCTAGTTGTGGATCTTGCAGAATTATTTTCTGATTGTAATTGGCCCTAACCTGGAAGGCCTTACAGCTGGGCATGTTAAAGGAAATTATAATTAAACAATTAGTTTGTCTTGCATTATTGATTATTCCACTATATTGTTCTATTGGCTACAAGGTTTGGACTGCCCTTAATTGGATCCTCCATCCTTGACTACATCAGGTGGTATTAGAGCGAAGTTGGTTCTTGTTTGAGAAAATTTTGTTCCTATTGGAACCAAGAGTTGATTTTGTGAAGTAGAGTTGAGCAAAATATAACCTAGAAAGGAGATCTTGTGAAGTTCATCTTGGTGGTGAAAGATCATGTGATCTTGATTGTAGATCTGTGGCACTGAACTTGTGAATTTGTGCCCTAGTTGTTTGCAAGATTGTAGGTTATGATCTGACTTGTATATAACCTAGAAATTGTCACAAGGTGGCCAGTGAGGGTTTGTTGTAGAGAGTTTCTCTTATATTTAAGGATGCCTCCAAGAAGATTAGACCCTAGAGTTATTCAAGACCTTTGTGATACTATGGAATCCATTATTACAAAGAAGGTGAAATCAGATTTCAGATTTGAGATGGAGTTGATGAAGAATAGCATGGTCATTGAGATCATGAGAGTTGTCAATGGTGTTCCTCAAAATGTTGGTACTTAGGATGGCTATGAAGAAGCTGTCAAAGAATTTGAAGCTACTAGATCAAGTGGTGATGACCAGAGGGACATATCTGGCAAAGATAGAACTGCTTAGTTACATAGATCTAGTACTCGGTTAAGTAGTAGTTACTGAATGGAAGTCTCTAATTTGTCTAGAACCTTGAAACCTGAGAATTTGATTGACTAGATCGGACAACTTGAAGATTTCTTTGATTTGGAAGAAATTGAAGATCCTATGTGGGTGAGATTAGCATAGACAAAGTTGAAAGGACATGCTGCTCTTTGGGGGAAAGAACTACAAAGAGATAGAGAAGATGAAGGTGAAATGAAGATCAATCAGTGGAGATTGATTGTGACGAAGTTGAAAGCTAAGTTTATACTGGTTGACTATGAGCTTGACTTGTTTATGAAGCTACAGAATTTGAAATAGAAGGATTTTTATATTGAAGATTATACTGAGGAGTTCTACAAACCTACTATTTGGTCTAGACATCGAGAGATTGGTAAGGAAAAGGTAGCTCGGTATGTGAATGGTCTAAGATTCAATATTTAGGATGAGCTTGGTACGCTGAAGATTGATTCTATTAAAGATGCCTATCGGTAGTGGTGTAGGAGAACCTAAGCCATTCTAGGGAGACAAGGCCAACCAGAAGACTCCAAGCATGAAGATTACTCATTCATATCATGGTGGAATCAACTATGAAGTTCTAAAGCCTATTATGGCATCAAATATGCAAAAGATGTAATTCCTAGGTCCTAGAAGTCCAAAAAAAGGGCTAATTGAGCATATGGATGTAATAGGGATTAAATTAAGTTAGTTTTGTCTTTAAGAATTCTTAATAAGACTATTTGAGCCATTTGGCAAGGTTAGATTGTTTAGATTGCTCTTAGAAGTCAAAATTTGTAATGTTGCAAATTCAAATTTTGAATTGCAATGGTTAGTTGGTTTTAGGAGGGAAAAGGGATTTATTAGTGTTTTAACATTTTAATGACTCTCATATTGACCAAGGTTGGTTGGGAAGGTTGTAGGGAAGTTATATTTATGGTAAAGAATCCCATTTTATGGATAAGAAGTGTATGGTACGGTTTGCACTCAGAATTGTTTTGAAAGGGGAATTGTTTTGTATGAAGGGAGAGTATTGGTATATGATTAAAACTTCTATTACATGCCTTGATTGAGGATTCATACAAGTTTTTTTTAACCTTTATTGCTGACTGTCATAAATTGTCCAGATTTAACAAGCAATTTTGACAATTTTTGTGGAAAATGGTCATTCCATGGTTGTAAACCCTAATAATCATGTGATGACTCTATTTTGACATGTATCATAGTCTACTAACATTTTAATATGCATTTTTGAGGGATAAGTGAAGGTTATTGGTGATCACCATACTAATTTCTAGTGAGTTTGCATTGAAGGTGCTGGTAAGTTACAACAGCAGCACATTGGCCTTAAGGAGAGGTCATTTTTATGTTGTATTGTGTCTATATATGTCAAAGACAAGGTGTTCCATCCATTGGTTGTTGGAGAAAGCATTGGGAGAGCATAGATTGAAGAGGCCCTAGTTTTTAAGGGTTTTGAAGCCTAATTTGGGGCTTTTGCATTTGTAGCACCTAGAGACTCAAATTGATTGAAGATTTCTTTGATTCAACACATTTGATGAGACTGTAGAAAGTTCTAGTGTTTTGGGATAAGTTCTGCTCATAGTTGCTTTGTAAATCCATCATCTTGGAGGCCTAAATTGCTGGTAAAATGCTGAAATAGAGATATTATTACAAAGCAACCCAACTTGCACCTTTGGTATGTTGAATTATTCAATAAATGGTATCTAAAAACATTTTTTATTTTCTTAGTGTTTTGGAAGTCTTAAAAGTTATGCATTTTAGAAGCTTGTTGGAGATCTAGTTGACAGGGCTATTAGGCCTAATTTGTGCATTTCTCAAGATTGAACCATAGTGAGTTTGTGGGAGAGTAAAACCAATTGAGACACCTTGAGATTGATATCTTGGGGCTCTTAAAACTTTCTTGGTTCTTAGGAAAGACTTTGAACTATAATTCATGTGTTGGTCGCATTAGGATCACTTTCCTTGTATTGAAAACTTGTGATTTTGTGAGATCTCCTTTCTCTTATTGATTGGGCCTTAACTCACCATAACCCTCTATATCAAGTGGTATTAGAGCCTCAGTTACTAGGTCCTTGAATAGGGAGAAGAACTAGTTTGCAAAATTCCTCGTAAGGGACAAATGGCTAGGGAGATGGAAGAGTTAAGAGAAGAGTTGGAAAGGGAAAGAAGAGAGAAGAGGGAACTTGAAGCATCTAAGGAAAGGGAAGAGAGAAAGTTAAGAAGAGAAAGGTTGCAGCTAATTGCAAGGATTGAAGCTTTGGAGAAGGATAGACAAGAACCTAGAAGGGAAATGGTTCATTAAGAAGAACATGTAGAGAACAATGATGGAGAAGAAGACTACCATGCAAGACAAGAGCAAGAGGATCATGGAGCTGTAGAAGATCCTGATGAAAGAAGATTTATAAAATTGATAAATTCAATACAAGGTATTGGATTGAAGATAGGGGTGGATTTGCCTATCTATCAAGGCAAGATGGAGAGTGAAGAAGTGCTTGGATGGATAGAGGCACTTGAAAACTATTTTGATCTCAAAGACGTAGATGAGGAAAAGAAAGTGAAAGTGGAAAAGGAAAAGTTAAGGGGAACAACCCTTACATGGTGGACAAGTTTACAAAATGTGAGGATGGGTAGAGGCCTAAGTAAGATTTCAAATTGGGAAAGGATGAAGACAATGGTAAAGAGTCAATTTTTGCCATCAAATTTGGCTATACAAATGAAGATGAGGAGGAATAATTTGAAGCAAAAAGATATGGATGTCATGTCCTATATTGAAAAATTTCATACCCTAAGCATTAGAGGAGGGGTAGAAGATGAAGATGAAAAATTTGCAAGGTACATGAGTGGGCTAAAGTAAAACATTCAAGATGAGATTGGTTTGAACATCCCTAGGACCATGTGGGAATGTTTTCAGTTAGTAATCAGGGTAGAGGAGAAGTTGAAAAAAAGGAGTGAAAGGAAAAGAAAGAGAGGGGGATCTTCCATGAGAGGAAGGGGTGGAAGAGGTCAGTTTGATAACTCAAGCAATCAAGACAAAGACAAAGATAAAGGGTCTACATCTGATACAAGGGGAGGTTTTAGAGGAGGAAGATTTTGAGGTGGAAGAGGAAATGGAGTCTTCACAAGGAGATGTTTCCATTGTAATGAAGTTTTCCATCAATCCTTTAGGTGTCCTAAATGGATTGATTCAGATAAAGGTAAATAAAGGAGGGTGAACCTAACAGAAGAAGAAGAAAAGAGAGATCCTGTCCTAATACTACCTGAAGAAGGAGATTGTCTTCTTATGAGGAATGAAGGATTAGCACTAGCATCAGCACAAGAAGGTATATTTAGGTCTAAATTCTTGGTAAGAGGTAAGGTATGTACTTTCATCATTGATTCAGGGGCACATAGAAATCTAGTTTCAGTTGATATGGTTTCTAAGTTGGGGTTGGCATTAGTAGAACATCCTAATCCTTATAGTGCCACTTGGGTGAACCGTGAGTTGAATGTAAAGGTTAGTCAAAGGGCTCTTGTCAATTTTTCAAATGGTCCATATCAAGATCAGGTTTGGTATGATGTTATTTCAATGAATTGTAGGAATATGATATTGGGTAGACCTTGGCAAATTTCTAGGAAAACCTTGCATGAAGGTTATTTCAATACCTACATTGTGCATAAGGGAAAGGAAAAGTATAAGTTACAACCATCCACTTGCAAAGGGTAGGAAGCCATTTTTATGTGTTTTGGTGATAAGATACCATTTCAAGATCAGTATAAAGACAAGAGGCACACTAGTTGGGCAACAAGTCACAATCATAGGCCAGACTGTCCTAGAAATCAGAATACCTTGGTAGTACTAAAATCAGGGTTTGAGGGTCGCGAGTACATAAAAGTGGGCACTATCCATTGTCATATCCTTGGACAACAACACACTAGTTAGGGGAAGAAGTTACAGGTATTTGGAGGGTAGAAAAGGTGGCACAAAGTTCACACAAGGACTCATCAAGAAGTTGCAATAGTGACCCATTCCACTAGTCCAAAAGAGGACATTAAACATAACCATTTTGCTTTTTCTTCTAATTATTTCCATAAGGTGTATGTAGGTCAGAGGAAGAGGTTTATAACATTGGGAGACTTCATGTATCCACCAAGACATCTATACCATGGAAAGCAACATCAATTTGGTAAGTCTGAGGCACACATTGATTCTAGGGACAAGAATTTCTTTAAAGGTGGGGAGTATGGTGCAGGAGCACCTAAGCCATTCCAGGGACACAAGGAAAACTGGAAGATTCCAAGCATGAAGATGAATCATTCATATCTTGGTGGAATCAACTATGAAGTTCTAAAGCCTATTATGACATCAAATATGCAAAAGATGTAATTCCTTGGTCCTAGAAGTCCAAAAAAAGGGTTAATTGAGAATATGGATGTAATAGGGATTAAATTAAGTTAGTTTTGTCTTTAGGAATTCTTAATAAGACTATTTGATCCATTTTGAAAAGTTATATTGTTTAGATTGCTCTTAGAAGTCAAAATTTGTAATGTTGCAAATTCAAATTTTGAATTGCAACTGTTAGTTGGTTTTTGGAGGGAAAAGTGATTTATTAGTGTTTTAACATTTTAATGACTCTTATACCGACCAAGGTTGGTTGGGAAGGTTTTAGGGAAGTTATATTTATGGTAAAGAATCCCATTGTATGGACAAGAAGTGTATGGTATGGTCTACATTGATAATTTAATGAAGAAACCCTCTATTTTGGCAAAATTGATGAGTTTGTTGCATTGTTCTTGCTGGTTTTGAAAGGGGACTTGTTTTGTATGAAATGAGAGTATTGGTATATGATTTGAAATTCTATTACATTCCTTGATTGAGGATTCATACAAGTTTTTTTTAACCTTTATTGTTGACTATCATAAATTGTCCAGATTTAACAAGCAATTTTGACAATTTTTGTGGAAAATGGTCATTCCATGGTTGTAAACCCTAATACTCATGGGATGACTCTATTTTGACATTTATCATAGTCTACTAACATTTTAATATGCATTTTTGAGGGATAAGTGAAGGTTATTGGTGATCACCATACTAATTTCTAGTGAGTTTGCATTGAAGGTGTTGGTAAGTTACAACAACAGCACATTGGCCTTAAGGAGAGGTCATTTTTATGTTGGATTGTGTCTATATATGTCAAAGAAAAGGTGTTCCATCCATTTTTTGTTGGAGAAAGTGTTGGGAGAGAATAGATTGAAGAGGCCCTAGTTTTTTAGGGTTTTGAAGCCTAATTTGGGGCTTTTGCATTTGTAGCACCTATAGACTCAAATTGATTAAAGATTTCTTTGATTCAACACATTTGATGAGACTGTAGAAAGTTCTAGAGCTTGGGGATAAGTTTTTCTCATAGTTGCTTTGTAAATCCATCATCTTGGAGGCCTAAATTGCTGGTAAAACACTGAAATAGAGATAGTCTTCCAAAGTAACCCAACCTGCACCTTTGGTATGTCAAAGTATTCAATAAAGGGTATCTATAAAGATTGTTTATTTTCTTAGTGTTTTGGAAGTTTTAAAAGTTATGCATCTTAGAAGCTTGCTGGAGACCTAGTTGACAGGGCTATTAGGCCTAATTTGTGCATTTCTCAAGATTGAACCATAGTGAGTTTGTGGGAGATTAAAACAAAGTGAGACACCTTGAGATTGATATCTTGGGGATCTTAAAACTTTCTTGGTTCTTAGGAAAGAATTTGAACTATAATTCATGTGTTGGTGGCATTAGGATCACTTTCCTTGTATTGAAAACTTGTGATATTGTGAGATCTCCTTACTCTTACTGATTGGGCCTTATCCCACCATAACCCTCTGCATCAAGTATGCTCTGAAGGTAGAAGATAAGTTGAAAAGGAAACAACATAGTAACTCCTGAGGGAAGGAGAAAGTTGATCACTCGGCAAAGATAAACTGAGTGATGCAGAAGATGAATAGAAACCTGTGGAGCCAAAGAAGAAGACATGTAGAGTTATCTTTAAGGGTATTTTCTATAACTATGGAGAGGAAGGACACCATTCTTTTGAGTGTACATAGAAGAAGGTTGAATAACGAAATGCTGTGATGAATGAGAACATTCAGAATGAACTTGAATCTGAGAACTTGCTTCTTTGGCGAACATTGCTCGGTACATAGGGTGAACCTTCTCAGAGGAGTAATTTTCTTAAGACTCGATACAAGTCTGGAGGTAAACTCTATGATGTTATTGTTGATAGTGGTAGTATTGATAACCTTGTTGCTAAGGACATGGTTAGGGAACTTGGTTTAAATAGAATGAAACATCCACATCCTTATAGGATTGGTTGGTTGCAAGATGTTCATGCTTTGGAATTAAGAGAATAATGCTTCATTGATGTTCAGATTGGCTAGTATAAGGATCTTGTGCTTTGTGAAATTATGGATATGGATAGCTGTCATATATTGCTCGATAGACCTCGGCAATTTGATTGCAGAGCCATGTATGATTGTGTGAAGAATGTCTTTACTATTGAGAAGGGTGACAAGAAGCTTTCATTGATGCCTTTGATAGATACAACACTTGATAGGAGAAGCTTGAGTATTGGTAGTTGAGTTGAGTTGGAAGATCCAGAGAAAATGAATGATCAGTTTTGGGAACCAACCTGTGCATTGTCTAGAAAGGACTTAAAGAGATAGAGGAAACAAAAGTGGAAGAATTTGCAAGCAGACAAGGTGGAAGACATGTATGTGAAGAACCAGTTTGGGATTTACGAGTTGAATCCTAGAAGATGTTCTTCTCACATATGAACATCTTTTGGAACTTGGGGTGTCTGATGTAGGGGCATCCAAGTTTGAGGCAGGGACATTCTGTGTGCTTGGTGAAACTGCATAAGTGTTTGTATTTTGGCCAGTTTTACTTGGTTGCAGCTTTGACCGATGACCTCAGTCATTGAAGGAAGATCAGTCACTGAAGGAACTTGGTAATCTCTGGTGCTTGGTGAAAGTGTTACTTGGTCATGCCTACAGTGCTCAGTCGACACTGGTGCTCGGTGATGCTTGGCTTGCTTGGTTATTTTACTATCACTCGGTAGATCTAGCTTACCAACTAGAGTTCTGTGTGATTTGTTGGGCCAACTTGGTGCAGTTATTAATTGTATCTTTTGTTGGATTCTCCTAAGTGGATCTAGGGGCTGACATGCTGAATTAAATGTTTGTATACAATTTGTAAGCTTTGTATGGCATTTAATATTTGTTAGGAAGGGTTTGGGGTTTCATCTTGCCGACTTGTGGCTGATGATCAGTATTTAAGGAATAGTTGGGGTAGATTTTTAGGCAATTCTTAGTAGCATCAGTTGCGAAGTGCTACTGAAGATGAAGTTGGTGAAGTTGTGGAAAAGAACTTCCATGATCTTGCAGATCTTATTCTTATTAGATATTTGTAATAGCAGAGCTAGTGGTTTCTTTCTTGGGAACAAGGAGATCGCTTGGAGGCTTGTGAGCTCAGGTTTAGATCTACCTTAGGGTTTCCATTAGCTTATGATTGTCTTCAGAGATGAACTAGCTAGTGGATGTACTGGATCTTGCAGAATTGTTTTCAGATTGTAATTGGCCCTAACCTAGAAGGCCTTATAGCCGAGTATGTTAATGGAAATTAGAATTAAACAATTACTTTGTCTTGCATTGTTTATTATTTCACTGTGTTTCTCTATTGGTTGCAAGGTTTGGACTTCCCTTAATTGGATCCTCCATCCTTGAGTGCATCACATATACTGACAAAAAATTTTACATTTCGTTAGCTCAGCAAAATACGGTGATTTGAAAGAATTTAATGGATGATATTTTCATGTATAATGTATATTATTTTAGTTTGATGCTAAAGGAATTTATCTACTTCACACACTTGTAAACATCGAGCACAACCATAAAGAAGCATCCCCTCCCATGGCTTGAGTAATGTAGGCCATGGGAGGAGATGCTTCTTTATGGTTGTTATCATAGTTTGCAAGTGAGCGGAGTCAATAAATTCATGCAACATCAAGTTAAATAATATACGTTATCATGAAAATATTCTATTAAATTCTTTCAAATCCCCTCATTTGATGAGCTAACAAAATGTAAAATGTTTTGTCAATATATGGACCAAAGATGGAGACCAACTATGTTGGTCTATTGAGCTTTGTTATTTTTACTATGCTAATCCATCGCTTTTTTGACAAGTAGTAAATCTTTTCAGAAAGAAGCGCTATACGTCCGATGGATTATCCTATGAGTAGTTTATTGCAGATCATCAGATATCCAATAGGAAAACCTTCGGATGGAACCTCAATTAGACATATTTGTGAGATGGGATTGCTATACCTCCGACAAATTTTCCTGTCGGCATTTACTGCATATCTGTCACTTTTCTGACTGACCAAATGTCGTAATAACAATTTTTCCATAGATTGGTCTCATAGTAAAATTACTATTTATGTGGCCAATTCTGATGGGTAATGGTGTTGAAATACTGATAGGTATCACTTCCATTGCCATTTCCAACGCAAAAATGCTGACAGACAGATTGTTGAAGTTCTGATAAATGGGCATTGCAAATCTTACACATGGTCATTAGAATTTGGTCTCAAATGTAGTAGTGTGACATAACCATATTGGCCAATTTACATTCTTTTAGGTTTGGGTTTATATTTTGGGTAAATTATATATGTTTTTAGGTTTTGGGTTTATGTTTAAGTTCCAAACTTTTGGGTAAATTATAATTTTTTACGTTTGGGTTTACGTTTAAGTTTCAAATTTTTAGGTAAATTACATGTTTTTAATATCAATAATATATAGCCTAATAATATTTATTACTTAAAAATGAAGAAAAAAAATATATTATAATGTTAGGTGAATTTTTTTTACATATAAATACAAGAAAAAATTAAAAAATAGTTTTAAAAAATTTAAAACAAATTTGGGGCCCCTACTTGGAACTTGACTAAGTTTTCTCTAAAGATCCAATCCCACTATCTTTGCCCCTCAATGTGAAAATGAGGGGCTTGGGGCTCTTTTTGGGTATTTATAATATCATTGGGACTAGGTCGAGTCCTACTCGATCGAGTACCACCCGACCCAGTCGACTAGGCCATATAGGCACCATTTGGTAACGCATGGTACCTACATGTACTAGGCCTTATTGGACCCAACTGAGTATTTTGAGTTATCCTAAAAGGTGACAGTTTATTGTGCTTTTACCCTTGATTAATACACAATATAAAAACTTATCATTAGATCATGACTTATATTTTATTGATGGAATGTCATTTGTGCTCAATAAATAAATATTCTTAAAAACATTTAAATAATATGCTCATTTTATTGATAGGATGTTGCTATACATTTAAATAATAAATTAATAAATTTGATCACTCTCTTAATTTAATTGATAGGTGTGTCATTTATTATAGGCATTCTCCTTTAATTATTCCTTCCTTTCAATCATCACTTGCATGTGTAGGCCCTAGTATATCATGTGTAGCCTTTGGTATTTATTTCGATATCATACATCAATTTTGTGCACAATTTGTGAATCCCCATTTCCAAATTGACCCTCGACTCAAATCTAAGCTTGTATTAGCTGGTATAGGGTATTGGGGAAGGTATGGGGTGAGTCAACTCACCCCAACCTTTGGGATTCACCTTGTACCCCATAAATTTGGCCCAAATTTGAATGGTGCATTAGGTCTCTATATTTTAGTGATATGTTCAAACTCACATCAACCTCTTTTGAGTTAAACGCCTTGAAATGGCTTGGTGAGGTATAAAAGAAAATCCAACTCCTTAATTTTAGGATCAATCCTATCTATCAATCCATTAAATCATTGGAGCATTCATAATCTAAAACATTCAAGGAGTAAGTAGAAGCATTCATTAAAATCAAGTATTCAAGGCATTTCATCCCACCATATCCTTTATTGTGCCAAGCTTAAACAACTATTATGCAATAATATCTTAGGTGATGTCATTTTAGGTCTTTTTGGAGTCATGTTATTACATCAAAACTTGTTCTTATTTCAAGGATGATTGAACTATCAAGGTATAAGACACATTTTTCTCAGATCTAGCCTCTTCTTTATATCAGTATGATTTCATTTCATGTAATTTTCAATTCAATTTCATGTTTTATTCCAAATAATGGGTTTGACTTAAGGAAACCCCCTTTCACAATATTTTCTCCTATTTTTTTGTGTGCAAATGACAAGTGGCACAACCACAGAAAAGGCTATGGGAATATTTGACATAGGAGTATAGGTATATTTTGTTGGGACAAAGGAGAATAGACTTGTCCTAGACCATCCTGGTCACATCTATACTACATTTCAAACTAAAATTTGAATCACGGGTCAGTCATTATTTTCTTTATCTAGATCTGGCCTCAAATTTTGGATTACACTTTATTGTCCTCCTACATACTTATCATTTCATATTTCCTCTCATTATTTTCCTTGATCTTAAATTTCTATTTCCATTTTCCATCTTGAACCTAAGTGAATGAATCCTTCCATCCATTCAGTGCTTAAGCCTCCTTGAGCCTACTGGATCATATTCCTTTGAATGTGTGACACAACATAGGGGTAAGCTTCCTAGTTTGTCTATTCATCCTAGTGAATAACCTCACATCCTATTTTCTTAATTTAAAAGAGCATAGTAAAGGTTCTTATCACATTAATAAATAATTTATAAATTAAAAATTAAAAATTACAAGTACACATGAACATTCATTGGTAGAAATATGTCAAAACTTAAGAATAGGAGGAATGACATAGACTTTGAGAAGGAAATCATTTTCAAATTTGAATGGTCAGTTTGGCTATGGTGATGCTCGGGCATCTAGTCTAGCTGGGGGAACTTTTCCCTTGGTCAATATTGTAGGTGGGGCTCCACTTGCTACAAAATCTTCAGGATCTGGTCATAATGGACAATAGTCAACTTCAAACATTGAAGACAAGATTAATGCGGTCAATATTACTAGGCCTTTGCTAGAGGTGATGACTCTTATGAGGGAGAATTCTCATGAAAAGAAGTTGGCTTTTGTAGGTTAGTGGGCTTCACTATTTAGGGTGAAACCCTCTATAAAATCCTCTTTCCTTATTATTGATGTTATTTCTAATCCTGCCAAGGGAGAGTTTGCGATTAGAGTTCCTGACCCATTGATTGATCATTCAATTTTGTTGATGGATCTTACCTTGATTGGAAAATTTTCAGGATGGAGACCTAAAATTGATGCTATTAGACTTTTTTCTTAGCTAAAATGGATCCTTAAAGGCCAAATGGATATTGCTACTATGCCTAAGGGGTGTTTGTCTTTTGAATTATCTAATGGGGAAGATATGTCTAGAGTTTTATGTGGTGGCTTTTGGATGGTTGGCAATTCATCTCTGGCTCTTCAAAAATGGTCACCGAACTTATATTGCAATGACTCATCTTTTTTGTCTTTTCTCCTATCTGGGTCTAGCTCCCTAGCTTGCCCATGGAGTAATGGCATGAAGATGTGCTCTCAAGTTTAACTATCTCTTTTAGGGAGTTTCTCTCCATTGATCCTATGATGGCTTGTACGTCTAGATTTGTCTTTTATAGGATATGTTTTAATATCCTTCAAAATGTGGATCTTCCCAATTATATCAATATTGTGTCTAAACTGGGGAAGTGGATTCAGTCGATGGAATTTGAAACTATGCCTTTTGCATGTTTCACTTGAAAAAAATCTAGCTATAGGACGAAGGATTGTCTGTAGAGGATTCATAAAGAAAAGAAGGCTAAATCAGACTAGGCGATCGAAACAAAGTAGATCTAAAGATAAAAAGGCCATGATTGGGGTTTTAGCTAGTCCTTCCAATGGCTTGAATGAAAACCTTTGCATGACTCATTCCAAGCTGGTTATCAATAGCAATCTCCCTTAGGTTGATTCCCAAGTCCTTATGGTCATTGAGAAAATCTTGGACTATCCACCTTTTGCCCAAGAGCTTACTACTAGTGACAGTGAGTTCCTTTCTAGAGTTGAGGATTCCTTGATGGACCATGCTCAATAGGATGACTTTGCTAGGTGAGGGGAAGGTTAGAATAATGGTAGTTTCTTTGTTTTGGATATAATTTTTGAATTGTCTTCGGTTGAGAGACACTAGGGAGATATGGAGGATATCCCTCAACTTTCTCAAGAAGATGAAGAGGAACACTAGATGGATGTGAGTTACAAAAAGAAGAAATAGTCTTGCAAGAAGAACTCTCATCATGATCTCATGCTTGGAGGGGTGACTACTAGGTCTATGAAGGCTGATATCGATACCCCAAAGTCTCAGCATAGGATAAAATTTTCTAAATCAATGAGGGAGTAGGAAAGTATACAAAGTATAGTGGATGGTAGACAACATACCATTCGAGAGGTTTGTTCCCCTATTAAGAAAAGAAAGTCATCTCTTGGAATATTAGAGGGTTAAATGGCCCTCACAAGAAAGATGTGCTTAGGAATTTTGTTAGAGACCATAAGATAGATGTTATTTTGATCTAGGAGACTAAGATGTCAAGAGAGAAAGTTGAAAAAATTAAGTTATTTGAAATAATTACATGGTGATTGGTTGTAACTTGGAAGGTGATTCTGATTGCATTACTACATTTTGGAATTTGAGAAATACTAATGGTGATATCATTGAGTCAAATGGTAATATCATATCTATTAGATTTCATCATGTGTGGTATGGTTTCAGTTGGGTTTTATCTAATATTTATGCTCCTAATACTAAATCTAGTCGAGTTCATTTTTGGAATAGACTGGTTTCAATAAGGAGAGATTTTCTGGAGGAAAACTAGATGGTTATGGGTGAATTTAATACATCTCTTAGTATTTTTGAGAAGTATGGTGGCTCTTCTCTATAGATGGATAGTAGCTTGGACCTCTTAGACTTCATCAACAACCAATCTCTGATGGATGTGGACCTCAAAGGGCAAAAATATTGTACCTAGACTAATAGAAGATTTGGCGTGGGTTTGATCTAGGTTAGGCTTGATAAAGGTCTCATATCTCTTGATTGGCTTCTTAGGTATTCTTCCTCCCTCTCTTCTTTTCATAGAGTTGGTTCAAATCTTAATCTTATCCCTATTTTACCTAGTCCCCTTTCTGGCAAAAGAAATTTCCCCTGCAAATTTGCAAAAATGTGGCTTCTTTTTCTGGGGCTAGAGGAAAAAATTGCAGAGTGGTGAGATACCCATATACATGGATCTACTATGTCTAGAGTTGTTCAGAAGCTTAAGATGGAGAAAATAAAAGTTAGATCATGGAATAGAGAGGTTTTTGGTGATATTTTCTAGTCTAAATCTCATATCCAGGATGATCTTAAAGATTTGTAGGATTTGTTTCAGAGGGTTTATCTGGGGAAAATAAGGTTAAAGAGAATATCATTCTAGTGGAGTATCACAACATTATTACCAAAGAAAAGGTTTTTTGGAGACAAAGATCAAGAGCTCTTTGATTAAAAGATGAAGATATGAATACCATATTCTTCCATCTTATGACTCAGAAACACATGGTGGTAAATAGAATTAACTACCTCGAGAGTAACTAGGGAAAGATTGAGAAGGATGAGGATATAAGGAGGGATTTGATGGGTTACATTTCTTCCCTTCTTTCACCTAAGACTAATCTTTCCTTTCTAGATCAAGATTCTCTCCGCTCTTCTATCCCTTGTGTGATTGAGAGGGAGATCAATGCCAAGATTAGGGTGATTCCTTATGTTAAAGAGATAAAAGAGGTTGTCTTTTCTTCTAAAGGAGAGAAATTTCCCAGACTTGATGGTTTCAAAATGTTCTTCTTTCAAAAATTATAGTCTATTGTTGGGATGGATGTGTCATCTGTGATCAAAGAATCCTTCAACTCAAGATGTCTTCTGAGAGAAGCTTATTCAACATTTATTGTTCTCATCCCTAAGAGACCTGGGGTGGATTCGATTGATGGCTTCAGACTCATTAGCCTCTGCAACTCTTTCTATAAGATCATCTCTAAGGTTCTTAAGTTAAGGATCCTCTTGATCCTCCTAGTGGTTATTTCCCCTTGTCAAAATGGTTTTCTTTCTACAAGGAAAATCTTAGATTCTATCATTGCAATTCATGAGAACCTCTATTCACTAGAGGTGTCTAAAAAGTAGGGATTCTTTATGAAATTGGATCTTTCTAAAGCTTACGATAGATTGGATTGGGATTTTCTTTGTAAATTTATTTCTTCTTTTGATTTTGATGTAAAGGTGTTCAAGCTTATCTTTCAGCTCGTTTCTACTTCCTCTACTTCTGTTATTGTGAATGGTGCTTCTTCAAACTTTTTCTCTCCTTCTAGAGGTCTCCTACATGGAGATCCCATGTTTCCAATTTTGTTTTCTATTCTGGTGGATAGCTTGGGTAGGTTTCTCAGTAGAAATGTTCAAAATGGGAATTTACATGGTCTTCAACCAACCTCTTCTAATTTTACTTTCTCCCATGAACAAGTTGTGGATGACACTATTTTAATGGGGGCTTCTTCGATTAAGGAACCTAAGAATTTGAAATCTATTTTGTCTTCCTATATTTTTTATTTTGGGAAATTGATCAACTGGGAGTAGAGCTTGTTATTTTTCATTAACACCCCTAGCCCTAGATAAAAGAGGATTGCTACTATTCTTGTCTACAGCATTGAACATCACTCGTTAGTGTATTTGGGTCTTTTTATGGGCTTGAAGCCGCCTGACTCTTTTATGATGGGTATTGTTGATAGATTGAATAAGAAGCTAGTTGGCTAGAAAGGGGCTATTCTCACTCAAGTTGGTAAAATAAAAATCCAAAAATCCATCCTCCAAAATTTACCTGTGTATGCCCTTAGTCTTTTCTATATCCCTCGCAATGTGGTCAATGTGATTGAGAAGATTCAAAAACATTTTTTGTGGTTGGGAAATGAAGAGAAAGATTGTCTTCACTTGCTTTCTTGGGAAAGTGTTTGTAACCTAAGAGATTTTGTTGTCTTGGGATTAGAAGGGTGGGAGATGTCAATAAGGCCTTATTGGCCAAATAGGTGTGGAGAATTTTTGAAGGTGAGAAAGAATGGAACAAAATCCTCAAGCTTAAATATTTGTCTACCTCACCTAGGCTAGATGAGTTCCTTGCTTTGTAGTTCAGAGTTAAGGGATCCTTCATTTGGAACAACATTTATTCTTTGAAAATCCTTGCTAAGAAAGGTCCTCATTGGCAGTTAGGTGATGGTAGAAAAATAAAATTCTAGGATGATCCCTAGTTGTTTGGATAAACTATTATTGTTTTTTACTAAGTATGCTCAAGGAGTAGAGAGGTGTAAGATGTTGGTGGGAAATCAATTTTTAGGAATGGGAACACTGAGGGGGGGGGGTGTGAATTAGTGTTCTATATATTATTACTTTTTCTAATATCTTGAAACTTAACTTAATTGCTTAAGTATTGAAATTAATATCAATGCAAGTAAGATAAACAACCATAATGCATAACACCAAATATGATTATAGGGAAATCCAAATAGGTAAAAACCCTAGTGGGAATTGACACCCACTAAGAACTGCACTAGTGTATTATGCTTCCTGTTAGAAGATCTTACAAACCTGTTAGGAGTTGATCTTTACAATGCTTTTAGTATAGTGACCTGGTCAAGGGTCAGACCCTGTTAGGAGTCTTTTGCAATAACCTTATTAGGGGTGGGGACACACTATCCTAGAGCTCACTACTCAAGTGGTGAAGGCTACAACCTTCTTGATCTTAGATATGCACTATATCTGCAAGGTGAACTACTACTTTGACACTGCTTGTCTAATCAGTTCTTTATGTGTGTTGATGCTTTAGCCTCTTGTAAAGCTCTACAAAATTCTCACTACTCTTCGTATACTTTTTCTCTGCTTCTACCAACTCTTTATCTCATACCTCCCTCAAATACAAAGGTGCATTTCTTATTTATATGCACATACAAAACTATTCACTAGGTCGGCCTATAAATAATTACATACAACGCTTCCAAATGAATTGGCTCAAGCGTGTTTAAATACAATGATATTAACATATTTAAAACACAAATATAATAGGTGCATAGCCTTTACAAAATAATATTATAACTGCTAACCAAAATACCAATAGTCAGCTCTATGCTCTGTTATGTTCTGCCTCTCACTACCTATGACACTTCAACTCACTGTATCTTCATCATACTAAATCATTTGATCATGCACTCTTAGACTTAGCATTATTACATACTCATAAGCTTATCTTCAATGGTGCATGTCATAACTCGATAATACACATGTGCATTAATGCTCTATTCACCCGGTGCTCTGCTGACTGTCTAATCTTCTAACTTATTGCGCTGACTCCATAACATCATATGACTTTGTTTCCATAATGATAGCACTTAATTGTATTCATATACAATAGTATATTAAACTTTCCAAAAATCTCCCCCTTTTTCATTAATGGCAACAAAGGAATATGGCGAAGTTACTAAATTGAATCTTACACAAAAACTTTCTAACATATACTCTATCTTATGTCTCCCTTTTTACATTATATACACTACTCCATATTCTCCCTTTTACCATATATTCTACTCCACCTTTGACATTAATGACAAAGGTGCTAAAAAATGGAACTTCAAGTACTTACACATTTAGTACATCTAGGTATGCAATCTTCAAGTTTATGATCTCTTGCTGCCAAAATGCCTTGAGTGCATCTACTGTTTGGAGATGGGCACACACAACATAAGTCAACTTCTCCATCTTCTCCAAATCTGGACTCAGACCTTGATCATATGTCACCATAGTGGAATCGATCTCCTTGATATTTTGATTAAACACATCTAAAGAGAGCGCAAGTGCATGTCTTAACTATGCTTGCCTAGCCCTTATCTTGGCCATTTCTTACTCTGCCTTCTCAATTTTGTCTAACTAACCTTGATAGACATTATTTCACATGTTTACATCTATGGAGGGATCTTCTACTGATTTCCTTACTTCTTCTATCATAGATTCAGTTTCATAAATATTTTTAGAGAGATCTCCAATTAGTTTGTCCTTATCCATACATTTAGCTATGATCTTTCTTCCTTTAGCTGCTAGGTCTTTCAACAAAGCTTGACCAACTTTAAAGAAATAAGGTCAAGTGAAAAGTTTCCTATCAATTCAATCAATCTCTTCTTAAGATATTTCTCCTCTGCAAGTTTGGATGCTGATTCCTCAAGACTTGAGAAATTTGTTTTGAAACATGTCAAGATGGTGCTGACATTTGTAATACCCCAGAAATGGGCTATAAGTTCATTAATCTTCTACATCATCAAATCAAATGAAATTGACATCAAAGTCCTAATCTAAGGCACATCTAAACATCATCGAATCCTAATTGATTATCTTAAATTTTGCATCGGGGAATATTCCTAGTAATATTCCTAATCATCATAGTTATCTTTAATTTAATGATTATTTGGCAATAAATCACATTTATCCTAAGTTTGATTAATTGAATATTTTCATATTTAATTAATTAGATTTAATATCTTACCACTTAATTGTGTAATTAAATTTAATTCTATCTATTATTAATTGTATTATTTAATTTTGATAATAAATCCAATATCTTATGAATAATTGATTAAATTCTTATTTAATTAATTAAAGCAAGTTGTCATTATTTAATAATATAGTTTTTAATAAAAGTTTGATTAAATAATTGATTAACCCATAAATCAATTGTTTTAATTTCAAAAATCAGTTAAGTTGAGCATAAATCACTTTATTATTAAATTAATTCATAAATAAAACATGCACAATCATAAAAGCAAACAACTATCAATTATCAATTAAAGCTAAACTCTATTTTGAGTTAAAACTTAGCTTTTGCATGGTTTTGTGAATTAAATTATCTTTATTATCAGATGACTCAAAAATCAAGCTGAGTTAATATGAGTGATTTATGGCTTTCTTTCATGCACCTCCAAAGCCCTGGATTTCTATAAATTAAGGCTTCAGCTCATCTCAAATTCATCTCTCAAATCCACAAATTTGCATTCTCACGCTGTCGAATTGGAGTCTGAAGAATCATCTTTGTGAATCCAAGCTATTGTGAGATCTTTCTAGTTTTGAGCATTGCATATCATTTAGCATAGATTCATATCATTGTTAAATCAATTTCCATATTAGTATAAATTCATATCAGTTTTTCATTATTATTGCATAGAAAATACCAAAAAAATAGATTAATTGCATTCATATTTCATATCAGTTTTGCATTCAAATCCTTCGTTTAGGTGTCGTCTAGGTCACTGATCTCGATAGCAATCTGAGAACATCGATCTCGCACCTACTAGAAGGCAGTAGATTTCTTGGTTAGATTAGATTTCAATTTTGTACGATTTTGATTATAGTTAACCTCTAATGTTTTACTGAAGTGTTGTGTCTACAGATCAGGTACAATTTTCACACACACAACATCATCCATTGACTATAAACTGGACACTTTCTTGTCCTTTGGTAGTAGGCTATTCAAGATGTTGACTGATTCAACAAAAAATGGATTTCTCATAACTTATTTCTCCTTGGCCTTCTCCATTACTACCACATTGATCTTAATCAGGTCTTCTTCTCCCCTTGAATCTAGACTCGTTGTGTTAGGGGTCAAACTTGACAAAAATGATGTTGAGGGTTTAGGGGTAAGGAGTGAACTTTGACTAACATCTATTACCTTAGTCTTTACAATCACTAGGATTTTGATAGAGGGCTCATCTACATGTTCATCTTTCTTCTCTTCATCCTCTTTTTCCTTTTCTTCTTCTTATCTTGTTAGATCCTCAATCTGAACTTCTTCTTGCTACATACATAGAATTTCAACCTCTTCTATACTTACAAAGGCTTCCTTGAACTTATCCAATTCCTTATCTATGGCCAACATTGATATTTCCACATTATCGATCATAATTGTATCATCTTTTGTTCTAGGCATGGGCACGAACTCCATTGCATCAGTAGACACTGTCACTGTGGGTGCTAAATCCTATGGACCTGTTATAGGTACATTAGGGACTTCAGCTTCTTTTTCTTGCTCAATAGGAACTTGGGTTGCAAGTGTGGATGATGGATGCATGTGTTGTTCCAAAAATACATTCTCAAATGATTTTTCAGTCTCCTTTGCAATCAACTCATAGTCCTTATTCATGATGTAAAAAGTTCTCATCTTGGTTCTGAGGTGCGGCTTTACCAAGTCCATTAACAAATATTTTTCTTCAACTAAGCATACTGGTAGGTTATCATCCAATGTCTTCTCTCTTATTTTGAAATCTTCTTCAACAAATTGTCTTTTTAATGTGTCCAAAATGTCCCAAACTTTATCTCGAATGGTTGTCTTGAGTTCCAGAATAGTCTTTTAAAACTTGATCGTATGCTTGATTAGCATATCATGGATCTCATATTTGTCTTTCTCATGATATATATCATAAAACTTAGCTCTCTGATCAATTCTTCCTTCATCTACTACTCTTGTTCTTAATACTTGCCGATTTGGTAGGAATCCTACCTTAGGAGGTGGTTGAATGTTTCTGCCTCATCTTATTGTGGACCTTGCTGATGGATGGCTTGTGACAGTCTGCTTCTTCCTCTTTGGTATCTTGCTTGGCATAGGAGATGGAGTGGACTCCAGATCAACAATAGGTGTGGGCGCTAAAGTTCTATCAACAGTCTTCTCCTTGGGTTCATCTATTTTTTCTACTTTTACTTTCTTCTCCTTAGGGTCATCAGTCTCCTCATTTTTCACTTTTGAAGAGGGTGTGCTCTCAAGTTACATTGCAATCTTGGCTTCCCTTGCCTTGTCTAGGTTAGATTGAGTGACACCATGAATCTTCAATATCTCAGAGGTGTCTTGGCTTTCCTCTTGGTCACAACACTACTCAAGAATGCATCTACTTGTCTTATATTTTCCTCATAGGAACCTGATCTTGGTTCATTTGGATCCTTCAACACTGATAGGAGGACTTGTGCATATCAAAACCTATTCCTCCACTTCATAACCGAGTGGATGAATCCACTTAGTTCTAGGTTCCACTTCTTCCATGCATGTGATGTCTATTTCTACCATGAAGAAAATAATATCCTTATACTTTTCCACAATATTCTCAGGTATCCTATACCTCCTCTGCATCTTTATCTTGAATGTCTTGATCTCCAATTCCATGTAATCCTTCAAGGTTCTTTTAAATGATGCCTTGAATGAGATTTGTGGCATAGTGGGTAGACTCTTGTCAAGGTATAAATATGATACTTTACCAACTATATGGAAGTGCATATAGATAATAAGTGACCCAAATTTGAATATCTTACTCTTATCATGCTTAATGGCTCTAATGTTGTCCATCAACTATGCATGCAAGATCTCACACAAGTTGAAGTCTCCATTTTCCTTTACTTTAAAATTCTGATGGCTACTAAAATAGTGGCTATGAACACACTATTTACCCTATTTTCATGTTGGAACATATATCTAAGTATCATAGACATCAATTTTATATCTTTCTCTTCTATAGGCTCAATGGTCATGCTGTGCTTATCATTGCGTGACTTAGAAGTTTTCTCAACCAATTTCCTGACATCCTTACCAGTGGGAAGGATTGCACCAATCTTAGGTAATCCTGTGATCTCATGAATGAGATCAGTAGTTATCAAGACATGGACTTCTCCAATCAAGAACAAGTCATCATGAATTCTTCTCAACAAAATCTGATCCATTCAGATTCATAAAATTCATATGTAGTCGCATACTCTATGATAGGCCTCTTTTCTAAGTGCACAAACTCATCATTGAATGTTTTGTTTGGATTCATTATGGTTTCCATGTGTGACCTGATTCTATCCAATCCTACTGGTTCCTTTTTATAGTAGATATATGCACATATATCTACTATGTGCATTACTCCTATTGGGGTTTTGGAAAATGATCCTTATAAATCATCTAGGATAGAATTGAATGGATGCTTCTTAAATATGTACCTCTTTCTTTTAGCAACATCAAACACCACTAGAGTAGCCATAACTTACTTGTTTAATCACTTCAATTAAGTTTCCAAGAGTTTCTAAATCATCATGACCAAACTAGGGTTCCGCAATAATAGACACACATCTTCATTGATAATCCAACTGCAATTCTTCACAACTCAACTTCTTGAACTCCTATGATCTCCAAAGGCTTGAACATGAATGCAAATGTGTGAATAAAGGATCTTCGGTGACTTTAAAACAACTTTCCACCATTAATGCTTGCTGCGTAAACACAGAATGCAACAGATAATTTCAATCTCCATTTCTGCTATCAATCAGGAAGTGTGCTTTCACATACAACACTAAGTAGTCTCCAAATAGTTATACCCAAAGGCACATACTCAAAGGGTGAGTATACCAGCTGCGTAGGGGTCTAGATATAATCTAGCTCCCCCTATGACCATGAGGGTCATTCATTTAGATATAGAGGGTGCATCCATTCTAGATGCATCCAATACATACTCATCAACCTTATCCTTCTTTTCTTCTATCCAAATCAAGCTCACACCTTCTGTAGCTTGCACAAACTTGACTTATCCTGCTTTATCCAATATTGATCTTTCTAAATTTTTAGGGCTTTCCTATCTTTACACTTTTGATTTGAAAAAATTTGAGATATGTTTGACCTTTTTACAAGAGTGAAAAATGACAGGAGGCCTTGTATTCCTTGGTGCATTGATTTGAGTTCCCATTTTGCACTATCTAGCTATATGACCATTGTAATTACATATCTGACATGTAATGTTATGAGGATTTCTAGCATTTTGTTGTGGTTGATTTCTTTGAGTTTTCTAATTCTGGTTTCTTTGATTTGATCTAAAATTCATAGCTCTATGACCAAACTTATTGCATGAATAACAATAACCATTGAAAGGTCTTACCTCTTTACAATTTCTTGCTATGTGACCATGCTTGTTACAGGCATAACAAGTTTTGTTTACTGGCTTGCACTCATCCTTAGATTGTTCAAGTTTAGCTTTAGTATGATTTCCAGTCTTCTTAGCTTTTGTAGATTCTTCTGATGCTTTCTTTCTTTCTCTCATGTTAGTGATCTAATTTTGTGCTTCATTGAATCTAATACCGCTGGTATCTCCTTTAATCTTTTGTGCATACAATTGTAACTCTATTATATCCTTACTTGTGTGAAATTTGTCAATATGAGTCTTTGCTTCAGTTAATTTAGATTCCACCTACTTCTTGATGTTCTCTAAATCTAAGATTTTCATGTTTTCTTGCCTCAGTTCTTCATCCAACTACTTGTTTTCTTTGACTTGTTCTTCATAGGCTTCTTGATTGTTAAATAGCTTTTCATCCAACTCTTCAATCTGATCTTTTAGAGATGTGTTTTTCTCATTCAGCGTTTTAACCATTTTTCCCAAGTCACTTGTGGAATATTCTTTCAAGTCTTTTCTCAATTTCTTGATGACTACTTGAGAACCACTAACCTTTTCTTTCACTTCTTCAATTTCTTTTTCAGACCTGTCAAGATCTTCAAGAATTTCTTCAAGATTCTTCTTCAGATGTTTCACTTCTCCTTTATCCATGATCTCCTCAAGTGGTTAAAATTATCTTTAGAGGACCAAAGCTCTAATACCAATTGTTAGGAATGGGAACAGTGAGAGAGGGGGGGGGGTGAATCAGTGTTCTATATATCATTACTTTTTCTGATACCTTGAAACTTAACTTAATTGCTTAAGTACTAAAATGAATATCAATGCAAGTAAGATAAACAACCATTACACATAACACCAAATATGATTATGGGGAAACCCAAATAGGTAAAAACCCCAGTGGGAATTGACACCCACCAAGAACTACACTAGTGTATTTTGATCCCTATTAGACAATCTTACAACCCTGTTAGGAGTTGATATTTACAATGATTTTAGTACAGTGACCTGGTCAAGGGTAAGACCCTATTAGGACTCTTTTTCAATAACCCTGTTAGGGCTGGGGACACACTATCCTAGAGCTCACTGCTCAAGTGGTGAAGGCTACAACCTTCTGTATCTCAAATACACACTGTATCTGCAAGGTGAATTGCTATTGTGACACTACTTGTCTGATTAGTTCCTTATGTGTGCTTATACTTTAGCCTCTTGTAAATATATAAAACATTCTCACTTCTCTTCACATACTTTTTGTCTACTTCTACCAACTCTTTATCTCATACCTCCCTCAAATACAAAGGTGCATGCATTATTTATATGCACATACGAAACTATTCACTAGGTCGGCCTATAACTAATTACAAACAATGCTTCCAAATGAATTGAATCAAGCGTGTTTACATACAATGATATTAACATGTTTACAACACAAATATAATAGGCACATAGCCTTTACAAAACAATATTATAACCGCTAACCAAAATACCAACAATCGGCTCTATGCTCTGTTATGTTCTGCTGCTCACTATCTGTGACACTTCAACTCATTGTATCTTCATCATACTAACTTGTATGATCATGCGATCTTAGAATTAGCATGATTACATACCCAAAAGATTATCTTTAAGGGCGCATGTCATAATTCAGTCATACACATGTGCGCTAATGCTCTGTTCACCTACTGCTCTGCTGACTGTCTAGTCTTCCATACTTAACCAAATTTTGATCTTCTAACTTGTTACACTAACTCCATAGCATCATATGAATTTGTTTCCATAATGAAAATACTTAATTATAGTCACATACAATAGTATAGTCAACTTTCCAACACCCTAGCTATTGGATAAATTATTGTTGTTTTGTTCTAAGTATGCTCAGGGAGCGAAGAGGTGCAAGATGTTGGTGGGAAATCGGGTTGCTGACTACTTGAAAGATGACATGTGGATCAACCTTGTGTAGTTCTCTCCTATTTTGAGTCCTATCAGCCTTCTTTTGAAGAAATTTTTTTATCCTTTATCAATCTCTTTTTCACCTTGTTTGGGTGCCTAATCCAGATGGTTGTTTCTCTATTTATTCGGCCTATTCTCAACTATCCTTGTAGGAGTACTCCCCTTTTTGGGATAAGGTTTTGTCATCTTCTCTTATCCCTAAAATCAGTTTTTTATTTTGGATGTTCTTTCCAAAAATGGTGCTTACCACTGAGAACCCTGCTAAAAGAGGGTTTATGATCCCCAATAGATATTATCTTTGTTTGGAGGAAGCTGAGAATTCTTCCCACCTTTTTCTTTCCTATTATTTTACTAGAGGTTTGGTCTTTGATATTTTTTAAGCTACAAGTCTCTTGGATTCTTCCTAAATCTCTTTAGGACTTCACTATCCAATGGTCATCTCCTTTTTCCCACAAGCTGGCTAAGTTGATTTAGAGTCTTTCTATCCCTCATTTGATCTGGAGGATTTGGAAAGAATGAAATGATATGATCATTAGAGATGTCTAGTTCTTTCCCTCTATCCTTGATATGAAAATATTTAGGAGAATCATAGAGAATGTGCACTCTTCTTATAATCAATGCTCATCATTGTTGGATGGTGTGCTCGACAAGGAAGTGATCTATAGCTGGAACTTTTTAGCAATTTCAGATGGGGATATGTGGAACTCTCTTCCTCTTGGTTGGTTAAAAGCTTACTTTGATGGGGTGGCATCCTCAGAGACTATTATGGAAATTGTATTGTTTCTATGGTATCTTTGATTAGCATGTAGACTAGCCACATGGTGGAAGCTATGGCTTCTCTTCAAAATTTTAAGGTAGCAACAAAAAAATGTTGTAATAAATTATGGCTCAAGAGTGATTAGATGAATATAATTACCTACATCAAGGGCTATAAAAAACCTTCATGGACTATAGGACATGTTATGGAGCAGATTATGATTACTTAAGTTGGTTTGGAGAGATCTACATCACCCACTCTTACCGTGAAATTAATGATGTTGCTGACAGCCTAGCCAACTTGGGTGTCTGATGAGATGACATCATTATTTTTCAAGGAAAAATTGGGTTAAATAAGAAAACTATTAACCTTATCAAATATGACCAGATCCATAATCATCCTGGAATGATACACAACCATGATGAAAGGGACAGCTAATCTCATGTTAAGTAGTACAAGTGCCTTCATTTCTTGGAAAGGCCAAAGAGGCATTAATATGGTTTTTGTTTTGTATGCCTCTTGGGTCTTTTTATTTCTTGCCGGCCTTGTGTGTTTCCCTCCATTTTTTGAGTTCATTAATTGTCGTGCTGAGAGCTCTAAGCATTTTGTCCCTAAAATTCTAGGTTTTGTATTTCTATCATGGGAGGTGATTTAAGAGAGAGGAGTCAAGTGTTTGCAAATGGAAGAAGGAAGCCATAATGTGGTAGAAACTAAAAGAAGGAGGTGTTAATCCTTACCTGGAGAGACTTCACAATTTTGATAAAGACACATCTAAAGATTTTTTGAGTAGTTGGAATGAAGGTAAACTTTCTATTCGTGAAAAGTGTTCTACTATTACTGAGGAGATCATTTATGAAATTATTGGTCTTGACTAATACAGTGTGAAGTATTATAGAGGTCACAAATAGGCCCAAGTTGTTTCCCTTAGTTTCCCCAAAACCCCTGAAGAGAAAGCCCTCCCTATTAAAGAGAAACAAAATTTCTATAACATCAAGCATGTCAAGCTGCTCTAGGAAAAAATTCTTAAAGCCATAATGTAGTACTTCATGCCTGAGGGCCATTTCACTAGCATTTATAACTTTCACTTTGTTTTTGTCAACCACTTTCACTACCTTCAAAAGGTTTCATCCCTTACCTTTTCCTCAAATCTTTTAGCACTAGCATTCTAGATAATAGGAATTTCCATGATACTAAACCTATCCTTCACAATGGTTTAATTTTTCTCATCCATGATTATTATAAGTTTAAGATTTTAAAGAAAATCCCCAAATCTAAGCAGGATGTCAAAGGTAAGAAAGCTATTTCAGAGCATCAGTTCAAGATTCCAAAGAAGAAGAAGAAGCATAGGTCAAATAAATTTCCTAAATTAGACAAGAAAAAAGATGGTATTCTTTTGACTAAGGAAAAGAGAATGGACACCAATGATGATATGGAGGGGAAGGATTATTTTCCTATTGTAAAGGATAGGTCAGTGTTGGGTGCCTCAGTAGTTTAGTTGTCTGATGCTGATAGTCAAGAGACCCTAAGTGCCAAGTCTAGAGATATGGATATAGATGGGTTAGATGATAATCCAGACACTTTTGTAGGTGGTGATGTTGATAATGTGGGTGTTGGTGATGATACTGATATTGTGCTTGTGGATAATGTGTCTTAAAGATTTGGGTTTCTTTGGGGATCCTCGGTCTGAGGGGGATGGTCAGGATTTTTAGGCTAAAAATGTTATTGAGGAAGATGCCAGAGAGGATGGAAAGGCCTCTGCCCATGTGTAGCCCAAGGTGGGGGTTGCCTTCACTAATAAGATTCTTCAAGCCCTACTAGATTATGAGGACTCTTCTCTGATGGTAATGCCCCTCCTCTATGCATTTTGCTAATATGGGTACATTGATTATGGTAAAAAAGGTCATTAAAGATGGTAAGAGGACTAATGGGGAGCATGAGAATATTAAGATGGATAATTAGAAAGAGGAGAAATGTTTTCATGTGTCTGCTAGGGCTCGGTATGACTTGGACCTCTAGATGACTACTAGGGTCTACAAAGAGATTCAAGAAATTAATTTGAGGTACATCGAGTAGGAGGAGAGGTTTGATCAATTTTCTATGCTTCTGAATAAGGATGGTAAATAGATGGCTAGAGGGAGCAGTGATAGGGTCCTTGGGGATGATCAGGCTCTTTTGGAGAAATTAGAGACTAGGATTAATTTTGTTGATAATTTTAGAATGCAGACTACCTCCAGTCATCTTCAAAAAATTGAAGAGACCCTTAACTACTTGATGCAATAGAGGTTCAAAGGTATGAAGGTTACTATAGAGAATATGAAGGCATTTGTTTCCCTACTGGATGACAATAAGGGCAATTCAATCCTCAATATTTTGGAAGACATGGAAGAGGTCATTGCCCCTGCTGAAGGGCTTGGATCTAGAACCCACACGAGCATCAGAAATAAATTGGTTTTTCAACCCAAGGAGATTGTAAACATGAAGGAGTCTATCCAGAAGATGATTAAACTGAAGGATGACATTATTGATTATCTGAATCAGTAGGATTAGTTCTAGGTAGCGGCCTTCTGGTGCTAGTTTTCTCCACCGAGCCTTTTTTTTATCCTTGTCCTTTTGTTTAGCTTTGCTGGAGGGTTTTATGTGTTATCTCATCCCTCCAACTATTATTTTGTGATTTTTTATTTAATTTCCCATTTTTCTTCTTAATGTAAAGGGTTTCGGGGCCCCTTCAAAACTTGGTTTTACCATAATAAAAAAATTCATTGGTAGAAATATAAAAATTGTTAGGATTAGGTAATACTGAGAGGGGGGGGGTGAATCATTATTAAAAAACTTTAATTTAAAATTAAACCAATTAAAAATAAACCATAAAAATATTGAAATGAAAATAACATAAATGCACAACACTTAACTCATGACACGATGATTTATTTTTGAGGAAACCCTTGCCAAGGGAAAACCCCGGTGGGGATGGTACCCACAACTATGCACTAAAATATGGTATCCATGCTAGGAGATCTAGCCTTGTTAGGAGCTAAGTATTACAGAGTACATTTCCTTGTTAGAGGAATACAAAACCTTGTTAGGGGTATATAAAAGACCCTATTAAAGGTGGTGAGCAAACAACTCTTACAATCAAAATATTGTCACAAAGTATTCTCCAAAAATGAAAAATAAAAGTACTTGCTATGCTTAGATAGTTCCAATTATAGCTCTGTCAAATACTAATCTCACATCTTCTCTCTATTCTCAGATTTTCATTCTTTCTTCATCATCACAATCACATACATCACTTTCACAAAAGAACTCTAAACTTATACAAAAACCGCCATCTAGTCGGCTCCCAAATAAAATTACAAAACATAATAAATACTTATGCAAATGCCAATCATAGAGTCAGTGATCATATATTACCAAAGAGTTGGAAATATACATCTTCAATGTGACTTAGCATGTTACCATGCCAATTAACCTTTCCTTAATCATCGTAACTAGTCATATTCCATGTTTAACTAATTCTCTATCTTTGCATACCTTCCAAACACTGTATCTTATTGATCTCCTCACCAAAATACATGAAACCTTAACTAAAGGTCATACACATCCTAAAATGTCTTCTACTAACTTCGCAAGCCATAATACATCATACATTTTCCTTGCTGACCAAAACTGTAACATTGTACATTGTTATCCTAATTCTGGACTTAGTCATTTTCATGACTGTGACTCAAGTACCAAAAGTCTCTGCATGCGATCAATCCAGCATAAGTGTTTCCATAAATGACAACCCTCAATTGATCCCAAGTGCTCCCAAAACATCACTTTCCAACAATCTCTCCCTTCGACATTGATGGCAACACTTAGAGAAATGACTAAGTGTTAAAGCACTATCTTCCTTCTACATATACACACATCTCTCTCTCTCTCTTTTTTCTTTTTTCTTTTCTAATTTTTTTTTATTTCTCATATATTTTTCTCCTTGTTAATTTTTCTCTAATCTTCCTCTCTTCTCTTGATTTTACTCTTCTCATTTTTCTTTCTCTTCCTCTCCCTTTGACATCTATGGAAAAGGTACTTACAAAATTTCAAACTTTCTAAGCACAAAAAGACTTAGTGCTTACTCACCACATTTAGAATATCTTGGAAGGAATATTCCAAGGTCTTCACTTCCTCAACCCATGACTTAATTAAAATTTCACCGACATGGATCAATCCGTTGAGTGCATAAGGGGCTATTTTTTCTACCTTCAGATTAGCGGGTATAGACATTGTTCCTTCTATTTTCTCCATCTCTGAGAGATGCACTTCAAGCATTGATAGCTTAGGAGTTATTAAACTCTTCAAAAAACCAAATCTATCTATTACTCTCCCTTTCTCCACATTTAGAACACTTATTCTATCTAAAATCTTGGATCCATTTTTGCCATAGTTAGTGAAGATGTTTCACAACTGTCCATCAAGCTGTCAAGTGTAGCCCTGTCCTTGGCAATGATGTCTTCAATGTTATTCACATGTCTACAAGGGTTTATACAATGACTACATATCTTAATTCCTTGTGCTACATAGCTCTTAGACTGGAGTGTAGATTCTCTCAGAATGTCCAAGTCCCATGAAATGGATTGGAAAACTTCCTTTAACTTCTTCTCCATGAAACTCTTCTCTGCCTTCTCCTCTGCGGACTTCAACAGTCACTCAAATTGACTGTCAAAGTTGTCCAATGCCATGCCTAGGTTCTCTATCTCATGCTTTCCTTACAAGACAATAGGCATAGGGAGTATCTTATCTACTATTTCCACTACCCTAGCTATTACTTTTAAACTTTTATCTCCTTTTTTGAATGATCTTTCCTTTTCTTTGGCAAAAGCCATGATAGATAACTTCATGAGCTCATCCTCATCCATGCTCTCTAAATCTGCACTTACTAGTTTGACCATACTTACCAATAATAATGTAGAAGAGGTGTCTGGTTCCTTCTTACGCTCCATTCTTACCTCAACTACCTTCTCTACTCCTTTTTCTTCGACCTATCTTACTTCTTGTTGTATTTCCTTTTCTTGTTCCTTCTCTTCCTATATAACCTCTGTATGCTCTTCCTCTATATGTTCTTCATCTTCAGCTATCATCACATTATTATTTTTATCCTAAAATGTGTCATTCACATCAAGTGAAGTGTTAAGAGTCACATGCAAACCAGAGACAAAGAAGTCTAGTTGCATACTAGCTTCAATTGCTTGCAAACTTACATCATCTATTTTAGAACTTTCTCCCATTCCCAAAGGTTTAGGCTTGATAACCTTGGGCAAAGTGGTCTTCTTAGGCATATCACTCATAAGGATTTGATCCAGTTCTTTTTGAGTGTCTTAAATCACCTCATCATACTTTATAGCTATGATTTTTACTAGCCTAGCCTTTGTCCTCAAAAAAGGTTTCAATTCCCTGATTATTCTTTCCCTTTCTTGAATAGATACAACTGGTAACATATCTTCTATTGGCTTGTTCCTTATTTTCTCATCTTAAGACTATGCCAATTGTTTTATGATCTCTAACTTGTTGTACAACTCCTTAGGAATGCTTCCTTCAATTTCTAACAAATTCTTCTTAAAAACTAACAAGTACTCAATTATAGTATCCACAATAATTGCTTGATTTTTAGGGTTATACCTTTCATAGTGAACAGAAGTAAAATGGAATCACCTCTATTGAGTGTAAATGTATGGGGGAAATATGAGATCAACTTCTAAATCCAAATTCCCAAGGGAGAGATCCAAATTGATCAACCAAAAGGTTAATGCATAATCGAATCAATCTATGGAGAATGAGAAAGAGGAAGAAAACCTTATATTTCCCTATAAAGGAATTGTGCTTGGAATCTGAAATAATTGAAATACAAGTACTAACCTCAAATTAGGGAAATTTTGGAAAATGCCAATTTTTTATGTTTGTGTGTACTTTCAGGCAATTCTACAACCTTTTTCAGACTGAAAATGCCAAGACGAAGAAAACCCATAAATCTTTTATCTTTCTGATAGTGGGCAGTCTTTGACTTTAACCCCTTTAGGTTGAATTTGACCCCTTTAGGTCAACTTTGACCCCTTTGGGTTTAATTTTACCCCTTTAGGTTGACTTTGACCTTAAGGGCACATATTTTAGGGTCTCAGTCAGAGCGAGAAATAGGTCCCGAGGGTGCCCGGAGACCTAGAAATGATGCTAGAATAGGGTAGAGTGTCAGGCAGAGGCACAAAATCCTATGATGAACATGATGAAGTCCAAGAAGACCTATTTTTAAGTCCTACCTAGAAAATAGAGCCATGGAAGAGGGAAATTAAGGAGAATCCTCAGGATCCTAACCCTAATTTCACATAGAATGAAGGAATCAAATGCATAAAAGAAGTGGAAAGTTGGGAGAAAGTTAGATCAAAGCCAAGATAAATTCAAGGTGCTTGAAATGATCCCAAAACATCTACTTAGAGGGCTAAATTCTCTTATCATGGGAGTGCTGCCATTTTAAGATGATACATTAAGCCCCCACTTTAGAAAGAGTATGGACTCGATGCAAAGTCTTGGTAAAGGAGAAGAAAGACAAGATCCAAGTGGATTCACAAAGAGATAAAATAACACTTATCTAAGGATTCTAACTCAACATACACGCATGATGGTGTGAAAAGAGAAAACCAAAAGAACAAGGGTTATCACTAAATATTCCAAATCAATTAGCCAAAGAAACCTCGCTAAGAAATATTTCTCATACTAATATCATATTTGGAAAGCTATCATAAAAGCATAAATGATTACATAAGAAAGACAAGAACAACACTATGAGTAACATAGCTTCATGATCCTTTCATACTAGCATGAAAGAGAAAAGAGGGAAAGGAGAAAGTGATTACCTCGCCTAGTAAGATGCCCACCTTACCGTGAATCACCCTGGAGAGAGATCCCAATAGGTTCACCCATAAACTGTGCCTTGAAATTGTAATGCATCTTCTGATGGCTTCTGGAATATCCATAGATCCACCTTCTTGTATCACTATGAATATGAAATGTTTGTCTCCTCATGATTTAGCAACTTAAGTGCATTACCTTCGAAAGATTTAGCATACTAGAAATGTGTGTCCCTTCAGGATTTAGCAACTTGTGTGCATTACCTTCAGAGAATTTAGCATATTTGAAATTGGAAATGTGGGTCCCTTCAGGATTTAGCAACTTCTGTGTGTTACCTTCCAAGATTCAGTATATTGAAAATTGAAAAATGCATGTCTCTTCAGGATTTAGCAACTTATGTGCATTACATTCCAAGATTTAGCATGCTGCAAAATAAAAGGTTAGAACAAAAATACATAATATAAAACAAGGGAGGCCGTATATATACCCCCCTCCTTAATATGGAAAAAAAATACTATTTTGACATGTTAAGGAAATAAAAGAACAAGGATAAATCCTTCTTCAACATCAAGACAATATCCACATACAACACCCAGTCCAAGCCAAGAAGGTCACAGCTCCTATGAGGCCATGGTAGGGATGAATGCAAAGAGATATCATGCAAGAAGTGAAAAAGTAACCCTTGTGAGGGATAGCACAATGTTCAATTTCCAAGGTGAGATATAAATCAACCATGGAAACCCAATGTCAAAAAATGAAATCAGTTGTGATCAAGGAAAAAATTCCTCAATGCAAACTAAAATGTTCATGTATAATTGGATATCACATAATAGATAGATACTGATTAACCAAGGAAAGAGGTGAATCCCGGAAAGATAGAAAAGAAGGAGATGACATCCTTGCCCCCCAAGTGTAGGAACAAAGATGAAAGGGGACCTATTATATCGCTCGCAACACTATGCAAGACAATGAGCCCCCAAGTATTAGGCTACCATTGTTTACATAATGTGGAGCTCCTTAATAAGAATATGAATGTTATTTAGAGAAAGCATGATTGAAACACAACTCATTGCCACATGATATATAAATAACCTTACTATCCATGAGCTACCTAATCTTATAATGTAGAGCTTGACATTCATTAGTAGAGTGATCATGTAATCTATGATATAAACAAAAAGGAAGAGTCTTCAAGTGTGGACTACGTTTCTTTTTGCGTTTAGGTCTAGTAATCATCTTAGCATGAAGGAGTTTAGGAAAAAGAACTTCTTGGTCAAATTCCTTCATAGGTTCATCATGTTTTAAAGTATTATTAGAGATGTTGTTAACATTGATTTGTTGTTGAGGATGAAATCCTAATCCATAAGAATGCTCATGCCCCCCAGTGTGTAAGGGCATTTGAATTCCCTTTTTATCCTTACCATATCCCTGAAAATTAAATCCTTTTTTAAATAGGAAATGATAACCAGGACCATAACAAGAAGCCATATCAGAAGAAGTCAATGGAACCTCCTTAGTCACAATATCATCCTTAGTAGATTTGACAAATTCTTTGTGGGTAGAAGCAACGACAAAGTTATTATGAAGGATATTAGAAGTAGAAGTAAAAACTCATTGTTCAAGTTCTCTTTGTTTCTTAATAAAATCAAGATCATTAATCTCATACTCTCCAATAAAGGTAGAAGTAAAATCCAAGGTTCCCCAATCATCATCAGGAAGAGAATTAGAGGAAGAAGGATTACTATTAGGAGTAGGAGTATTGTGAGTTTGAATATTTAGACAAGGATTAGGTGCATCGTCCGCATGAAGTATATACATCCCGTTGCTATGTATAAACTTGACTTTTTGGTGAAGGTTGGAAGGAAAAACATGCATCTCGTGCAACCAAGGTCTACCCAAAAGAAGATTATAATTGAGAGGTCCAGGCATAACATGAATAGGTGTATTCAGGATGAGTAGTCCTACTTTGATAGGTAAGGTAATGATTCCTAAAGTGTTCTTATAAATGTTATCAAAGCCACATATAGGAACATTGTCAGGTTGAATAATTGAAAGATCGACATTAATAGCTTTGAGCATGTCCCTGCTACAAATATTAAGCCCAAATCCATTATCAATCAAGGTCCTATGAATGATACTTTTATTGATAGTTACAACAACCATAAGAGCATCATACCGATTTTGAATTGCTTTAGAAGGAAAATCCTTTTGAGTAAATACAATGTCAGGAGGACCGGGGGTAGCATGCATGCATTGTAAGAATTTATTGATGTTCTCTTGATTAGGAGGAGGTATAGGAAGAGTTGCTAGAGCTTTTTGAAAGGCTTCATAGTAGGTAGGTGAAGTTTGAAGAGCTCCCATAGAGAAATCTTGGCAGGAGTATTTTGCAATTGGTTTATCAAATCATACTCCTTGCTAGGAAGATGGGGTAGAGGAGGAAGAATGGATTGAGAAGTTGGCAAAGAAGTAGAAACCACCGGATTAGGTTGAGGGTTATTCCTTGTACAATATGTGTGAGCTATATAATCTTTTTCATTGCAAGAATCCATAGGTTTACCTTTGATAGTAATGTGAGGGAAACCTTTGACAACCAACAAGGGTGTAGGATAAACCATTTTAGTTGTTTCAACACTACAAATAGATTCACAAGAAGGAAGAAAAGAGGACATCCTAGGAGGAGACGAGGTAAGATCTTGATTCTCCATAGGATCATCACTAAAAGGGAGAGAATTAAGGGAATTCATATCATTCTCCACTAATGCGTCATCACTAGAAGGAATCTCAAAAGGAGATAAAGCATCTATAATATCATCTTCTTTCACTAAAATGTCTTCATAAGGAGAGTGTGTTTTAGAAAAAGATTCATCATCATGTATGAATATGTCATCCATTAATAAATCACCCTCTTATATCAAAGCCTCTTCATGAGGAGGGGACAAATCAATGTCTTTATCCAAGGGATCATTCACAATGGTTTCATGAGGAAAAGAAAAATCAACATCCCCATCCAAAGGTTCAATAAAGCACTTGAAAAATACTTGAGATAACTTTTGCAACATGATAACCAATAAAGAAATGCATAGAAAATAGATCTAAATATATCCAAATGCATTCAAATGAAATTTATAAGAATGAAAAGGAAATCAAACACCACCAACACAATAGGGCATCTAACTCCACAAAGTAATGAAAGTGTTTTTGTATTTTTGAAGAAATTTTGCAATATTTTTGGATTTTTTTTTTGAAATATAAATGCAAAAATAAACCTACTTTTGTAAGCATGCAAGATGTAACACAAAATGTAAATCTAACACCAAAAAGAAAGATTTTTCTATCGCGGGTTCACCAAAATGTATAGTGAAGGTGAACACACAAGATAATGCAAAGGGAGATCTAACACAATAGGACATCTAAATCCACAAAAGAAAGGAGAGTAAGTATGTCAGGTTCACCAAAATGAATAGAAGAAAAATGGAATCACCTCTATTGACTATAAATGTATGGGGGAAATATGAGATCCAATTCTAAATCCAAATTCCCAAGGGAGAGATCCAAATTGATCAACCAAAAGTTTAATGCATAATCGAATCAATCTATGGAGAATGAGAAAAATGAAGAAAACCTTATATTGCCCTATAAAGGAATTATGCTTGGAATCTGAAATAATTGAAATACAAGTACTAACCTTAAATTAGGAAAAATCTAGAAAATACTAATTTCTGATGTCTATGTGTACTTTCAGGCAATTCTACAACCTGTTTCAGACTGAAAATGCCGATATGAAGAAAACCCAAAAATCTTTTATCTTTCTAACAGCAGGTAGTCTTTGACCCTCATAAAAGGTCAAAGGCTACATTTTTATTGTGAAGGTCAATTTTGACCTTGTTCCCAGATCTTGAAAGTTTGGCGAACAGGGTATCCAAATATACTCTCAGATCTGAAATTCTACATCTGTACCTGCAAGAAAAATGGTTTTGTTTGTTTGTTTGGGGGGTTTTCCTTGGTCAAACCCCGGTTTGGAATCAACCTTAATATTGAAATTGAAATGGAGAATGCTAGCAAGTAGTATAAGTAGATATAACAATGAAGCTATGACATTCAATAGATATGCAATTATATTTGAAATGTAATCAAGTATGTTGATATGGAAGCTTGAACATAACATCAACAAATGTAAATAAAACCTCCATAATTGTATGCCTATAATCCACCTTGAGGGAAGAATGAATGGATCTTGAAGATGAAAAAGGATCTTGAAGGAAGAACACACCATCATGATGGCTAGATCTAGGGTTTGAATGATGAATCTTGAATGCTTGAACCAAATCCCTTCAATGGCTTGAATGCTTGAATCCTTGATCTTCAATGGAGAACTTGGATGGAGACGAGGACTTGAATGCTTGAATGGATACTTGCTTGAATGAATTATTTCTTGATCACCTTGAGAGATTGAGAGAGGAGATTGCAAAACTTGATGCCTTGATGGAGAAAACTTGATGTTTAAATGAGAGAGGAAGACCTCCTTTTATAGTGATCTAGGGCACAATCCTCTAGAGGGGCCACCTTGGGGAATTTAATTCCAATTAGGCCTCAAACCTTTAGGAATGGACCTAAATTAAATATAATTTAAGAATTTACCATTTCGAAGACCAAAACAGTGGACCCGAAAGTGGGAAAACAATTATTTTTGAAACTCAACAATCGGAGATCCCGGGACCTTGAAATTTGAACCTAGGGTCAAAGATGAGCTTGATCCTGACTAGGTCAGGGTTGAGGTTGACTTTGACCCCTTTAGGTAAAATTTGACCCCTTTAGGTTGACTTTGACCTTAAGGGCATAGATTTTAGGGTCTCAGTTAGAGTGAGAAACAAGAGGTCCCGGGGGTGCTCGGAGACCTAGAAATGATGCCAAAATAGGGTAGAGTGCCAAGGAGAGGCACAAAATCCTATGATGAACATGATGAAGTCTAGGAGGACCTATTTTTAAGTCTTACCTAGAAAATAAAGCCATGGAAGAGGGAAATTAAGGAGAATCCTCAGGATCCTAACTCTAATTTCACCTAGAATGAAGGAATCAAGTGTAGAAAAGAAGTGGAAAGTAGGGAGAAAGCTAGATCAAAGCCAAGATAAATTCAAGGTGCTTGAAATGATCCCAAAACACCTACTTAGAGGGATAAACACTCTTATCATGGAAGTGCTTCCATTTTAAGATGATACACAAAGTACTTGTCCACAGTCTTTAGATTACCATCTCTTATAACTCTCTTCTGTAACATTTTAATGTCTGGTGTCCATAGGCTCTATGGTTTCTTTTGAAATTTTTATTCTTCCTTCTCACTTATTTTTTCTTCTTTCTTCTTGGTTTCAAATTATACCTTCTATTTCTTAGGACTGATTTGCTTGCTAGATCTTGTGGATCTCCTAGGTAAGTTTGTAGGTACAATTTATGTCTTCTCTTGTGAAACTAACAAGTCAATACTATCTAGTGAAGGACTTACTATCTTTTCTTCTTTTTAAGGAATAGGTTTATCAATAGCCATGATTGGGGATGATTCTTCAATCCTTGTCCTTATCTTTATCAACTATTCCCTTGTGATTTCTACTTGTGCAGTAATATCCTCCACTATTTTATCAATCTTTCTCTTCCTCGTTCCTTTTTCTTGTTCTTCTCTTACCTTTTTAGACTTTTCCCAATATTTTCCCCATATTTCTTGAGAGGGGTCTATTTTTGCTACTAATACATGCTCTACTTGCATAGTTAGAATCTTTGAACTAACCTCATACCCCATAGGGTAACACCACTTCATTCTAGGCTCAACTACCTCAAAACATACACAATCAGTTTCAACCATGAAACATATATTGTCCTTATATTTTTCAACTATATCTTCAGGTATCCTATACCTTTCCTTCATCTACCTTTGTATTATTTTGGTCCAAGAAAATAGCTCTCCATGAACCCAATTCTTATCTTGTCTCCTATAGCTCTCAGAAATCTATATTCTAGTAGGTACATCATCTTTCCATGCTCTAGGATGCATGCTAGGGAATTTTTCTATAATATGGATGTACATATCCACTAGTAGTAATCCAAATCTGAATTCCTTATATTTTTCTTTCTTAATCACCTTCACATTATCCAAAAATTGTTGTGCAAGAACTTCGTGAAGATTGTACTTCTTGTTTTCTTTCACCATTTGGTATGCAATCATAATAACTCTAGCTGATACTAAGTTAGGTATGCTACTATGGAAATTTTTATACCCTAATATCATAGCTACCAACTTCACATCTTGCTAATAGATATCATTAACTTTCATTGCTCTCTTATCCCACATAGAATGGGTTAGGGTTTCCACCAATTTCCTTATATTCTTCTTTACTACTGGGAGGGCTCATTCATTATCCAAACTAGTAATCTCATGAATTATTTGTCCACATATATTTACTGGTTGTTCTCCAATCCATATAAACTGGTTATGGACTCTACTTAGGATAATCTTAAACCATTTAGTTTCGCTGAACTCCGTAAGTAGGGTTAACTGAATAACATACTAGTCTTCAAGATGCTTAAAATCATCTTCAATTTTACCATATGCTTATATCATTCCATCTAGTTCATTATATATATTCACATCTCCTATGATCTCATACTTGTAATGTATATATGCCCTAATATCCTCGACATGCAACATGCCATAAGGGGTTTTTGAAAATTCTCCTTCCAGATCATCCTCACAAGACTTGAATGAGTGTTTCTTAAACTTATAACAAGGCTTATCCACAACATCATAAATGATTGGTGCATCCATAGCTTCAGAAAGAGTATAAATATAGATACTTTCAACACACTAAATCCCAAAAATTTGCTTCAAGTGATCACGCAATATATCTGCTAGATGACTGAAACACTTCACAACTCTACTCTCCTTGCTCACTGATTATGAAATGGTATGTAAATGATATTATGCAAGCTCTTGTATCCTTCTCAACTTGATTAAGTGCATTAATCATAGGTATCTCAACTTCACATGTTGTCCACTGAACACAAATCTCACGAACACAAAATATGAATCTCTAAGTGTTGTGATTTCACACATAGACTCCATAGTGTCTATACATACCATATCTAAGATCTCATGAGCTTACTCCAAATATGAAGGGGCTGGATATATTTTGTTCTCTACATCCAATGCTCCCCTTAAGGCCATTTGGCCTTCTAGGATGATGTCTCAATGAACTCATCAGGTGAAGACATAGTAGCATCTACTGTCTATCCCTAAACCAATGCCTTGTTGAAATCCTTTACCTTCCATATCTCACCATCTTTTCCATCTTCTCATTTCTTGAAATGACTCTTGAATTCATCCATGTACTCATTAAGACTTTTACCACTGTCACCAACATTATTCTTTATAACCACACAAGGTGGTCCTCTTGGTCCTCTTCTGTTGTTCTCTCCATTGTATAAGAAAAACTTCACAATGTGTGCTAGGTTGTTGCATTTTTAACAAGTAGGTGGTCTCCTTCTATCTTGCAATATGCCCAAAGTTATTGCATTTGAAACATGTGATCTTGGCTGATGTCTCCTCTTTGATGTAATCTTGCTTGAATCTTGACTGATCAAGTTTCTTACATTCTTCCTTCTTGTGTCCATAATCATAATAGTTATAACAATAACTAGCAAAAGGTCCTTTGTTGCTGTAATCTCTCTTCATGTGTCCAATTTTGTTGCATCCAAAGCATCTACCTCTGAAAGGTCTAGTCTAAACTCTAGGTTCTTTAGAAGTAGGTCTTTCTTCAGGGGTAGGTCTTTCTTCATTCTTTTCTTCATGTGTTTCTTCTTGAGTATTAGAACATTTAGCTTCATTGAATCTGACTCTAGTCATGTCTCCTTTAGGCTTTTGTCTATCTCTTTTCTCATCAATATTATCACTTCTCATGTGTAACTTATCAATGTGTAATTTGGCTTGAGTGAGTTCACCTTTAATGATGTAATTGTACTTCTCCAATTCTTGACATTTATCCTTGTAGTGATCAAGTTCATTCTTCAATTGTCCTATCTGAACATTTTCTTCCTTAAGAGTCTCTTCAGCTTTGTTTCTTGCATCCTTTTCTTGTTGAATCTCCTTAGTAATCTAAAGATTGATTTATTCATTTTCTTGCTCCAGCTTCTTTACTTTGTCTGATGTGTCACTTTCTGAAACTTCTTTGATCTTCTCCATAAGATCTTGTCTCTGAATTTTTGAAATTTCAAGTTGATCCTTTAGTTTCTTAATGAAACCTTCTACGCTTCTTAGTTTGAATCTCAATTCACCATTCGTAGCCTTTTCTTTGTCCAGGTAATCAAGTTCTTCTTCAAAGTTCTCTTGCAATTTTTCTAAATCCATTCTGATCTCCCTTAAGCTGTTAGAATTTCTATCCAAGGGCCTATAGCTCTGATACCAATTGTTAGGATTAGGTAATACTAAGAGGGGGGTGAATCAATATTACAACACTTTAATTTGAACTTTAACCAATTGAAAATAAACCATAACACTATTGAAATGAAAAGAACATAAATGTACAACACATAACTCATGACATCATGATTTTTTTTTGAGGAAACCCTAGCCAAGGGAAAACCCCAGTGGGGATGGTACCCACAACTATGCACTAAAATATAGTATCCATGTTAGGAGCTAAGTATTACACAGTACATTTCCTTGTTAGAGGAATACAAAACCCTATTAGGGGTATACACTATACCCTATTAAAGGTGGTGAGAAAACATCTCTTACAATCAAAATACTATCACAAAGTATTCCCCAAAAGTAAACAATACAAGCACTTTATATGCTTAGATAGTTTTGGTTATAGCTCTATCAAATATTGATCTTTCATATACTCTCTATTCTCAGATTCACATTCTTGCTTCATTATCACAATCACATACATTGCTTTCACAAAAGCACTCTATACACTACTACATTTGACCTCATTTTTCTACCAAAATTTTTGTCCATCAATTAAAAAGGTTTAGGTTGGTCAGATTATAGAAGGAAAACTTCCTTTTTTTTTAAATCCATGCCTATGTTAGTCAAAATTTCAACCAATACCATGTAGGTTAGAATTTTGACCAACACGAGCATAACTTTAAAAAGAAAAAAAGATTTCGTATCTCATTTCATTGTTTGGTTTTAACTTGGAGCGTGCGAAGGAGTTGGAGCCTGTGATTGTTTGAAATTTTATTTGGTGAGAGTAAAAGGAGGACCGCTTGCCTACAAGGGTTGCCACTATGATTTGGTGTAAAAGGAGGACCGCCTGCCTGCGAGGGTTGCCACTGTGATTTGGTGTAAAAGGAGGACCTACTGTAAGAATTTCCTTACTCAACATTTGTTTGGCATTATTTTATTGGTTACCTACTTATGTCCCATGAGAAATGTGCTAGGTCATCATGAATTTGATATTTACTGGCATGTTTTTGATCATTTTTTATTTACATTTGATTTAGAGATGAACTTGTAGAGATGAACTTGCAAAACCCTAAATTTCTGAATCACCGCATCATGTTACATTGTAAATGTACTAGTGTTAGGTTTATGATTGTAAGGTTGGAAGAGGAAATATTTCAAAAAAGATTGAGAAAACTATGTTTTTAACATTTTTTTTACTAGTATTTGTTTTCTGCCGACTTTGTGTGGATTGGAATGTCAAATCTAACTCTATAGGAAGTCTACCTAGAGTCACAGCTTTCAATTGTGAGCAGTCTGAGATCATTTGGTGGAGAAATCTAAATGAAATCATGTGATATTCATCTATATAATTTTTTTGATATAAAACTAGGACATGCAGCTTTCTACAGCTGGCTTTCTATGGACTCTTTTAGACGAGGTGTGACTGTCTACACACTATGGCTTCATAAGTGCTTAAAAAGACCCCAAATAACTAAGCAACCATAGACTCCTTGCACTCCCAAGACTCCAAACCTTCATCAATCTTTAATAATTTCTAAAAATGAACAAACCTCAAAGGAATAGGGCTCAATCCACTGAGAACCTCAAAATCCGCAAATTTAGCACTTCTAAAGCCTTAATCCAAGGGTTTCTTAAATATCCTATCTCTGATCACTTCTAGGTCCAATAGGTAGTTGTTTCACCATTATATGATCATTATAAGATGAACCAAATCATAATCTATGTTCCTCCTTCAAACCAAATGGCTACTACTGTAGCATACCAAGTAAATTCATTAAGTTTCCTCTATAAATTATGGTGATCACTTAAACATTCTTCCTTCTCATTACATTAATGGATTAGGGAACTATAGTACATGCTAAGACTTATTCATTCCATGTTTTATAGTGGTCAGAGGTCATGGAATAAGCATATTCAATTGGAAACTCACAAAACTATCAAAGGAATACCTGAAACTACTCTGCCAGTTAGAATTAATTGAGTAAAAATACAAATATAGACCTCACAAATTCATAGATGTGGTCTAGGCTAAATATATTACTATTCCAAATGCATTGAAATGTAAGACAATGAAAAAATGGATCCAAAATCACTTTAAGAACTCAAGGAAATTGCATTTGAAAGAAGTTTATTTATAAAAAACCCAGTATAGTTCATACACTAGGCCTCTTCTACCATACAATGAAACTTTGGCATATTTGATGGAGTCCTAGAAACTACCCCAGCCAATCCCAATCATTTGGATGGATTAGTTTGCTCTAAAACATAACAAAATCCAATTCTGTCCATTTTCTAATAACCATTGCATTTCAAATTTTTGAATTTGCAACATTACAAATTTGTAGTTTTTGAAAGTTTTAAAGATAATGAAGCCTTAAGACTTTGAAATGTGACCCAAATGAACTTATTAAGCATTATTAATATCAAATCTAAATTATTATAAACTTGTAACACCAAATACCATCCTAGGCTCTTATTTTGGTCCTAAGGCCATTATAGGTGCCAATACATTCCAATTGATGTATTTAGATGTCATTAGGTGCATGGTTGTCATTATGGACTCCTGGTAGTCTTTGGATGTTCTAGGTGCCCTTGCACCATGTTCACCACCTTTGAAAGGATTATTGTCCCAAGAATCAGTCCTGGCATTAGATGTTCGAGTTTAAACCTGTACTTTAGGAATATGGTGCCTTGATAGTTGGTTCTTTCTACCCACTAGATGTCCACATCTGAACATGGTTGTCCTATTCAATCCTTTCTCCTTTTCTTCCCAAACTTGATTCATCCTTCCTCCTCTTCCCCTCATTGAAGAACCTCCTCTATTCCTACTATTTTGTCTTTCACTTTTCCTCTTCAATTTCTCCTTTATTCTAAGGGCCAACTGGTAACATGCCTTCACACTTCTGGGGTTAGAAGCCACAAATTCATCTTGGATGTTAAATTTTAAACCACCTAAATATCTAGCAACCTTAACAACTTCATCTTCTTCCAATCCTGACCTTATGCTTAGTTTATAGAATTCATTTGTATATGCTTTAACATCTAAATCTCTTTGTTTTAAACTTTGCATTCTTTTATGCATTTGTACATCAAAGTCTTTAGGAAGAAAGTTACCTTTCAATTTTTCTATCATCCTTTCCCAAGAGACAATCTTTGGCTTACCTCTTATCCTTATGTCTACCTCCTCATGATCCCACCATAGGAGTGCATGTCCTTTGAGTTTTTTTTTTCCAATCTGACCCTTTGATCTCTCGGTAGCTCTTCACCTTCAAAGTATGCAACCATTGATGCAATCCAGTCCAAAAGCTCTTCTTCTTTCAGAATTCCATTATGCATAGGGATATCTCCCCTCACCTTATGTTGCTCAATCTTCATAGCCTTGAATATCCTAATTGTCCTCTGCTCTTCAAGATCTATTTGTTCCTCTTCTTCCTCCCCTTCCCCTTTTGAGTTTCTTCCTATTCTTTACTATCAACACCTTCATCTACTGCTCTTCTTTGATTGGATTCTAGTGCTTCAAGCTTGGCCAAAAGTGCATTGTAAGATTCCTAAAAACTTGTGTTATTCTCCTTCAACTCCTAGATCTCCCTGGTAGTACCTGCAATCCTTGGAGGTGTTTTCACAAACAATAGTCAAACTTCTTTAGCAAAGTGTTCCTCTATCCCTCTAAGGCACCATTTGTTTTAGATAATTTAATTTTAACTTTGGTTGTGTTAACAGAACTATGTTGACTTTATTTTGTAGTTGTTTAACTTGAGAGTTTGTAGATTAATAGGAGTTCATAGATACTAGTGTGCCATAGTTTCTCATCTACCTCATGCTAGTGTGCTTGGATATCTTGTATACACTATTTTTCATTAGACTAGACATTATCCAAATAGTGAGTATTTATATAAAGTACTATAACATATAGGTGGTCCTCCTTTTACACCAATTAATAATAGTGACAACCCTCACAGGCAATTGGTTAATGTCTAGTCTAATCAAAGCACACTAGCATGAGGTACATGAGTTATGTTCATCTCACTAGATATAGATGGGCATTAATGCTCAATTGAATGATACATTCCCACAAAAATGTGAACTCCTATTAATCTACAAACTCTCATGTTAAACAAATACAAAATAAAGTCAACATAGTTCCTTTAACACAACCAAAGTTAAAATCAAATTATTTGAAAAAGGGTTTGTGTTTTGAGTTAATTGGTTTATATAAATCTGTTTCAGCAACAGGTGATGAACATTCATATTTTCCTAAGTAGTACTTTGAGCATCCCTGCCACACATGTACTATTGTGAAAATCATCACAAGTCCATTTGTTACAGGAAAGAGAGAGAGAGAGAGAGAGAGAGAGAGAGAGAGAGAGAGAGAGAGAGAGGGGAGGGAATGAAGAGGATATTGATGCTCCGCTTACTAGCTGTTACCTTAGAAAAATGAGCAAGAAACCAAAAGAGAAATGATTAGCAAAAAATGTTAATTACAATCATTTCTTTTTTGGTTTCTTGCTCATTTTTCTAAGATAACGGCTAAACGGAGCATTAATATCCTCGTCATCCCCCTCCTCTCTCTCTCTCTCTCTCTCTCTCTCTCTCTCTCCCACATACTGGTCCTTTGGCGTGTATTAAACAGAATCAAATTTTTAGCATATTATTATCATTCTATTTCTTTGTTGTAAACATGCCATTGGTTTAGTTTTGTAAAAAAAAATTTGTGTTAAATGCATTTAAAATAAAGGTCTAATTCTGTAAACTACTGATGCAGAGCCCTCTACTATCACCTTAAATAGGCCAACTCAACTTGAGGATTCAACAAGAAACTTAAATGGAATACACCCAGAAGTACCAAATGATGAATGCTCAATTGTTGTAATGGCAAAGCAATATTAGAACTGCCCATTTCTAGAACTTGATTTTTCTATAGTCCTAATGATTTTTTTTATTTCTTGAACATTGTTGACATACTTAAATGGACTACACAATACCAAATGATGAATGCTCAATTGTTGTAATGGCAAAGCAATATCAAAACCATCCATTTCTAGAACTTGATTTTTCTATAGTCGTAATGATTTTTCTTATTTCTTGAACATTGTTGACATATTTAAATGGAATACACAATACCAAATGATGAATGCTTAATTTTTGTAATGGAAAAGCATCAGAACCGTCCATTTCTAAAATATGATTTTGTGTAGTATTAATTATTTTTCTATAGTCCTAATGATTTTGAAAATTGTTGACAAAGGGTGTTTCTTTTTTTTATTATAGTATAAATGATTTTTCTTATTTCTTGCCTTTTGTCCCTTTTGGATTTCCTATGTCTGTGCTTCATGACAAGATTTTGTCACCTTCTTTTGATGGTATATTTCATTCACTCTATGTGGAATACTATTTTGTTCACTATTTTATTTCAGCTTGATATTTCTTTCATTTTTCATATACACAGAAACTACACATGTTGATAAAAAAATGAGCTATTTGATTTAGGTTTACTTTTCATTATTGTAAATGGTTAATATTTATGATGGTACTCCTTGGTGTATTCCATATAAAAATAATAAATGTAGTAACGATGGTGCGGTGCATTATTGATATAGGCTTGATGACTCTTGTCAATGTGCCAAACTGTCAATGTGGTGGTGGGTAGTGTGTATTGAAGACTTCACGAACACAGAGAAACCCTAGATGACAATTTTGGTGCTGCCCAAATAGAAAAAAGGTTGCTAATGTGTATATATTTAATGTTTCTAATGTAAATACTATTCATTATCTTATAAGAACTAATGTAGATTGGGCATCATAGGGAAATAATGGCTGCAAATACTTTAGTTGGGTCTATGAACTCTCATCTGCATCTATTTGCCCATCTCCACTTATCCACAATGAAGGATTTGAGTGCAAAACATGTTAGGCTAGGGAAAAAATCTGAAATTATATTTTTAAGATGCCTTCTCTGTATTGCAATTGCATATCTTTGTTGTGACCATATGCAGAGATGAACTTAGGAATTAGTTAGTTTAGTGTTTTCATATTGTAACTAATATTTTAATATGGATATGACGTAACTTCTCTTTTCCTCAAGTGCGCATATATATGGTTTACATCATTTTTTAGAATAATTCTTCATGTTTATGGCTCAGGTGAGCCCCGATCTGCTATCAATCACATGATTTAATGTATAGTGTTTTCTTGGTTATTCCATGTGTTCCTTAACCTTTGAAGGCCATTTGGTAATTTCAACTACACCTAAGGATCCATCAGTAGTTATGGAAAATAGGATTCATGTTGCAATGCCCAAGTTGGGAGATGGGAAAAGAGAGGCACGAAGAGTGGAAAGAAGATGATATTCCTGAGATCATGGATGGACACAATGTTGTAGACTTTATTGATCCAGATATCTTGCAAAGGCTTGAATAACTAGAGAGGGAAGAAGGGCTTTGGATGGCAGCTAAGGGTGACGAGGATGATGAGATGGGGGAAGATGAGATGGGCTTGCCAACATCTATTGAATACAAGGTATCAGAATCATAGGCTATAAGTATCAGAATATAAAATATTGTAAAAGGAAGAAACACATATGTATCATCATTTAATAAAAAATATAAAAGTATCCCACAGACACACACTTTCTATTATAACAACCATCCTCTAATCCCATGGTGTACTAGTCTCACGGTAAGAAAAATTTACTTAAGCCATCATATAAGTATCATCCTAAAGTTTAAATAGACATTGACTATGGATTGACTATCATTCTCAAGCTTCAGTGAGGCTTCATACCACGCACCATCCGCAGATTTGTACGCAATCCTGATTTAGGCTGGAGGTAAACTACATGTGTCATGTAAACAACATGGTTGAATGCAATCTCTTTTGCACATCTTCAAGAGTTTTCCCACCAATACAAGTGTAAATAATGCATTGAACGTAACCTACAAAAATTGCATGATTCGGCTTCATTTTGTGTAAGTATTCTTGTATTGAATGCATCAACCTCTCTTGGCCTAATGTGGATTATTTCATTGGTTTGTGTTTTTGAGTAGGTAAAGTGTTAAATCAATTCCTATCTTCTATTCTTAATTCGTTCAAACTGCAAGAGGGCTTGACAGATATACTCAACATAGAATTGACTACTAGTCTGGGAAATTGAACACACTGAGTCTTTGGCTTGAGAGAAGGAGTTGTGTAATGTTGTTTCTGGAGACTTCTGCAATTGTCCTTAGTGGCCTCTTTTTTTTTAATAGGTTATTTTTATATATGTAGTGTCCATGTTTTTTTTAATACAAATTCTTTTTGTGTATATCCTAGTGCTATGGAATCTAAATAAACAATTATAAATGTAATAGATAATGTCTTCGATGAAGGAATTTATGTACCACGTGTAAAGAAAAATCCATGCTTAATGCCATTTTGTGCAAAATGATTTTTTCTATTAGCATATTAGATTTTGTCTTCATGGCTGTAATGTTTAAGTTAAGTATTGATGCAATTTTCTAAAGTAGCAAGTTTTTTTGTCATTGTTTTTTTCTAGTGGTTCTGAGGAGATCAAGAATTATCAAGGAAAGATATTGAAGTGGAAAGGAAAAGTTTCTGAGAGGTTACAAATATTGAGTCATCAATCAGGTATACTTTTTTTTAAGTAATCGCTACAAAAATGGTTAAGTTTTCCTAAATTTTTAAAATAAGTCATAATTATTTAGTATCATATTCTTACTTGCAAGTTGCAGGTCTTCATACCATAAATTTTAGAGTTCAACTCTTACATGGACAAAGTCGTAGGTTATATTGAACCATCTATTATCTTTTTTGACTCTTTAGTTGCCAGAAAGATTAAATTCACATCTTAGTTGTCATTGTGTTTGGGACATAAAGCTTTATTTAACTAACTTAATTCTTTTAATATTGAGATTAAAAATCTACAAATAAAGCCTAGACTGGGGAGTGCATAGAAAACTATCATATGAAGAACTACTAAAATGGTGGTATCAAAGTTCCTTACAAGCAATCCATGTATCAAAATCTAGTTGTAGGATTGAAAAAAAAGATAAGATATAAAAGTTCATAGGCCCATACAAGACACCCACCAAAATATAGACCATCAATTTATAGAACCCTTGCAAGATATCCCAAGGAATGACATGTAGTGAAAACTAGATAGATAGAAAAAAGAACATAACCATATGTTGCCTCACCTGTTTGAGGTAAGCCAAACTTGGTCCAATTCTCTTAACAATGGTACATATCCGTCCAAGTGCAGAAAACTTCAAAGATTTGTAACGTTAAAGAGAATCCCCACATTTTATCAGCCTAACATAGTCTTTGGCCACTTTCACAATGAGATTGTGAGCAATATTGATATGGCCAAGGGCCAACTTGTACTTGATCTTTATCATATAAAAAATTTAGTAGATCTCCATAAAATGGATGCACATCATCTTGGTGGGGGAAATCATCTTAGAAACTACATCTGAAGTAGCAAAACCAAGAACAGCAACAAATATATCACTGACACTTTTCAGGCATATTTCATTGACTCCTCAAAATGAGCAGCCTTTATTTCAGCTACCTCCTCACTATCACCTTCATCCATTGCATCGGGGTTCTCACTTTTTTTTCTTTCACATTCAATATCCTATAAAAGTGCAGAGGAAAGAGAACATGACAAATTGAAATAATAAGATACAAGTTGAGGAAAATTGAATCAAAAAATGTAAAATTCTAACAAACTAGTTAAAAAAAAACCATTAAGAAATTCATAACCAAATCTAGTTTGCAAAAGCCATCACAATTGAAACTCACCTTCTCAATATTTTCTCTAATAGCATACTTGCAAGCCCACTGACAAATCTCATTAATATCAACTCCATTAAATCCTTGGGTACAACAGGCCAATGCCATTAGGTATAATGAAAACTATTTTCTTGGTTGTCATGCCACCCATATCCATCAACAACTAGTTAAGGACATTGTCCATAGCACTACCAACATCCCCAACACTGCTTCCACACTGCAAACATGCAAACCAATTATGCATCACCAGTCAGAGCCTATCTCTCGAATAGTTCAAACAAAATGAAAAAACCCACAATTTCATGCAAAGCAGAGAAGATGGATTGCTAGAGCCCCCTGACAAATCTCTATAATATCTCATCAATAAATATAATGGATGGGGCATTCTTCTCAGACTCCTTAAAAGACTTCTAGAGATTTCTTTCACTTTCTCCAACCAACTTTGACATGATCTCAAGTCCATTGATACAGAAAAAGAAGGCACCGATTTCATTTGCCACTGCCCTAGCAATTAAAGTTTTCCTAGAATCAGGAGGCCCATAGAGTAGAATACCCTTTGGGGGCTTCACACCAATAGATTTGAAGAGTTGTGGGCATCTAAGAGGAAGCTCTAACAATTCATGGATCAGCAGTCAAAATTAGTTGAACTAGACTTTCTTTGTTGTACTAGAATTGAATTAGTATAGAATATTTTCTAGTAGGATTTTTTTTTTAAAAAGAAAGGTTTTCGTAGTATTATCTACCACTTGAGAAAAATTTTCCATAGCTAAATTTCCTTGCCACAGTTAATATTTCTCTAAAGACTTACAAGTTAGTAAGTCCTCAGCTAAAGGGCTGATAAACTAAATAAAGTTTCAAACATATGAACAAATAAAACTCATACAAGAAAAAGCCAAAGAAAAATTGAATAGCAATGGCTATTTGTTAGCGGAAGGTCCCTCCTAGAACAGACACATTTGTCACTTCATTAAGATGACAATTGTGTACTAAGTTTCCTAACTGTATAAGTCATCATCATGTTTATTATCTACTATAGAAAATACATCTGAAGCACTAGCAGAAGCACTAGAAAATCAAAATTCAAAATGAAAGCCTCGAGATTGTTGTAGTGTTTATGCAAAGGCTTGATACTTCTGAATATCAGCATCACTGACACTTCTTTAGGCATATTTCATTGACTCCTCAAAATGAGTAGCCTTTGTTTCAGCTACCTCATCACTATCATCCTCATCCATTGCCTTGGGGTTCTCACTTCTTTTTCTTTCATGTTCAATATTATCCTCTAAAAGTGCAGAGGAAAGAGAACATGACAAATTGAAATAACAAGATACAAGTTGAGGAAAATTGAATGAAAAAATGTAAAATTCTAACAAACCAGTTCAAAAACAAACATTAAGAAATTCATAACCAAATCTCGTTTGCAAAAGCTGCCATAATTGAAACTCACCTTCTCAATATTTTCTCTAATAGCATACTTGCAAGCCCACTAAAAAATCTCTATAATATCTCATCAATAAATATAATGGACAGGGCATTCTTCTTAGCCTCCTCAAAAGCCTTCCTAAGATTGCTTCCACTTTCTCCAATGAACTTTGACATGATCTCAAGTCCATTGATACAGAAAAAGAAGCCACCGGTTTTATTTGCCACTGCCCTAGCAATTAAAGTTTTCCCAAAACCAAGAGGCCCATAGAGAAGAATACCCTTTGGGGGCTTCACACCAATAGATTTCAAGAGTTGTGGGCATCTAAGAGGAAGCTTTATGAATTCATAGATCACCAATCAGAGTCTATCTCTCAAATAGTTCAAACAAAATGAAAAAACCACAATTTCACGTAGAGTAGAGTAGATGGATTGCTAGAGCCCAAAGCAATCTGGAAAACAAAATGAGCAAGGACCCGCTGGCAACAAGAAATAGAATGAGTGTGGACACCTGAAGACAAATATCTAGAATAATCACCGATCAGGATGCCGTTGGTGATTAGTCTGGATATTTATCTTTGATTTTTTTTAAACACTCTACATTGCATTGAAATTTCAACCCACATTCATCGCAAGTCTGGCCCAGTTTGGTCTAAAACTCGACCATGTTGTGTTGAAATGTGGCGTTGTGGGTTTGGCATCCTGGTTGAAGCTGCTAAATATTTTGACCAAATGTGGTCGAAATATGACTGTCAGGAGTTTGGCATCCTGGTCGGAGTGACCAAATTTTTTGACCAATATTAATCTATATTGGTCACAAGATCGACCAATATACCAACATTTGCCAATGTTATTTTTGGCCTAGATTGTCCTCATTTTCAATCAATATTGGCATTGATTATTCCACGGTTACAGAAATGGGTTCATATTTCGATGCAAATAAGAGTGACAAACTAGTGGGTTGACTATTTGACCGAGTGGGGTAGAAACTTTGACCAATAGTGTGTCAAAAAATGGTGCAAAATGTACTAGTGATACTTATACAAAAATTGCCATCCAATAGACTCCCAAATACATTTACAAAACATAATAAATACTTATGCAAATTCCAATCATAGATTTAGTGATCATATATTACCAAAGAGTCAACAATATACATCTTCAATCTAACTTAGCACGTTACCATACCAACTAACCTTTCTTGGGTATGTGTAGGATCATGGTATGCCAAAAAGTGGCAATGTGAAAAAAAACCTATTTTCACTTGTCCAAAAGTGCACAAATGGATTTGTTGACTTTTTAGTAGGCTTGGGTATCAGTAGACCTGGCCAAAGAAAAATCCAAAGAAAAGGCCTAATCAGATATCTGATATTTGCCAATAGTTGTAATTTATAAGCCTCGGTTGTGTTCAACAGTTTTCATTCTGAAAATGTTGAATGCAGCTTGGGGCTTTTGGATATCTGATCAAATCTCACATCTAGTTTTCTCAAGATCATGGGTAAGTTAATTTTTTATGTTTTTAGTGTTTTAATTGTTTTTTATATAAATTTTTAGTTTTTATATAAAAATTAGGGTTTAAATGAGTTTTTTTTATTGTTTTTTAAAATTGATTGTAATTATCAATTTGTGTTGTAATTGTAATCAGAAATGGACCCAAATCAATCAAAAAACTCTCCTAATGATCCCATAAACAATCCAGAACCACCTCCCAACAATCCCCCACTTCCAGAAGATGTACCCGTCTGAAACCCTTGCCATTTAGAGGATCTAATTGGATACAATCTAAATCAACTTAGAGAATTTCGAACCACCTATGCCAATATCCCCACATTGCACCCCATGTTTACAACATTGAGCTCAATTATTGAAAACATGGAGAAACTTATAGAGCAACATAGTGCTACACTTCTTTGGCATGATTCCATGCTTGCCCAGTTTGATGATAGGCTTGACTATGATCAAGTCATGAACCTAAACATAACAAAACATGACATATCTAATATTTTTATGGGTCCTAAAAGTGGTCTAAAAGTGGACCCTAAAAAAACCAAGTTTTCAATTAAATGGTGCAGTAATAGTGCAATATGTGACAACTTTTGGGACCGCTGGGGGATGGTTTTTGATAGACCACCTCAAAGAAATTTGGATGTCCCATTTTATTTTATTAAAAAATTGTATGCTGAATTTGTGCTCAGTCACAAGGTCAATTATTGGAGTATGAGACTGAACTAGGGTGTAGGTTTAGGTGCTCCTCAGGACAGGCCATGGGCACAATAGTTGAAATCCCACATGTATGTCCCTCCTCCAAAGATTTCACCACCTCCCACAATGCAACATCCTAACATTACTGTTGAGGTCAGCTCAAAGACTATTCAAAAAATTCACACGTTGAGTGATTTGCTAGTTATGTAGAGCACATCATTGTTCCCTCCTCATGCTGATGCTTCTATCCCTTCCACATCCTCCATGAGCTCACATGTTTGTGTACCCCACACGTGCATTATGTGCAAGAATCTGTGCTTAGGTCCCCTGAATGATAGTGATGCATATAATTACATCTTCAAGGTGGATGATTCTACATAGCACACTATAGGCACTGAAGCACCTCATGAAGATGTGCATTAGGGGCATACAACACCATGGACTCCTACTATTATGGTAAGGGTAAACATTTCACTTTTACATTATATTTAAATTTTATCATTCGTATTTTTAGTATAATTTTCCTATAATAATTTCCCACTTAGTTGTTGTATGTGTTACATTTATGTTCAGTTGATGACAGAGGAGGAGATGGCATAGGTGGAGGAGTCCACACTTTCATCCATATTATTTGGCCTTGACAGTTCCATGGTACATATGTTTTAATGTACTCTTTGGTTTCCTTAAATTATTATAATAGTATATGTACAATGTTTTCTAATTTTTACAATCATCTTATTACATACTAATGTAGGTGTCACTAGTTGCCACTAGGGGAAATGTGAGGGGGTGCAGGTGCCTGGAATTGTCAAGGGAAAGGTAATTAATTAATTTAGTTTGTTTATGCATACATTTATACTTCTCATTTGTGCATACTCATTTTTAATGTACATGGTTTATTTGATAGAGAGTGGCATCTGATGATGTTTTCGACCCTATCATCATGATACAGTCATAGGCATATCCATTCACAGTGATAGCCCTACGGTATGTATATTTCTAAAGTTATTTGTGTGTATTTTACTATCAAGTATATATAATATGATCTAGTTATGATAGTATGAAGTATCTATTTGACTTTTGTAGGTCACTCCTAGTTTGAGGGAGGTAGAATGCCAAGGGTTTGTATCATTGATGACTCATCCAACATTTCTTGAAGAAAGTTCAACACAGGTAAGTTTTAATGTTAATTTAGTTATTTTGTAAACATATATTTTCTACCAGAAGTATTTAACATTAAATAGTATAACTTGTAGATCAATCTCATATTCAAAAACACATACAGGTTGGAGTCAACATTGGTGGCATTGTTCCTACACTACCAAAGACATATATTAGGTCTCCTACCTATGAGAGGAGATGGACACGCAAGGTATATGAGAGTTCAATTTTAGTTTAAATTTTATTTATTATTGTTGACTATGATTATGTTAGGAATAGTCCCAAGAGATAACTGAGAGGGGGGGGGGGGTGAATCAGTTATCTACAAGAATCAATTCTTTATCCAATTCAATATACTTAAACATAAAGCATAAACACATTGAAAGAACACCAATATTTTGGTTACGGGGAAACCCAAATAGGTAAAAACCTCAATGGGAATTGACACCCACTAATATTCTATACTAGTGTATTATGATCCTTGCTAGAAGATCCTTTACCTTGTTAGGAGTAGCTTTACAATATATTAAGTACAGTAGACCTAGTTAAGGGTTGGACCCTGTTAGGAGTCTTTTACAATTGTCCCTGTTAGGGGCGAGGACGCACTTTTCAAGAGCTCACTACTCTAAGAGGTGAAGGCTACAACCTTCTGAATAATAGATACACACTATATCTAGATCTTGGTGAACTGTGCTTAGACCTTCTTATCTGGATCAGTTCCAATGTATAGCACAAGTACTCTACTTGGTCACATAGACCTTCTTTTGATGGTTCCACACTCGCACACTCTCCTCTGCTCTTCATCAACCATGAACCACACACAAGAAATCACAAATGAATGCCTATAAATATCTTTCCTCTAAATGATATAATCAAGTCAACATGTTAGAACCACCTTGAAATCATATTAGAGAAACCATAAAAAACTCCAACAAACATTATGTCGGCTCTATTATGCACACAACATATTCTAGGACCTGTCTTAATAAGATAAATCTAGACGCACGCTACACATTGTCGGCTCTACCAAAACAACTGGATCTTTCCCCACAACCTAAATTAACTCATGTGCTCTTAACTAAACATAAATGAATCATCTGTAAGATTAACTCCAATGGTGCATATCATAAAGATAGGTGCAACTCTTGAACCAATAAAATCTCTGTCGGCTCTATTGAGCAAACACATGAAACTGTTACTGGCGAATAGCGACTGCATAACTTCACTTGCGTTCATCATTAGACTATGAATCCATAACTAAAACATCAATAACATGTCTCCATCATATATCCAAGGGTGCATAGCCCCATGATAACTATACAGACAATAGTACACACAACACTTCCTGTAACTCTATCAGGAACACTGCTAACACAAGTAGCTATATAACTATTTGTACTAATAGTTAACCTCTATGCCCATGATGTCATGTTGATATCATGTCCATTCAACACATACTAAGAGCTTTTTGCATAAGACTTATATGCATGCTACTTTCCATATGTTGTCATCAATGAAAAACATACAGTCAGTACTAGTCTACTGGTAAGTCTCCAATAATATCCCCCTTTGGCATTGATGGCAACATGTGGAATGAAAAACCACCACCAACCCAAATGAAAATTTCTTTTATAACATTCTCCAAAAACTCCCCCAAAGATGAATCCTTCATCTACTACAATATTTTCTAACATTCTTCATTTCCTCAATTGAACTATTGTCATAACTGAATACTACTACCCCTTAGTATATCACTCCTTTTTCTTTCTTTTTTTCATGACTCTATACTAATCCCCCTATGAGATCAGTGGAAAAGGGCACCATTCATTTTAAGCATCAGTACTACTCCTGAAGTAGAGTAGTCCACCTTCCATCAGTCCTGAAGGACTGATGCCTTTCCTTCTTTCTTCTAAGCAGGACTAGGGAAGGGAATTACTCCCAACTTCTCCCTGAGATACTCAAAAGTATCTTTTGGCAAGGGCTTTGTGAAAATATCTACCAAATAATATTTAGTACTCACATAGTCCAACTTGACTTCTTTCTCTACCACTTTCTCTCTTAGGAAGTGATACTTGATCTTAATGTGCTTTGTCTTTGCATGCACCAGAGGGTTTTTTGACATATTGATACTACTAGTGTTATCACAGTGAATAACAATAGGATAATCAATCTGAATTCCAAAATCCTTTATCATTTACTTGATCCAAACAATTGTAGAACAATTCAAGGCTGATGCAACATATTATCCCTCTATTGTTGACCAAGAAATACAATTTTGTTTCTTGTTTGTCCAACATTGAGAAGCTTATGTTTCAAACCATCAATATAGAGAACATCATCAGTACAGTTCTTTCCATCCAAAGTGATAGTTCCTTTACCAAATATAGGCTTAGGAGTGTTGTCTCTGAATCTAACCATACCACCATTGTATTTGTCTAGATGAACAAATCTTCCTTTATCACCTATCATGTGATGTGAGCAACCACTGTCTATAATCCAGTCTGTCCTAATGTCTGCTTGGGAGATTAATGCTAGCTCTTGTTCTTCTTTCTCATCTTTGTGATTTGTCTTATCAAGTGTTTTTTCTATCATAGAAATGAATCCAATTTCTTCTTCTCCTGATTCATCATCAGAAACTCCATCTCCAGCATAAAAACATTCCTTAGTGTACTTAGGTTTGTAATCCTTTTTTAACTTTCTAGCTCTAGTAGGACACTTGGATGCAAAGTGACCTATCTTATTACATGAAAAGAACTCAAATGGTAATTGACCTTCATATTTTACTTTCCCTTTCTTTTCTCTTTTGGAAATAATAGCAATGAAATCATCTAAAATTTTCTCTTCATTATCATCATCAAAATTACCAGAAGTGTTTGCAGATTTCTTACCATGAACTGTTGCTTTGAAGGCTGTCTCACTTTTTTTTTTCTGTCTTCAATCTTGAAATCTCAAAAGCTGAGATCTTGTTGATCAAGTTTTCTCTCTTGAAATTAGATGTAAGTTGCATGGTCTCATCAAGAATGTTGATCTTTCTTTCATATTCTAGAGTAAGGGTAGTCATCAACTTGTCCATGATAACTTCCTCTGAGATCTCTCAACCATTGTTCCTAATTCTAGCAACTGCTTCGTTAATTCTTTGATTATAAGCTCTGATGTTTTCTTTAGGTAGCATCTCTAATGCATTGTATCTTTTCTTCCATTTTTTTATGTGTGCATCCTTTTCTTGCTTGTCACCTTCAAACATGTCTTCTAGGTGCTCCCATATTTCATGGGTGGTGTCAACTTTTTTTATCTCCAAAAATTCACTATCAAATAGGGCACTGATAAGGGCTTCTTTTCCTATAGCACTATGATGAAACAATTTAATTTTTATTTCAGTAGCATCATCCTTTCCAAGATCTTCTAGGGTGGGAATCTCAGTTGCTTTGATAGTTACATTAAAAACTTCAAAAGCAATGCACTACAAATGAGTCACCATCTCGTTCTTCCAATCAAGATAATTCTCTCCATCAAACTTAGGACTTTCTTTTCTGAAGAATTCCATCTGATCAACCTCAAGTTGTTAAAATTTCTCTCTGAGGCACTTGGCTCTGACACCAATTGTTAGGAATAGTCCCAAGAGATAACTGAGAGGGGGAGGGGGTTGAATCAGTTATCTACAAGATTCAATTCTTTATCCAATTCAGTATACTTAAACATAAATCATAAACACATTGAAAGAACACATGAACATAACACCAATATTTTGGTTACAGGGAAACCCAAATAGGTAAAAACCTCGGTGGGAATTGATACCCACTAATATTTTGTACTAGTGTATTGTGATCCTTGCTAGAAGCTCCTTTACCTTGTTAGGAGTAGCTTTACAATTTATTAAGTACAGTAGACCTGGTTAAGGGTTAGACCCTATTAGGAGTCTTTTACAATTATCCCTGTTAGGGGAGAGGACGCACTATCCAAGAGCTCACTGCTCTAAGAGGTGAAGGCTACAACCTTCTAAATAACAGATACACACTATATCTGGATCTTGGTGAACTGTGCTTAGACCTACTTGTCTAGATCAGTTCTAATGTATAGCACAAGTACTCTACTTGGTCACATAGACCTTCTTCTGATGGTTCCACACTTCGCACACTCTGCTCTACTCTTCATCAAACATGAATCACACACAACCAATCACAAATGACTACCTATAAATATCTTTCCTCTAAATGATATAATCAAGTCGGCCTATTAGAACCACCTTGAAATCATATTAGAGAAACCATAACAAACTCCAACAAACATTATGTTGGCTATATTATGCACACAACATATTTTGGGACCTATCTTAATAAGATAAATGTAGACACATGCTACACACTATCGGCTCTACCAAAAGATTGAATCTTTCTCCACAACCTAAATTAACTCATGCACTCTTAACCAAACATCAAAAACTCATCTCTAAGCTTAACTCCAAGGGCACATATCATAAAGATAGGTGCAACTCATGAACCAATAAAATCTCTATCAGCTCTGCTGAGAAAACACATGAAACTATTACTGACGAATAGCAACTGCATAACTTCACTTGCATTCATCATCAGACTATGCATCCATAACTAAAACACCAATAACATGTCTCCATCATATATCCAAGGGTGCACAACACCATGATAACTATACAAACAATAGTACAGACAACACTACCTGTAACTCTATCAGGAACACTGCTAACACAAGCTGCTATATAACTATCTGTATTAATAGTTAACCTATGTGCCCATCATATCATGCTGATATCATGTCCATGCAACACATACAAAGAGATTTGTGCATAAGACTTCTACACATGCTACTTTCCATATGTTGTCATCAATGACAAACATATAGTCAGTACTGGCCTGCTGGCAAATCTCCAACAGATTTTGAATTTTAATCTAATTTGGGGTTTCAATTTTTTGTTTGAATGCAGGATCCATCAAAGCCAAAGAGTACTTCAAAGAGGCTACATTTTGATGATCCACCAATAGAATAGGATGTCCTAGAAAATTTTGTAGTTGAACTTCTTATTTTGAGATGTCATATGACACATTTTGAGATGGCATATGCCACATTGTATCTAGATATATGTTGACATATAAATATGTATAGAATTATTGTTCATTTTGATATATATGAAACTTGATATTTGATCCAATTTGTTAATTGTGTGTTCATTTATTCATTGTTAGTATGTAAATATGCTTGTGTGTATGTACTCATGTGTACAATTTATGCCTTAAGTATATTCATGTATATTCAAGTACATTCTTCATAACCTAAATTCATGTGTATGGGCTATGTGCATGACTTAAGTGAATTCATGTGGTATTCTTTATAATCTATGTGCTACATGTATGCTTCATGAAAATCAAATTTATGTGTACTCTTTATGTTCTATGTGTGTTCATACGTGTAATTCATCATTTAAGTGAATTCAAAATTTATGTGCTACATTGTATTCATGTGTATCTAATGCTCTGAACCAAGAAAATCTGATGCAGAGCCCTCTACTATCCCCTCATGGAACTCAACTCAACTTGAGGATTCTACAAGCATCTTGGAATCTACTCAAGGAGTTAGTCTCAACTCAAGGGTCAAATAGAGTGCTATCTAGTGCACCTAGTACCTGTACCATACCAAAAATCCAACTAGACCTCTCACCTTCATCCCAACACCATAGATCATCTTATCATGTTCTATTTACCATGTGCCAACTTCCCAATCACTCCAATCACCTCAACTTCAACCATTTCTCTTATATAGCCTTTCTAGGAATGTATAATAGCCCTACAAACATTGAAATCAGAAAATTACTCTCAAACTCTCCAAACAACCTAACAAGGTATTTACATTTTCTAATACACTTTTTAGAGTTACTAAATTCATCTCAATCTTGGTCCTTCATCATTTGACTGGTGAAGACTTTCTCCACCCTCTAGCTCTCCATCTAGGCCTAATTAGCCCTTTCTCAAAGAAGCAAATCCTATCCCCACTTATCTCCAGGACTCAAAGACTTGAAAAAGTCTTCCTAGACCTTCCAAAACACAAGATTTTGAAACTCTTAAATTCCCACCATTTAGCAAGCTCCCAAATTAATAAACCATTATTTCTAGGGTTAATAGCCTATGGTTTTAGGGAAACTACCCTTACCTGCAACTCTCAAGCCCTATAAAGATCCTAAACCCTTCCAATACATCCCTATAGACAACTTCAATCATCATATTCCCTCTCCATTCATTGGGTATTCCACAACTAATACTGGTGCTTTCAAATACACCCTTTCACTGTATGTTTACCAGGCCTGTCTCTACCTCTTCTCCCCTTCTTTCACTTTCCCTGCATTCAACAACTAATATAAAAGGAAATATAAATGTTTAGACCTCTCCCACCAAGTTACAGTCATCACAGGGGTGGTAGGGTCACTACATAAGGCTAGCTACAAACTTAGATGTTGATTGTGCCCACAATGCCAGTCCTATCCTCAAGATCAATAAATTCTAATATCTTAATGATATTCCAAACAATGAAATAGTTACAAAAAACTTGTAAACAAACACAAGACACTGTTCCTATATCAAAACCAAGCCAAGATCACATTAGATTTATTTTAATCAATTCACTGTTGCCTAGACTGTTCCATGGGATAGAGAACTATAGAAATGCAAAGAACTTTATTTTCATTGATTGATTTGATTACAAACTTCAACCATTACACATCAACACTTATCTATCCTATCTACCCCCTTAGATCTCTTCAAAGATAGAGTCTAATCCTCAAAAGACTGACTGGAACCTACTAACTAACTTTCTAATCGTCTCCTAACTGACTGTTGCGAACATAAACAAGAAATTTGTTGTCAAGTTGACAAGAAAAGTTGTCAACTTGACAACACATCATCCAAATCCCATCTAAAGACTTCTAAAAGGTTTAATTTCAACCTTTAGAAACCTATTACCCTTACTAACCCCAACTAACTCCAATGAAGCCCTATTTGGCTTATATTGCCAATATAGGCAATTTACAAATTATTGCACTCTTAGTGCTCTCAACACCATTTAGAGGATTTGATAGCCTTATTACATCTTTTTAGACCCTTATAGGTCATTTCCATCAATCCCTAACCTAGGATCAATCCATAATCCATTCTTAGTGACCCCTAGGTACCTTTTAGGCTTATCATTGCCATTAAGGTTTACATTCAATATGTGATTACAATGAGATGAATATATGATAAAAATAATATTACATGACCATGAATATTCTTATTACATGATATAATGAGCTTTGAAGGCAATTCATCTTCCACTCCTCCCAAGGACCCATCAGTGACCCTTGGGCACTCCATGGCTCATACCTTTGACCTTGGTGCTACTGCACCACTTACTTTTCCTCTTGACACACCAAAACACTTTCCAACATATGCATTTGCATAGTCCATTTGGTTCTGGGATGAACAGTTTGGAAGAAACCTAGTGGTGCAACTTTCAACTAGCCCTCACAACAAGTTTTGGCATCGAGCGAGACTTGAGTGCCAAATTAAAACAAAATTCTAATCTCCCAGAATGGAGATAGGTTATTGTAGGCCTCAGAAACATGGTCCTATAGCATCTCATGGATCATGGATACCTCTCACAGGGTTTGAGATATGAGCCTCAAAAATTTTTGCCCAATCGTGCTTAGTGCACCTTGGGGACACTTTGGTCTGGAATGGTCCAAAACATTCTAGTGACTTAGTGGTCAAAATGGTGTTCTTGCTAGCATTTACCTACCCAAACGAAGCTAATGATGTAGTCCATTCAGTGCCAGGATGAACGTTTTGGAAGAAACCCAGTGGTGCAACTTTCAACTGACCCTCACTGTAATTTTTGACATCAAGTGAGACTAGCGTGCTAAATTCAAAAAAAATTGAATATCCTAGAGAAAAGAGAGGTTATTTTAGGCCTCAGAAACATGGTCTTGTAGCATCTCATGGATCCTCGATACCTCTCACAAGGTCTGGATATGAACCTCGAAAGTTTTCTACCCAATTGTGCTTAGTGCACCTTGGGGACACTTTGGTCTGGCATGGTCTGGAATGTTCTAGTGACTCAATGGTCAAAATAGGGTTGTCTCTATTATTTACCTGCCCAACCAGAGCTTATGGAATAGTCAACTTGTAATACCCAAAAATTGGCACCTATTAATTTCAAACAATTTTGGTGCATTTTTCATCAATTTTACATCTTCAAAGTCCTAGTTTCCTAGGCAATTTTCTCTCTCATACTTGACTTAATTTGACTTGATGTCAAATGCAAAAAACCCTAATTTGCACTAATCAAATACTAAATTAATTCCTAAAGTCTTTGACTTTTATTAGCTAAATTACGCCTATGATAAATTAATTTAATCCTAAAGTCCTAAGTACTTGGAATTAAATTAAAATCTACCCCCTTTAGCTAATTAACCATAAAAAGGAATTAATAATTACTTGTTATTTGAATGGATACTCATTTTGAATTAATAATTCAAGATATTCAAATGGTCACCCTTATGTAGCAATAATCCATTCTTTTATTAAGTAATTCATGTCTTTTTGTCTCAAATGGGAATGAAGAGTCAGGAGTTTCAAATCAAGAACCTCTTCATTCCCTCTCCAGGCTTCTCTATTTAATGAACCTCTTTTCTCATTTGAAGGAGGCAATTTTTTTGAGAGTAACTAAACTATAGTCTTTTTGTGTCTCAATTTCATTAAATCCAAGCTTTTATTGCATTTTAGTATAATTTTCAATTAGCTTAATATTGCACATTCATTTTACTTAGTTTGCTCATTTTCTCATAGCTTAATTGCATCAAATATTTCTTTCCAAGCTATTTAGATTAATATCATATTTACTTCAAGGCATCTCTAGATTAAATTGCATTCATTTTAGTTTGAATTTAGTTTTGTATATCTTCACTATAGCTTTGAAAATCCTCCATTGTGGGATTGGTCTACGGTTGTTGGATCTCATTCTGAGAGTAATTATACACTTCATCCACATAGGAGGCAACAGGTCGATTCAATCAATGTTGTGAGATGAACAATTCATGTTTATACTTGCAATCTCATGATTGAGAAATGACTATGTTGCGTTTATGCCCGATTTAGAGGTCACATTCAAGTAAACACATTTTGGCACCCACCATGGGGTAGAAAAATTCATTTTCTGGCCTCATTTTTGTTTTATCTGACAAGAAATTCAAGCTCTGTCATGCGTCTGTACCATCTATGTACGGATCTTCGTGTGAGAATCCAGAGTGTGTTGCACAAATTTTTTCCCCCTGTGGCACTCTCTCATGCAAGATTCTACTTTCTTGCCCTGTACCCTGCACTTTCTCATGCACTGTGGAGTACTTCCTCGCGCGAGACCTAGTCTCAATTTTGAAAATTTTCCAGTTTCTGTCTTTCTTATTTCAGATTTCTGACAAATTCCAGTTTGCTGTTGGTTTTATTTTTTTGATTATTTTATAGCATAACAGTTTCTTGCAGGACGCTTGATGAAGAACAAACATGCTAATGGTTTGATTGCAGGCTGATAGCTGAAGATTTGCCAAAAATGTTGTGTTTGTTTCTTTCTTTCAATCACATAGTATAAATAGGGCTTCGTTAAAATTTCTTAGGAATTTTGATAGTGAGTAGGGATTTTGGCTCTTCATTACATGGAGGTGATGACCATGAATGAACTTGAAATTCTAATGATCTTACTAATATGACAAATTCTTGTGGAAGCGAAGAAAGGTAGTGAATCTTTAGCACTTCTATTCGCCAGGGGATTATGCTCTTCTCTCCTTGAGAGAGAACCAGAAACCCAAAAGCATGTAGATTTGGTGGAGTGAAACTAACTCGGTGATGAATTTTCTTGATGTTTTTGGGTGAGGAAATGGGATAGAGAAGTATGCTCTTCTCCCTTTGGGAGAACTAGAAAATCCAACCCCTGAATCTAAACCAAGTCCAGTGTCACCTTTAGAGGGCTAGTCAGAAGTTGAACCTCCAAGAATGACCCAAGTGAGTACGCACCTATCGCCGGTGATTCCACCTCACTTTAATAAAGAACATTTTTTTGAGTCTAAAGACTCCAAAACCATGTTAACTTCCTTCTCAAGACTTTGACTATCATCTTGAGAAGGCTCTATCTGTTGTACTGAGCGACACCACTCCTAGCCTTGCTTGTGGGGGTGTATGACTTTCGGGTGTTGGTGGGGCTACGAGGCCCTAGCCCTATATCAGGGGCACTGAAGGTTAGCATGAATGAAATCCTATTAAGAACTTTCTTATGTAGTGGCCTACCTAGTTCACCTCTGAAAGGAGGTATAATCTTTGCACAGGGAGGGGGAAGAATCTCTCCCATCGATTCTCATCATAGGCATACACCTAGACATTTGGAGGCAGTTGCGACACTGGCCCCTACTACAAGGGTAACCTTTGAATGTACACTGTTGAGTCCTTAGAAAGACCAAAAACATAGGTGCCCTCTAGGGGGTGACACAGCTATGTGAGGTGCACATATGCACATAAGCAATGGGGCAAAGGTTTTGTCTTCTCACCATTTTATTTGGTAGGGATAGCTATGTGTCTTTTATCGAGTCTTGAATATTGTCCAATCATTATCAAACAAAGACTCCCCTAATGCTATCAAGTTGCTTTGTCCTTGATAGGTTTGTTAACAATTGCTTCTTATTTCACAAGTGACTGATCTAAACCTCTATGTTTTTAAATGAATGCTTGAAATCCTAAAATGAGTGTTGATTAAACTATTCTACATATTGTCAAGAAACTGGATTTTCTGACAGACATCAAGTCATTCTGTACCTCAAAACTCAACTTTACCTCAAAAATTATGTCAGATTTGTAAGACCTTGGTTTCAGAGTGTTTCCTCATGCAAGCTTGTGTTCTCTCGCGCAAAGCCTGGAGTTTTCTCGCATAGCAGAGAGTTTTCTCGCATGAACCTGTCCTAAAATTTTGAAAATAGCGACCAAATTCCCATCAACTAGTCAAACTTTTTGTTGATCTTCTTTCTATCTAAAGTTGGTTTTTTTGTCTTCCTATTGTTTCTTGTTAGAAACCTAGTGTCCCAAGCTAGGAAATGATTTATCTTTGCTTTGACTCTCATTGTCTCTCTTCGATTCATATTATCTTACTATGCTTTGGTACCCTAAGTTGTGGTAGTCTTATCTTGACTATTCTAGCCACACTCTTGACAACCTGTACCAGGTCTATTTTGCATCTTGGCTGTTCTAGCCATTTATCCTCTTTTCGTTATCTCAAAGATAGAATCTAGCATTTATCCCATGTCTTCTCTCATTTCATCTTCATCTATGACTGTCACAACTCGAAGTGGCAAGAGTTTTCCCATTTGAAATATTGATCAAGCTAGAAGTGAATCCCATCATCAAGGGATAGAGCATCTCGAATCTATTGAGAAATCTAAACTTTGTGAGAAATCCTCTAGTTCTTCATTGGGTACTTCGAGAGATAGTCCATCCCAATCGTCCCCTCCTATGTTTCAAGAGTGCTTCAATTCATTATTCAAAACACAATCTGGTTCCCCATTGCAAGAGTAAGACAACTCATTCTTCTTAAACAACTCTTTGTCTCATAATATTGGGAGACCATTTCCTCGGACCACACCTATCGTTGAGTCCATTGTTCCTTTGGAGGATATCCTCTCATCTGAGCATATTGATCCCCTTGATTTGACTAGAGGACCAAAGGTTACCTTAGCGGCACCTTTTTGACATCATTCACATCACTTTACTGAGGCTTTGATTGCCGCACAGTCTCATCTTGACAAGATGGGACCCAAGGACCCATTTGATTTCCAATCAGGCCAATTTGGCCAAGTTCAAAATCAATCTCAGAACAATCAATACTTTGGTCAATCTTCTAATGATAAAAATCAAACTCATCAAAATCAGACTCATCAAAATGAATCTCACAATGATGATCAATCTCGGAACAAAGCTCAAGGCGATCACCAAGCAGGATATAACTATCACCCTCCTCCACTCAATCAAGATCAAGATGATCAACAAGATCAAGGGCTTAGTATTTATGAGATCCTTGGTACTGAGAATGATGTGATTACTCAAAATGATATAAATGCTGCTAAAGCTAATAAGAGTCTTATTAAAATGATGGAGATCCTTCTTTTAGAAGACAAGGAGAGGTACTTTCTTGAGTTGGCCCAACAAGGGGCTAAGTTGCCCTCAAATTTCCAAGTACCAAGCTAAAGAGGAAGAAACTGAAACTACCAAGCTACAAAAGATGATTTAAGACATGCAAAATCAGATTCATCAACTCACAAAAGAAAAGGATAAGCCTACACAATAGTTCACGATGGAAAGCATATGTCCTTTTCCATTTGACAAGAGTCTTTGCATGCCTCCTTTCCCAAAAGGAGTAGAGTTGCCCAAATATGACAAATACATGGGCAGCACAGATCTATAAGATCACTTGAGAGAATTTGGTGCCTTATCTATGGAATTTATGCAGGATCAGACTTATCTCATGAGACTCTTTCCCCGTAGTTTGGGTGGGCCAACTATGGAATGGTTTTGCCGGTTACTTCTGGGCATTAAGACTTTTGAGGAGATTGCTAATCTATTTCTCCAACACTATTCCCACAACATTCAGCATCCTATCAACATTCGTGACTTATGTAACTTGAAATAACTATAGGGTGAATCTTTCTTTTCTTTTCTCCAAAGATGGAGACAACTTTGCACAAAGTACCCACGCAAGTTACCCGAATCTGAAAAACTTGATATCTTTTTGGACAACCTTGTTCCTAATTTTGGGTATCAAGTACAACTACAAGGTCCTTTGACCTTTGACAATATGATCAAGCAAGCTATAAGAATAGAATCCTTCATGGTTAAGAAGGAAGAGCTAACCTTGAATAAGGACAATAAGCAAGGCTTCTCAACAAACAAAGATAAAGGCAAGGTTGTTAATAAGAATAGAGATGTGGTGAATGATGGAGTGGTAGACAATGTGTCTGCGAAGTCTTCCAAGCCTGTTTTTAATCTCACTTCAAGCATACAAGTAGCTAAGACTATCAAAAAGACTACAATGGATAATAAGAAAACTTCAAGGTTCGCTCAGAATAAGCCTTGGGCCTCTCGACCCAAGCATGAGTTCACTCCCCTTGGAGAGCCCCTCAATGTAGTCTATAAGACTCTTGTGTAGAATCAAGTATTCACTCCTTTGGAGAAGCATCCTTATGACCCACAACTATGTCCTCATTGGTGGAATGATAATCATTATTGTGATTACCACCAAAACATCAGTCATAGGACTTAAACTTGTCTTCAACTGAAACATAAGGTTCAAGACCTCATTGATAATGGTGACATTGTTGTGGATAATCACAACAAGAATTCAGATCATCAGGCATTTAAGGATCCTTTTCCTCCTCACAATAAAGGAGAGTCTTCCAAAGCTAAGAACAATAATGCCAAGGTTAATTATACCTACCCTTCTAATGATAGTGTTGTCAATATGATCTAACCTGTGGAGTTTGAGTACTGCGATGTGATCACTTTTAGAGAGAGCGATGATGCTCCCAAATCCAAGGCTCCTTTTGTCTTGCATGGATCCTCCCCTCATTTATCTGAATCTAAACAATCTCAAGACTGTGCTAATGTCATCACTTGATCCCATGGGAGAGTTGTTTTGAAGGTTCCAGACCCTCCCAAAGATCTTCCTAAATCCACCCCCAAGCAAGTTGCGAATAAGACTACTACTGGACCTACTAATAAAGTTTTTAAAATAGCTCTTGTGCCTAATGTTGCTAGCTATAGTATCTTGGATCAGCTCCAATGTACCAATGCTTAGATTACTATTTTTGAGCTATTGAAGATCTCGCCTGCTCATAGGGAGATTCTGGACAAAGCCCTCGCTGAGGTAAATGTCCCCAAAGACCTCAATCTCAATCAGTTCCAATCCATGGTGGGTCATTTAACCTTGCCACACTATTTATCATTCTCTGAGGAGGATGATCACTCTTTGAGTCACCTACACAATGCTCCCCTACACATAGAGTTTATGATAGGGCCTAAGCATGTCTGCCATGTTCTTATAGATAACGGTGCTAGTCTCAATATCTGTTCAGCTAAACTACTTTCCCAGCTAGGGTATTGTTGATGATTTTATAGAGTCATGCAAAAGGATTACCATCAAGGCTTATGATGAGGAAGAGCATAAATCCTAGGGCTTAGTCATGCTACCTATTCGTGTTGGTCCCATTGAGAGAGACGTTACCTTCCAAGTTCTAGATATCCCTCTCGCATATAATATCTTGTTAGGTAGACCTTGGATCCATGAGATGCAGGTTGTTCCGTCCATGTATCATCAGTGCATTAAGTTCCCCTTTCATGGAGCAGAGGTCACTGTGCTTGATAATACCAATTACTCTTGCAACATGCTTACTCAATTAGCTGACAGTGTCATTCCTACTAATAGAGACTCTACGGAGTTTTATGATGCCAAGTTGAAAGAAATGGAACAAACTCTCAAACTTAAAGATACTGGTATGGGAGGATACCAAATGGAACTTGTGCTATCATTGGCAGCTCTTCCTCCATCTCCTCACTCTTATGGGAAACTGTCTGAAGATAACAAGCCTTCCAATAATCCTCCTCAAACTGTTTATGATGGTGCCTTTGTATAAGCTTTTGTACCTTTAGAAGATGAGTATGAAGAAAGAGCCATCAAGGCTTGGATTTATAAGTAGAAAGAGATATCTAAAACAACTACTCCTCCTACAGACTTAGAGCAAGAACCATATAGTGAAGGCTTCAAAATCATGAAGCACTTTGGCTACAAGGAAAATGGTCCTATAGGCATGAATGACAATGGCTTGTTGGAGCCCATTAAAGCTACTGGTCACCGCACAAAGGACACTTCTAGTCTAGGATTTAAAAGGATCCCCTTTCATCTAGGGATGAAGAAGTTTGTACCATCACCTGAACTAGAACCAGAACTTGAGTTTGAAGATACTACTCCGCAAGTAAATCCAGAGGCTAGCTCTAAGGGGGAAGAAGTTTTTCCATATCCTATTCCTCCTGAACTTGCTACACTTTTTGCAAAACCAGATGAGCCTATCATACCTGTTCATCTAGTAGGGACAGATAGTGATTCTGATGAGACCTCTTTTATGCATTAGTTCATGTATGAAAAATGGAAAGCAACATTACCTGACAACCCTCACTTGTTGAGGGGAGAATATGGACCACTGAGCTTTCAAAAGTGGTTTGAGAAAGAACAATTACAACAAGCTATTAGTGCCACAAAGGATAGAGAAGAATCTAAAGGGACAACTGGTGTTGATGGAATTCCCACATCCAGTACTAATTCTCATGAGTATGAGTTTGATTCTTTATCTAAGGATACTTGGGATAAAGATATAGATGCAGTGCACACATTTTAAAACCTTCTCAAAATGGGTGAAGGGTCTAGCATTAGAACTCTCAGATTAGACGCTGCTGAAATTGACTTGTCCTCTACTTTCAACATTAGGTCTCATAGGGATTTGAATGCTCCTTTGGATGAGATCACTCTAGGACTCAACTTACATGTCCATGCATTTGATGGTCATACTGTGAACACCATTGAACCAGTCATTACTCCCCTTTCCCTCAAAAATCTTGATCTAATAAACTAGAACTCTCCTTACTCATCCAATGAAGTCCTAACATTCCAGAGTGATTATGCTTTATCCTGTTACCTCCATGCTACTGAACCTATAATGTCTTCCACCAGTGAGTATAGTTTCATCATGACCGAAGGGGATATCAATTATCTTAGTCAGAAAATCAAAAGTAAAAATAAAAAGAAAAGGAGCTCTGATGGTGAAAACCATGCTGTGGCAGTATCAGAGCCAAAAATAGTAAAAACAAAAGACATATCCACAGGTGAAAACCTCTTTGAGGTGCCCAAGGATGAGGTACTTGATATGCTCCCAAGTCACTTTCAAGAAAGGTCATCAGTACTGATAGAACTGACACAGCCAGTAAACTTGGGTACAGAGGATGCTTCGAAAATCATTCATTTGGAACAATCCTTGTCTGCACAAGAAAAAGAAGAATTCACTGATTTCTTTCAGAGCAAGAAAATAAACTTTGCATGGACATATTCTGATATGCCTAGATTAGACCCCAATTTGATCATGCATCACTTGTCCATTGCACCGAGCATCAAGCCTGTCAAGCAAAAGCTTCGAAAAATGCATCCTCATGTGGCACTTCTGGTTAAAGCAAAGTTAGAAAAGCTCCTCAAGGTAGGCTTCATAAGAGAAATTGATTACATTGAATGGATTTCAAATATAGTTCCAGTCACCAAGCATGAAAAATCCATTTGCGTGTGTACTAATTTTTGGGATCAAAATAAAGCATGTCCAAAGGACAATTTTCCATTGCCTAACATTGATATGATAGTAGACATGACGGCTGGTTATGAGATGTACTCTTGATGGACGGTTTCTCTGGATATAACCAAATAAAAATTGCACTAGAGGATTAAGAAAAAATGGCTTTCACGTGTGCCTGGGTCACTTTTTGCTGGAATGTCATGCCTTTTGGGCTCAAGAACATAGGTGCTACATACCAGAGGGTAGTCACTACTATCTTTCATGACATGATGCATAAATCTATGGAAGACTATGTGGATGATACTTTAGCTAAGAGTATGCAATGAAGAACTCATCTGGCAGACTTGGGTCCCATTCTTGATCGTATGGAGCAGTTTAGTCTTAGGCTCAATCCCAATAAGTGTGCATTCGGTGTTACTTCTGGAAAACTCTTGGGGTACATTATCTCAGCTAAAGGCATAGAAGTCGATCTAGAACAGGTGCAAGCCATTATGGAAATGCCTCCACCAAGAAACATCAGTCAAATGAGAGGTCTCCAAGGAAGACTACAATCAATCAAGCGCTTCATCTCACAGTTAGTTGATAAGTCACAACCATTTACTATAACTCTACATAAGGGTGTGACATATGAATGGAATGAAGAGTGTGACAAAGGGCTTACTCAAATCAAATAGTATCTTGCAAATCCACCTATACTGATGTCTCCTATTCATGGGAAGTCACTCATACTTTATATTTCAGCCACAAGTACATCCCTGGGTGCTCTTCTATCTCAGAACGATCAAAACAATAAAGAAAGGGCCATCTACTACATCAGCAAGACACTGGTATCATATGAAATGAACTATTTTGTTATTGAGAAAGCTTGCTTAGCAGTAGTGTTTTCATCTCAAAAATTGTGACATTACATGCTCGCTCATACTACAAGGCTTATTGCAAAAATTGATCCATTGAAATACTTACTGAGCAAGGCTACCCTCATAGGTAGATTAGCTAAGTGGGTCATGATACTGACTGAATTTGACATAGAATATGTGGAAAGAAAGGCTATTAAAGGGCAAGCGATTGCTGATCAACTAGCTAAGGCTCCTCTAAAAGATTATCATCTGCTAAACATTGAGTTTCCTGATGAGTCCATCATGTTGCTTACACATCAATCTTGGAGCATGTTCTTTGATGGATCTTTTACTCAATAGGGATCAGGTGCAGGCATTTTTTTCATAACACCACAAAGGTACTCATTACCTAAGGCCTTTAAGATGTTGTTTCCTTGCATAACAACATAGCTGAATACAAAGCTCTCCTCAATGGTATGAAGATAGCCATTGAATGGTGTATAGATGATTTCAAATTTTTTGGAGATTCTCAGCTAGTCATAAATTAGGTTAATGATGTTTACCAGACAAAAGATGAAAAGCTAGTGCCATACAAAAGAATGGTGGATGATCTCAAGTAGTACTTTGCACACATTTCTTTTCATCAGATCTCGAGAGCAGACAATAAAGTGGTTGATGCCATGGCCACTCTCACCTCCATGCTACAAAAGCTAGAGAATGACTTCAGACATGAATTCCTAGTGGAAACTTTACACTACCCTACCTATGACATGCCAGAATCTAGGATGATCTATTCCATCATTGGACATGACTCATCCTACTATGACCATATCTACTCTTACCTTCATGACCAAATCATTCCTAATACTTATACTTGGAATGAGAAACATCACCTCATTCACACTGCTTCACGGTATGCCATTATAGCAAATGACTTGTATAGGCGGGGATTGGATGGTACTCTACTTAGGTGTTTAGAACTTGATGAGTCCAAATGTGCACTAGCTGAGGTTCATGAAGGTATATGTGGATCTCACTCGAGTGGTCTGACGCTAGCTGGTAAACTTATTAGAGCTGGTTACTACTTGCCTGACATGGAGTGAGAAGCTATCCAATATGCTAAGACTTGCAAGTAGTGTCAATTTCATGAGAATTTGATCCATGCTCTTGCCAAAGAGCTTATTCCTTTCATTAGTTTCTGGCCATTTCAACAATGGGCCTTTGACTTGGTAGGATAGATTCATCCATCTTCTTCTAAAGGGCATAAGTTCATCATTACTACTATGGATTATTTTACCAAATGGGTTGAGGTAGTTCCTTTGGTTGTTGCTGATGGTAAGACTATCGCAATGTTCATACTAAACTATATCATCTTTTGATATGGTATACCCTCGTCCATCATCATTGACAATGGGGGGTAGTTCAAAAACAAGGATCTGACAGATTTGTGCACCAAGTTCAAAATCATCCAGCATTGGTCATCTATCTATTATCCTCAAGGTAATGGACAAGTGGAGGCATCTAACAAGATGATTCTCAAGATCTTGCATAGGACAGTTCATAAGTCTGGTAGGGATTGGCACCTCCAGATCAATCCGGCCTTATGGGCCTACAGGACTAGCATTCGGACACTAATGGGGGCCACACCCTTTGCTCTAGTCTATGGACCAGATGCAGTATTTCAAATTAAGGTCAAGATTCCTACCTTGTGAATCTCTCTGAAAGGCCTCATCATTGATGAAGAGAACAGAATATCTAGACTACAAGAGTTGGAACTACTAGATGAACATCAAAAAGTGGCATTTGATCATCTCCGAGCATATTAGAAGAGGATGTCAAAAGCCTACAACAAGAAGGTCAAACAAAGAGAATTCCAAGTGGGTGATCTCGTTCTCAAGGAAAACCCCTAGAATCAGCAACAATGAGTTCAGAAAGGGAAGTTTGAACCCAATTGGCTTGGTCCCTACATTATCATTACTGCATTTGGATCTGGTGCATATCGGCTTTCCACCACTAAAGGGGAGAACCTCAAAGAGCCCATCAACACTCTTCATCTGAAGAAGTTCTACAACTAATATTCTTTAATGTGCTCCTGTACATACTTATTGGTTTTGAAAAAATACAAAAAAAAGATATATTCTCAAAAATCCTAAAAATGTAAAGTGTCCTGAAAAAATGATCATCTTAGTGAAAACCTAGTAAATAGGTGCTTTGATATATCTATTATCCTGGTGAAAACTTGGTAAACAGGCACCTTGATAATACTCAAAAAAAATGAAAAAATGAAAAATACAAAAAAAATGAGATATTAAAAAATACAAAAAAAACAAAAAACAAAAAAAAAATCAAAAAAGAGAAAAGTACAAAAAAATTGAAAAAGAAGAAAATGTGCCATTGATGAAAACCTGGTAAATAGGCATCATGGTAGCAAAAATAGAATCTTTTCCAAGATGGTGAAAACCTAGTAAATAGGCACTTCTTGTTTCCTGAAGCTATACCTCATCTTAGCATCATTTGTCTCAGCTAGTTTCTTGTAAGCTTTAGTTTCCTACCCTTGCTTTCCTGCTTTAGTTTGTTTCCTGCTTTAGTTGGGTTTCCTGCTTTAGTTTGTTTCCTGCTTTGGTTTGCTAGCTCATTCTTTCGCTCTCAATTAATTTCTCTTTCAGTCACTCCTCAAGATTTTGCTCGACTCTTCATGGATTGGAACTCCTTGCACTTGGGGGCACTTGCCTGGTCTCGAGGACATGGTCCCATCACTTTTGGAGATGCTTTCTTGCATTAGTCACTAGTGGTTCTCACTGTGTCTACCTACTGATGCCTAGCTAGTTTTGAGGTTTCTCTCCTTGAGAATCTCTTTTGTATCAGTCACCAGTGGTTCTCGCTATTGTTACCTATTGATACCTAGCTCTCACTTGGATCTCTCTTTTCAGGATCCCCTTTTTACATCAGTCACTAGTGGTTCTCATTGTGTCTACCTGCTGATGTTTCGTTAGTCTCTCTAAGATTTCTCTTATTGACAATCTCTCTCATATTGGTCACTAGCATTCCTTGCTATGTTTGCCTGCAGATATTTCATTTTGCACTCCGATCTCTCTTGGAGACCTTCGATCTCTAGCGATAGTCACTAGTGGTTCTCACTATGTCTGCCTACTATCGCCATCTAGTTGCGATTATTCATGCTATATCCTTCGATCCGCTTGAACAAAAGCTTGACTAAAATTGACTTTATAGTTCTCTGAAGTGTGCTGAGCTTGTTTTCTTTGTGTGCTTGTTTTTTTTCTTTTCTCCTTTTCCTTGCTTTCTGCTTGTTGGTTTAGTTCCAATGATCTAAGGAATCTGCATAAGAGGGGTGTCTATTTGTAAGAGCCTCCATCTCATATTGGATGGCCATACATACCTTGACTCCTTTTATATGGATGCTTTGGTGAGGTTGGTTCTTCTCCTTGTCTTTTGAGTGACTTCTTGCTACTATAGGTGAAATCACAAATGCTTGTCCTGCTAAGTGAACATAAGGGTCACTGCGAGCACCTTTGAAATGCTTATCTTTCACCTAGCAGAAGGAAGGAACTCCTACGTGTCTGGTGTGTTTTTTTGCAAGAAACATTCAAGTCATTCTAGCAACTATGCTCTAATGCTTATGTTAACTTGCTAGATCAAAAGGAATAGGTGTTCAGGTCATTTTGGCTTCTTGTGCCTTAATGCTTACACCTCATTCTGATAAATTTAAGACTTATGTCATATTCATATTCTCATGATAGTGATATCAGTGAGGTTTTATGGCATCTTGTGACCATCTGAACTTAAATGGCTCTATGATGAAATACGGCGAGTCTGACAACCAAGTCCTAGGTTTGCATTCCGTTCATTCTAGGCCTGCATTTAGCTTAAGCTTGCATTCTTGCATTCTAGGCTTGCATTTGAGACTTTGTTTTGGTGCTCTCTTGATTGTCTCCTGCTTGTTGAAGGTTCTCATCTTTGTCCTGGGGTTCTCTCGGCTACACAAGTGTCTAGTCCTCACTCTCTATTTTCAAACATCCTTTTGATTAGTACTTGTCATATATTGTGACAATCCTACATGAGATGATTAGTACCATATACATTCATTTGCATGTGCATCCATTATAAGCATAGCTCAAATCATACATTGCATTTTGCATTTCATCTCACCTCATTATATGCATACATTCTACTATTCTACCATTGCATTCATTACATGTTCATTATAAGTATAAAACATTGCATATCATAAAAGAAAACATGTGCATTTCATATATTTCTAATCCATACATCTAAAGCATATAAAAAACATCTCATGTACATCAATATCAAAGCAATATACACCACAAGTACAATGATGTCAAAAACTCTCAATCTCATATATATATCTTGAAATGTCATATACAAAATGGTCCTACTCGAGCATAGTATCAAAAATGGGCTATACAGTGCAAAACATAAATCAAGATCCACTCCCGCCTAGAGGAAGTGGAGGTGGAGGAGCCTACTGTGGAGGTGCCTATGGAGGGGGCATAGGTGGTCTTTGTAGAGGTTCCTGAAGAGGAGCCTATGGTGGTGGTGCTTGAGGAGCTCCAGCATAGTCAGAAAATGGTGGTACCTGCTTAGATGAATTTGGAACAACCCTGTAATAAGCTGCCTGAACAACCTCATATCTGGTCTCTAGCCTTGAATGTGCTAGCTCCTCCCATAGCTGCCTGAGCTCAACATCCCTGTCAGCTACTCGGGTCTCCTCCCTGATCAGATGAGTGTGGAAGTCATCTCACTCCCATTGTACCTATCATACTCTCTCTTGGCTCTTCTTGAGAGCCTCCTGTAGCTGAGGTGTTTGTGTCCCTATAGGAACATCTATTATGTCTATGTCCTCTTGTGATGGCTTCTCTAAGGTGGACCCTATCCTCGACTTGGTGGATTTTTCCTGGGATCCACTACTCCTAATACCTACATCTAAGCCCATGGGTCTCGCCAAAATATTAACCTACCTCGATCGTGGCCTCAACACCCTTCATCTTGGCCTCTGTGGTGGTACCTGTGGGTCCTGTTAGGTAGGCTGCTGCTGCTGTAGCAGTGGATCCTGCTGTGGATCAGGCTGCTGCTATTGTACCTGTTGGACAGGCTACTGCTACTGCTATATTTTCTACACCCCTATGCCAATAGGATCTATAAATCTAGGATGCGGGTGTGTAATTAGTTGATCTCTATATGCTGGTGTCACCCTGGCATTGGTGACATCCACCATATAATCCCATTGCACTGCAAGAACTCATGCCTCTATCGCGCACCACCCAGGATCCAATCTGGCATGCCACCCCTTTGGCTCCTCATTAGAGAAGTGAGTATAGGGGTAGTACTCCTGTGATATGTACTACTACCTACCAAACTGGGGTAGGACATGTGTGACGAGGAATCCCTTAATAATAGTGACACTGCACCTAATCAGTGGATGCAAGGTGAAGATGTGTGAAAGCTCTCAATGAGCATCATCCCATGGCTTCATCACCACCCAAGGTCTCCATACCACAACTACCAAGTCATCCAGCTGCCCTCTCCACTGATCGGTCTTACCTAGCACAGGTTGAGTCATGGGACTGATGTACCTATATATATAGGGCTCTAGAGGCTACCACGTATCATGGAAGATGGGTCAGCTAATGGGGAGGTGCTCCTAGGCCCATATTTGTAGAATGAAGACTTCTACCACCATCATCCTCATGCCCTGGTATGTGATCTCATGCATCTCCTGGTACATGTGTGTGAGCATACACTCACCCCGTCCAAATCTAACTGTTGGTCTGGCTAGCATCCTCTACAGCATAGTGCCCTAGCCACACTCTAGACCGTGCTGACCCCAATCAGGAACCAAGTAACAAGTCAAAAAGCATGCTAAGACAACGGCTAGTGGGTAGGTGTCACCGTATCTACGAGTCAGCTCATCCCAAGAGATCGCCTGACCCATCACCAAGTCATCATGGAAGATGGTCCTCAACACCAGTGTGCCTGCTCAAGGCTGCACCTCGTACTCCACCTGAGTACCATGAAACAAAATGTGTAAGATCCTGTAAATGTCCTCAGGGGTCACCGTCATCTCCCCCATCGACAGGTGGAAAGTGTTTGTCTCTGAATGGAAACGCTCTACCAATGCACTTAGAAGACTGTGATTTACCTGAATTTCAAGTATATCACACAAGTAGCTCAAACCTAACCCATCAATGTGGGCACCCTCTGCATCTATCAATCTCTGCACTAATGTGGTAATGGCTGGATGGTGCGACTGGAAGGCAACATTGGGAAGGTCAACCTATAAAATAGGCAAAAAAATTGGATTAGTATCTCATGATGAAGGATTTCCCAAAGCAATAATATCAAATATAGTAAAGCATCTATCCTAAACATGGCTCTATGACGCTCTTCTTGGCTCATTTCAGACAATTCAGTGACTTTGGCAAGAATTTGGCAATTTTGCAGCAGCGTTTCGCGCAAAGAAACTCTTCCTTCGCATGAGGAAGGAATTCTTCTTGCACGAGAAAGAGGAATTTCATGTGAGACATACTTTTGGCTCACACGATCTTTTAGCCAGGGCCTAGGCGAACAAGGCCTTTTTGATGTGAGGAAACTATTTCCTCGCACGAAGGGAGAACTAGGCCAGCACGAGAAAACTATTTTCTCATGCAAACTTGGAAGAACTCATCCTAACTATTGCTAAATCTATCCTAATTGACCTATTAAAGCAGTACAAATTGGAATGCAGGGCAATTTATCAACTACTTACAGGTGCATCATACTCTGGTGGCCGGGCGTGTCGTCGGGAGCACTCAAATCAATGTGTGTGCATGGGAACACCTTCCATCTTGATCAGAGCTCTCGGAATCACTAGAAGACAAAATTGAATAATGAGTTGAAAGTGACCCCTCTGGGCCTTATATAGCTTTTGACCTAATTTTTAGAAGTGCTCCGTTTTGCGCAAAAATTGCACCCTTGGCTAAATTGACTACTCTGAATCTATTTTCAAGATCAAAATTGAAATCTAACATCTCTAAGTGGCTCAAAATTGTGTTTTAAATTATGGAGTCCTTTAGGATCGGGCGCTTGTGCAGTCAACCATCTGGCGTTATTATCTTGCTAGACTCTTATCTTTGTATCATGTTCTTGAGATCTTTTCTCTTTTCATCAAAGTCAACCCTAGTCAAATTTTCTCAACCATGGTCAAAATTGGTCTTTTGGACCTCTAAATTATGCTGGATCTTTGATCTTATCTTTCTCTACAACCTCTTGCTGTCAATCATCTTCTGACGTGTCATCTTTCGATTTCACTCCCGAGGGGGCAGGATGATTGCATCATTAAATCTTGTCGAATCAATTCTTGAAGTAGTCTGATTTGAATCACTAGTTCTCATTGCTAGGGGCATCTCAGTGCCTCACATCTCATAATCTTATCATCTATCTCTTAGGTATCTGAGCAATCTAACTTGGATCCTCAAGGATCAAGCTTCATTCTGGAGATGGTCCTTTAAATCTTTTGGGTATTGGGGCAATCTAACCCTAATTCCTGAGAGTCAAGCTTCATTCTAGAGATGGCTTTCGAAATCTCTTTTGGACCGTTATCTGGGCAATCTATCCCGAGTCTTGGAGGATTGATCTTCGTATTAGAGAAATCTAACCCTGATTCTGGAGATAGTCCTGGATCTTCATCAATCGGTATTGGGGCAATCTAACCCTAATTTTGGTTCTCTTTTAGACCGTTGTCTTTGCAATCTAACTTAGACTTCAGAGAATCATGCTTCAATCTGGTCGGTGTCTTGGCAACCTAACCTTGACTTCTGAAATCTTTGCTTATCTGTCATATCAGACTATTCTTTGAATCAATGCGCTATTCGCACATCGATTCAAAGAGGGGAAAATGTAATACCCCAAAATTGGCAACTATTAATTTCAAACAATTTTGGTGCATTTTTCATCAATTTTACATCTTCAAAGTTCTGGTTTCCTAGGCAATTTTCTCTCTCATACTTGACTTAATTTGACTTGATGTCAAATGCAAAAAACCCTAATTTGCACTAATCAAATACTAAATTACTTCTTAAATTCTTGGAATTTTATTAGCTAAATTACCGCTATGATAAATTAATTTAATCCTAAAGTCCTCAGTACTTGGAATTAAATTAAAATCTACCCCCTTTATCTAATTACCCATAAAAAGGAATTAATAATTACTTGTTATTTGAATGGATACTCATTTTGAATTAATAATTCAAGATATTCAAATGGTCACCTTTATGTGGCAATAATCCATTCTTTTATTAAGTTATTCATGTCTTTTTGTCTCAAATGGGAATGAAGAGTCAAGAGTTTCAAATCAAGAACCTCTTCATTCCCTCTCCAGGCTTCTCTATTTAATGAACCTCTTTTCTCATTTGAAGGAGGCAATTTTTTTGAGAGTAACTAAACTATAGTCTTTTTGTGTCTCAATTTCATTAAATCCAAGCTTTTATTGTATTTTAGTATAATTTTCATTTTACTTAGTTTCCTCATTTGCTCAAGCTTAATTGCATCTCATATTTCTTTCCAAGCTATTTAGATTAATATCATATTTACTTCAAGGCATCTCTAGATTAAATTGCATTCATTTTAGTTTGAATTCAATTTTGCATATCTTCATTATAGCTTTGAAAATCCTCCATTGTGGGATTGGTCTATGGTTGTTGGCTCTCATTCTAAGAGTAATTATACACCTCATCCACATAAGAAGCAACAAGTTGATTCAATCAATGTTGTGAGATAAACAATTCATGTTTATACTTGCAATCTCATGATTGAGCAATGACTATGTTGCGTGTGTGCCTGATTTAGAGGTCACATTCAAGCACACACACAACTGAGTGGTGCAACTTTCAATTGACCCTCACAACAAGTTTTGGCATCAAGCAAGACTGGTGTGCCAAATTCAAAAAAAATTGAATCTCATAGAACGGAGAGAGGTTATTGTAGGCCTCATAAACATGGTTGTATAGCATCTCATGGATCATCAATACCTCTCATGGGGTCCAAGATATGAGCCTCAAAATTTTTCTGCCCATTCCTGCTTAGTGCACCTGGGGGACACTTTGGCCTGGCATAGTCTAAAATTTTCTAGTGAATCAATGGTCAAAATGGCATTGTCCCTAGCATTTACCTACCTAGAAAGATCTAATGGTGTGGTCCATTCAGTGTCGGGATGAACGGTTTGAAAGAAACCCTGTGGTGCAACTTTCAACTGACCCTCACAACAAGTTTTGGCATCAAGTGAGACTGGCGTGAAAAATTCAAAAAAATTTGAATCTCCTAGAATGGAGAGAGGTCATTGTAAGACTCATAGACATGGTCCTATAGCATCTCATGGATCACCAATACCTCTCACAAGGTCTGAGATACGAGCCTCAAAGTTGGCTGCCCAATCATGCTTAGTGCACCTTGGGGACACTTTGGTCCGGCATGGTCCGGAAGGTTCTAGTGACTTAGTGGTCAAAATGGGGTTGTCCCTAGCATTTTTCCACCCAACTAGAGCTAATGGAATAGTCCATTTGGTGTCAGGACAAATGGTTTGGAAGAAACCTAGTGGTGCAACTTTCAACTAACCCTCACAACAAGTTTTGGCATCAAGCGAGACTAGCATGCCAAATTCAAATAAATTTGAATCTCCCTGAATGGAGAGAGGTTATTGTAGGCCTCATAAACATGGTCCTGTAACATCTCATGAATCACCAATAACTCTCACGGGGTCTAAGATATGAGCCTTGAAAGTTCTCTTCCCAATCGTGCTTAGTGCACCTTGGGGACACTTTGGTCTGACATAGTCCAGAATGTTCTAGTGACTTAGTGGTCAAAATGGGGTTGTCCCTAGTGTTTACCCACCCAACTAGAGCTAATGGCATAATTCATTCGATGCTAGGATGAATGGTTTGGAAGAAACCCTATGGTGCAACTTTCAACTAACCCTTACAGTAAGTTTTAGCGTCAAACGAGACTCGTGTGCCAAATTCAAACAAATTCAAATCTCCCAAAACATAGAGAGGTTATTGTAGGCCTTATAAACATGGTCTTTTATCATCTCATGAATCACTAACACCTCTCATGAGGTCTAAGATACGAGCCTCAAAAGTTCACTACCCAATCGTTCTTAGTGCACCTTGGGGACACTTTGGTTCAGCATAGTCTGGAATGTTCTAGTGACTTAGTGGTCGAAACAAGGTTTTCCCTAATGTTTACCCACCAAACCAAAGCTAATGGCATATTCCATCTGGTGTTGAGATGAACGGTTTGGAAGAAAACCATTGGTGCAACTTTCAAATGACACTCAACAAGTTTTGGCATCAAGCGAGACTGGCGTGCCAAATTCAAAAAAATTTGAATCTCCCAGAATGGAGAGAGGTTATTTTAGGCCTTATAAACAAGGTCTCGTAGCATCTCATAGATCACTAATACCTCTCACATAGTCTGAGATATGAGCTTTAAAATATCGCTTCCCAATCATGCTTAGTGCACCTTGGGGACACTTTGGTCCGGCATGGTCCAGAATGTTCTAGTGACTCAATGGTCAAAATGGGGTTGTTCCTAGCATTTACCCACCCAACCGGGGTTGTATCATTTTACTTTGGACACATTTGACCAATTTTGACTCAATGACTCCAACTATTACATCATTTGATGATACAAATATACATGGAATTAAGACAATACAAATGTAAGGATACAAAATTAAGACGATACAAATTATATAAGGATATGACATCCATAGTAAGGAAACATATTTTTTGCACTTTACATGGCATTAAGATGATACAAATGTGGGCTCTTAATATTTTCAAATCAACCCCATGGGCTCTTTTATATTTCAAATTTTGCATCAAATTTTTTATATACAAAATTTGGCATCTAAATATGCACATTATATTCAATTGTTGTTTTTATATACAAAATTTGGCATCTAACTATGCACATTACATTTGATTGTTGTTTTTATAGACAAAATTTAGCATCTAAATATGCAAATTACACAACTATATATAAAAAATAAGTGTCCTTTTTTCTCCAATCCCAACATTTAGAAGGTAGAAGAAAAGTTAATAGAGAATATAAGAAGTTTATATAGGTTGAGAAAAAGATTATGAACATGTATAAGTAAGTAAATGAACCAAACAACATGACTAGACAATGCATAGAGAAGTTTACCATCATAAAAGATGGGCTAATCAAAAGCACACCTCGATCTTCTATATCTATCATATATGTATCCAATTGCATTTACAATCCACATACAAAACCAAGTTTATTGGCTCAAATAAATAAAGAAAAAAACTAAAATTAATTTATTAAACATAATCGTAATAAACATGGAAAACCTTGCAACTTGATTTGAGCTTACCTACTAAAGTGTGCCTGAAGGTTCATCTCTTTGCTTGAGGGTATTCAATATTGCTTCATGATTAGGAGTACTAATAGTCCAAAGTTCCTTTGTCTTTGGTTTTCATTGATGTTTGAACAACTTAACATTGGCTTATATAACAAGGTGTGAATACATGAGAATGGTTTTGTGCTTCTCATAGTTTTCAAATGCAAGAATGCCATTATTTCTAATCATTTATGTGTGCAACCATGTTCCCACAACAACATGTGATCTTTTTGGATATGTGAGCATATCATCATCTATCGTCGGTAGTGCAAGTTTCTACTTTCCTCATACACAATGTGCTAACCAATAATCTGATCTCTCATCATTCCCTTGTGGTGCAACCAATGCAAAAACATGTCCTGGATGTAGAAGATCTGAAAAATGGTCATAGTCAAGTGAACAAACCATGTCATGATTTGTTACAAAGACTGTGAGAGATAAAGGAGTAAGATAATGTGGAACCCATATATCAACCCACTCACTTGACTCACATTGATCCCAATCACACTGAAGACAACGTGAACAACAAAAAGTGAACGCTCGTGTCCAAATGGTCCATGTACAAGCATCTAAGCTTTGAAATGAATGCATTTTTGAAGAATCTTTCACATTTTGACAATCCAACCTATCTCCTATTGTTCCCAACTCAACCAACCAAAAGAATATGTGCACCGCTGAATCAAGAGTCCCCCCCCTATGACAATGTTGAAGTACACTAATCAAGAATAGAATGAGCATCAATGATTTCTGCACCTGAAATTCTTAGTTGCTCCTTAACTAGAGCTCTCTTTATGCATGCACTTGCTCCATCATGCTCCCCTTTTCCATGACCGGACTCAAAAAAACTCCAAATATGAGGTACACCTCTCTCTACATGCATTCTACATAACCAATAAAACATATGAGCATTTTTAAATTGACCTGTGCAATTATCAGATCAAATGAGATGTCTATCCATAGCAATATTATTTTTCCACACCCACTCAAAATAATTCTCAAAGAAATGTTGGAAAAAATCAGATGAGTGCAACCTATCATCACTCATATAAAAATGGTACTCTCTGATTATCTTCTGGTCATCTTTTGTACTATTGGGGGAATGTCTATATGTTATGTGCACAAAAATAGAAACCTAAATAGAATTGTAATATTGAGCTTACAACTCATTTTGGGGCTGCAATGTATAGTTCTTTGCAAAGTCAACAACTGATATAATAGTGCCAATTGGGAAAGTGTCCTTACACATCCTGAATTGTTGATCCAACCACTTAGACCTGTGACTATGCCTTGCATACTTGTAAAAAAGATTCTTCCTGAAACCTAAAATAAAATCAGCTACATTGCATTTTTTTGTAACCAACTCACATCTAGAGTCTTCACCTCTACGTTTTAATGTATATTTAACAATTTCATATACCTTTTTGTGGACAATTGTCTTTCCAAAATCATGTTCGCAGCCCTTATGAAAACATTCGTCAAACTTCACTAGCCCACCACACTCTGAGCACTTTTCATTTAAGCAATCTTTTCTATAAAAGAAACATCCATCATCTCTAGGACATAAAAAATGATCTATCAAGTCTCTTGATGATTTTGGAAGAGCACTTGCACCACACTCCTCCAACATTTCACTAGTATGCAAAGTAGAATGAATGGATCATAAAAATTCATGGTGCATTGAAAAATCCATATGATATTTACAACAATAAGTATTTCAAATCTTAAGAGGCACACAAAAAAAAGGCTTTAGGGCTTCGAAAAATCTTTGTGATATTTTCAATGTTGGATGTGTCTCACTAATTTTTTTGAACACTATTTGACTCACCTCCAAATAATGTTTGGGATGCGGGGTGCGGTCTCAAATGCCAATTCTCAACTTCAAGACATCCTTCATATTTGGTGTCACTCTTGAGTTAGATTGCCAAAATAGTTTAATTTGATCCTTCACGGCATCGGTAAGCTTCTTATCACAACATGAAAGTCTCCCAACATAAGCCCATGTATCATTTTGAATAGGATCATCAAGTCTTTCTCTTCTTGCAAGTGATCTATCCAAATTTTGATGATTTAGATTCAAGTCAACACAAGTTTGTCTCATCAAACAAGCCTTTCTCAAATGATGACTTACTATGGAGGTTGTAATAACCCTCCTAGTGGATCTCTTATCATTTTCCTTTGTAGTCTTCCAAATGGAATTGAGAGCACTAAAAATATTTCTCACAATAATAGCATTCCTCTCCTTTTTCTTCTTCACACTAATCTTCAATTTGACTAGTATACGTCTCATCTTCTGCATCTTTGACAATTGCACAAACATTTGACATTGCTCAACCAATGTCTTATGGCTTAAAAATTGATCAAAAAGTTTTGAAACCCACAACTGAATGATTCTTTCTGATCTCTTGCCATCAAAATTTCTCATTATATTCTCATCAATTTCAAGTAAAAATTTAGTTATTCTTGAAGGTCTCAATTTTTAAGTTTATATTTCTTCCTCCGAAGGGACTTCATTTCTCATATAATTTGGAGATGTGTTACCTTGATTTGGTTCTTGTGTACCATTATCTTTGTCAATTCCTTCATATTCAATCAGTGGATTGTCATTGACAATGTCCACACTTCTATTGTCCACATCTACATGTTCATTTTCAAAACCTATATTTTCATCTTCAATCCCTACATTCTCATTTTCAATATTATTGTTATAAATAATTTCAAATTCATGGTCATCACTTGAAACCACATTCAAACGTGGGTCTATGCTGACATCTTCATTAATATTTAACATACCTTGACTCTTGTTCCAATGCGAAACCCTATCCATTTCTCTATACACTTCAATATCCTCATTTGTGAGTCTCCTCTTCCGTTTATGCTTTCGACGAATACTACTCCCCATAGTTAGACCAAAAAGGTGATGAAAAAACCTTTGGTAATAGAGAAAATCCAACCAAAAAGTGCAAAAAGTGGATTTTTGTCTTCTCTAGAGATAAAATGTGATTTGCTGCAACTTGACTCTTGTAATTTTGTAGAAAAACGTGCCTCTTTGGATGGACCCAGAGAATATTGTTTTTACTTTTCACCAGTAAATAGAATTGAATATCCAAAAATATTGGATATTTGATATTATCAGATATTTGAAATCTCCCACCAAAATTTTACCAAAATCCATCTCTCTCTCTCTCTCTCTCTCTCTCTCTCTCTCTCTCTCTCTCTCTCTCTCTCTCTCTCTCTCCCCCTCAATCTCTCCCTTCTCTCTTTGGTGTAGGGTACTAGGCACTCCAAGACACTTCAATGAAGGCATGGTTGATAGGAAAGGGTATCCTAGGTGATAGGATTCATTTGGGATCCTAAGTTGTAATAAAGACCAAGTTTGGGGTCAATTGGCACTATGGTAATCTTATAAACCAAGTGACTCAATTGGACCAAATGGTCAAAAATGCTTAGAATGGTTTATTTTGATAGATTTTGGTAGCTTATGCTTCATATGGGTAAGTTAAGTCCATTTAGACCTTAGCTGGGCCTAGTTAGAGCCTAAGGGAAAGATTTGCAAAAGTTGTAATGCAACTTTCAAAAGTTGCTTGACAACTTTTCAAAAGTTGCTCGACAACTTTGAAAAATTGCTCACAAATTAAAAATCAGTTAAGAACACCTAATCAAGTGGTTCTAACCATTAGAATGGATTTAAAATCCATGAAGTATGATTGACCAATGGGTTATATCATAGTGTAATCAGAGGTTTGAAGTTTTAGAATGAAAAACCTTGAATTTATGGAATTCTGAGAGTTACCAAAGGATTGTAAGGTTCCATACAATGGGAATGATTGAAAAGTTGTTGTTTTGTTAATTTATTTTTATTTAGGAGTTAATTCTTTTGGTTTGAAGTTTTTTTCAGGTGTGTATCAAAATTTATCTCTATTTTGGTTCGGGTGACCCTGAATAGCCCTGATTTCTAGGGACTTGGAGAAATGTCGGCCTAACTTGAAATTCCACTAGTGGATCCTCGTGGAACTAAGGGGAATGAAAGTTAGGAGTTTTTTCTCTATGATTCTAGAGGCTAGAGGTGTGGTGTGCAGGGTTAATGCCTTTTCAAGCCAGCCCTAGGTGAAACAACTCTATGTGTTTGACTAGGATTAGAGCAATCAAGTGGAGACAGTCATTGAAGAAGACCCTTATGACTCTATAAGTTGTTTATTTTAGTCTAATTAGGTGTGATAAGTATTTCCAATAGGTTTTGGGGTCTTGGGAACCCTTTCTACTCATCCTTCATCAAAGCCCTAGTCTAACTTGATTAATTAGGCCTACATGCTTGGTAGGGATTTGGAGGTGCTGGATCAGGACTAGCCTAAATGCTCTTGGAGTCTTTTGGGGGATCCAAAATGGTATTTTGATAATTAATTTATTCCCTAGGGTGTTAAGGTATTTAGGGAGTTAAGGACCAAAAATAGGGTTTAGAAGGCTACAAGGATTGTAGGCCTAAAGAGAAAAATTGGTGTTGTGGGTTTGTGGGATCCAAATTGATTGTGGTTCCTGACTTGTTTTGGAATCAAAGGTTGTCTCCACTCATTTAAATGGGTGGGTTGAAGTTATAATGTAAAGTAACTTATAGGTCTCATTGATTGAGTGTACCCAGGTGTGGGTAAAGGGTCTAGATTGATCCTTAGAATCCATTTTGAGTGGATTTGGTTAAGTAAAGACCTTTGTTTTGTGGTTGGCTATAGTGCTCTACATCAAGTGGTATCAGAGCCATAAATTTCTTGTTTGGATTGCAAATGGAGAACAAGATGTCTGAGAATGAAGGGGAGAGGGAGATTTATTGAGAATAACTAATGTGGAATTGGCCAAATTGGTCAAAGAATAGATGACAGAGAGTATATCCATCAGAGAAGAAAATAGATCCCTGAAGAGGGAGATGGACAAGTTGAAAGGTAAGATGGGTAGAGAAACCCAAGAAGACTTTGAAGTGGAAGGAGATGATGAGAATGTTGGAGAAGAGCCTTGGAGGAATAGGCTTGGAATAAATGTTGATCAGAGGTTGTTCCTAGAAGTCCTTGAGAAAATGGGGAGAAGGGACACCAAGGTAGACATCCCTACCTTTTGTGCCAAGCTTGATCTAGAAGATTGTGTGGACTAGATAGAATCCTTGGACAATCATTTTGATTGTGAAAGTGTGATAGAGGGCCAAAAGGTGAAGTTGGCCAAGTCTAAAATGAAGGGCCCTAACCTTAGTTGGTGGAACTACCTTTAGAATGAGAGGGTAGATGAAGGAAAGAACCTGATAGCAACTTGGAAGAGGATGAAGTCTAAGATTCAAAGACAGTTCATACTGGAGGACTATGAGGTCACAATGCACAAGAAGTTGTAAAGTCTTAGGCAAAAGGACTTAGATGTGGGTGCATACACAGAGGAGTTTTATAAACTCTCTCTAAGGGCCAAGGTGACTAAGAGTAAAAAGTAGAAGCTAGCAAGATACTTGAATGGACTCAAGTATACTATCTAGGATGAACTAACCTTGTTCAATCCCAAATCGGTGAACTCTTGTTTCAAAATGACATAGAAGATTGAAGATAGGAAAAGAAGGAAGGGTGACTCTCAAAACAAAACCAAGGGAGCCAAAAATCGAGGTAGAGGAAAGTTCAATAGGAGAGGATCCTTCACTAGGTCCCAAGGGGAATCTAGCAAGCAAGAAAGCCAAGAAGGTGAAGCTAGTCCTAGAGGGGGATATAGAGGAAGAAGGAGTAATAGGAGAGGGAGATCATGAGGAAGAACTCTAGGGGTATTCATAGGAAGGTTTTTTAATCGTAATCAGATAGGACACAAATCTTCTAGATGCCCTAACAAGGTGGGAAACAATCATCAAGGAGGAGACATGAGGGTGCACCTAGCCCAAGAAGATGATGTGCAAAGTGTGCAAGGTGAAAGAGGAGTTGAAGACCCTAAGCAAGGGGAGTTCCTAATGTTCAATAGGACCTTATTAAAGAATCCTCCAACCAAGGAGCCAGCACAAAGGAAGACACTATTCAAGACCACATGAAAGGTGAAAGGTAAAGTTTGTAAAGTCATAGTAGATTCTGGATCAACTAATAATCTAGCTTCTATTTCCATGGTAGATAAAATTGGATTGAAAAGGATACATCATCCTAACCCATACAAAGTGTCATGGTTGAACAAAGAGCAACAAGCTTTGGTGAATGAGTAGATGCAAGTGGAGTTCAGGATAAGAGACTACCATGACAACATCTTGTGTGATGTGACTGATATGGATGCCTACCACCTATTACTAGGGAGACCTTGGCAATATGATGTGGAAGCACATCATGATGGGAAGACCAATGTCTATGAGATCTCCAAAGGTGGAAGGAAGTTCACCATGAGATCCCTGCCAGATGATGGAAATGAGACTCCTCAAGCTAGTAGTATGCTAGTTGTAGGAGAGAAGGAGCTCATGAAGACTATCAAAAGGAAGGACACTCCATGCTATTCTATTGTGGTGAGACCACAAGAGGAGAGGAAGATGTGCAACATAGAGAAGAAGGAATAACCATGGAGGGCAGTAGGACCCAAGGAAGTGCAAGAGTTGCTAGGGAGATATAACAGTATGATTGTAGATGGAAAAATAGAGACCCTACCACCTATCAGAGATGTAAGTCACTGTATTGACTTCATACATGGTTCCATACTCCCAAACAAGGAAGCATATAACCTCACACCTAGTCAGAATGAAGAGTTGGCTAGGAAGATTGAAGAACCCTTGAGCAAAGGGTTTATAAGAAGGAGTATTGGTCCTTGTGAAGTGCCCGCTCTGCTAGCCCCAAAGAAGGAGTGTACATGGAGGTTATGTACTGACTCTTCAGCTATAAACAAAATCACTATAAGATACCAATTTCCTATGTCAAGAATGTTGGATTTGATGGATTGCCTAGGAGGGACAAAGTATTATTCCAAGATGGATTTGAAAATTGGTTACCACCAGATCAGGGTGAGGGAAGGAGATGAGTGGAAGACAATATTTAAGACCAATGAGGGAATTTTTGAATGGATGGTGATTCCATTTGGTCTCTCAAATGCACCAAGCACCTTCATGAGGCTCATGAATGAGGTGCTCAAACCATTCATTAACCACTTTTTTGTAGTCTACCTAGATGACATTCTCATCTACAGTAAGAGAAAGGGAGAACACTTAGACCATTTGGAACAAGCCTTGAAGAGGTTGTTAGAAGTGAAGTTGAGAATCAACCTAGACAAGTGTGTCTTTTTACAGGAGGAGTTGATCTTCTTAGGATTTTTTATCTGCAAAGGAAACCTTAAAATGGATCCATCAAAAATGGATTCCATATTGAATTGGCCTACACCAAAAATAGAAATTGAGGTTGATGCAAAGTGGATAGTAGAAGTGTGAATATGGACTAAATTTGTCCTTCAAAACCTTCTAAAGGGTAACAAAGAACCTAGAAGGTAAGGGCCTCTACTATGTGTACCTTACACTCTCTTCAACAATGTTGTCAATGGCTTGTTTTAGGCTATCACAACCTTCCAATATGGTGCTCAATCACTGAACCCCAATCAAGCCAAAAGTCAACCAATCACTAGTCAACAACAGGTACATAGGCCAAATATAGAAATTCAATCTTATTTCTTAAGAATCACCAAGAAAACATAGAAGCCTGAGAATGTTGAATGGTCAAATAGATCCCCGCTACACAAACAACATTGGATGTATCCATTGGTTTCTAGACTAGTGTAAAGTCCACTCAATTCCAAGGGGGTCACTGGCATTCTAAAATGCAGTCAATTTTAGGTCCCTAATGGAGAGATCCTCTCCTCCTAAGTATCCTCTGTTATTTGTAATGCATAATTATTTTAATGATTCTTGCCAGGCTAGAAGCTGACAGTCAGTGGATTCCTTGAAATTGTTCAAGGTATGTCTCATTTGTAAATTTGGGGTGTAATGGAGATTTCATTAACCTTCTCGAGCTTCAAGAAACACTCTTGAATAGTCAAGTATAGGACAATGAGGAAGGCTCGGCAATGTCACTATTTGACAGGGTCGATTAGCCTAAACAGGCCTGCAACTCCATGATAGTCATAGTTCCTAATGCCACAAGCCCCAATCATTGATGGACATGCAAGGGAATGTGCAAAATAGTCTCCTTCACTAATTTTTAAACTTAATTAAATCTCTAATCACCGATTATATCAATTGTACATAATTGGTTAACTGGTGCACACTTAGCTATGTACACCTAGGGCATTGCGCGGCTTCCATCTCCCTACCTTTTACTAGACCAAACCCACATGATCACAAATATCATCAACACCACAATCTTTCTACCAAGGGCTAGTAGATTCCCATGGTGGAGGTGTAGGTTATGCCCGATTGTTTAGAGAACCCTATTTAAGGCCTAAGGAAAAATAGTGAGTAGGATAAAAATACCAGTCACCCACATTGTAGAATGGCTACAAATTAAAACTAAATCGAAAAGGAAATAAGACTTGAGCCTACTTGGATCTATCAGTTTCTTAGTCCTAAACCTTTTCACTAATACATGCCAATCCACTGTCACTTCAAAAGTTGCAGGAAATGGTTTTTAATTTTATTGATTTTAAAATGCCTGGATTACAATTTTTTTTCCTACTTCCTGCCTGTAAGGCTAAGTAGACATTCCCAATGGTTACAATAATTTGGCAACCAACTAGCCATTTGGAATGGTTTATGATTTAGATTACAAATCTTGCAATGTTGGTTAAAAGTTGTTTGACAAATTTTTAGCAATTGCAAGATTTGTAATCCTAAAAAAAACTAAATGACCAAACTTGGTCTTGACCAAATTTTGATGATCCAACATGGATCTTATTAAAAAGAAAACATGGAACCTAAGAGAGTGGCCTAGATCTAGGGTTCAGGATAGTCAACTGACCATTAGCTACCCAAGGGCTTATAAATGTCAACCCTGGGGCTAGGTCTTACAAATGGTGTCCATGATAGAACCTTTCTTTCTGACATGACCTAAGACTAGTGCCATCAAATACTTAGATTAACTAGGGTGCTCCTGCACTATACTCCCCAAGATATTTTGAAATCAAGTTCCTACTTGAGAGTAATTGGTTAACTGTGGTGCCATGTTGTTGGATCCATGCCTCCATCATCCAGGTAGCATAGATTGGGGGAGTTCTTTCCATTTCACTAAGTATTGCATGTACTTTTGTTTCCTTGTTTTCTTGAGTACCTTGGATTCAAGGATTTATTCTAATTCCATCAACTTTCTTTGTGGGAGGTCAATGACATAGTCTCCATCTTCTTCGTTTTGATGGCCCTGCACACCCAAGACATCTGAAACACATTTATAGGGGGTGAGATCTGAAACATTAAATATAGGAGAAATCAGTAAGGTAGGGGGAAGAGAGATTTCATAGGCATTTTCACCCATCTTGTTGAGGATGGTGCATGGTCCCACTTTTTTCATATGTAACTTTGAGTATTTTCCTTTTGGCAATCTCTCCTTCCTCAGATATGCCCAAACTTTATCTCCTATTTTGAAGTGAACTTCTCTTCTTCGCTTGTCAGCCTGTTCCTTGTACTTCATGGTGGACTATTGTAATGATTTCTTAACCTCTGCTTGTACCTTACTGATGAGTTATTCTAGCTCTTGTCCTTGTGCACTGACTCTAAATTCATGGGGAAGGTATACCAAATCCAAAGGACCTTTAGGATGAAGTCCATACACTGCTTGGAATGGTGTCTTTCCAGTGGATCTATTCAATGAATCATTGAATGCAAATTATGCTTGGGGAAGTATCATGTCCCAATTTTGATTATACTACTTTGTTAGGCACCTTAAGAGATTTCCAAGTGACCTATTGACCACCTTTGACTATCCATCCTTTTGGGGGTTGTATGTTGAACTATAGGTCAAGTTTGTGCCTAGTTTCTTGTGCAACCTTCTCCAAAAATGACCCTGAAACTTCAGATCTCTGTCTGAGACTATAGTCTTTGGAAGACCATGAATTATTACTACCTCTTTAAAGAAGAGATGAGAAATATGAGAGGCATAATTAGTGCTTTTACAAGGTACAAAATGTACCATCTTGATAAACCTATCCACAATCACAAAAACATTGTCATAACCATGTTTTGTTCTTGGCAAACCCATTACAAAGTCCATTGAGATTGATTCCCAAGGCCTAGTGGGAATCGGTAGAGGCTGGTATAATCCTTGGTTAGTGGATACCCCAATTTCTTGTTGGAAAATAGTACAAGATTGTACAAACTTCTTGATTTCATTTCCAATTTTTGGCCAAAAGTAACTCCTCTTCACTAAATCTGTGGTTTTATCTATGCCAAAATGTCCTCCTAAGCCACCATAGTGTTTCTCCTTAATAATGTTTTTCCTCATGGAACATTTAGGGATGCACAATTGGGCTCCCTTGAACAAGAGTCCAGTTGGAATCAAGAAATTAGAAAAATCAGTATGGTATTTGCCTACCATTTTGGTGCATACCTCAAAAATTTCTCCAAATTCTAGATCATCTACATATAAGTATTTTAGGGAGTCAATCCCCACACTCTAAATTTGTACTTCTTGAACCAATCCAACTCTTCTACTTAGGGAATCAGACACCTTGTTTGCTACCCCCTTTTTGTTTTTGATATTGAATGTATATGTCTACAATTTTTCCATCCATTTGATATGTTTGACTCCAAGTTTTTATTAATTGTTTAAGAAACTTAAGGCATGGTTATCTGTATAAACAATGAATTCTTTTGGGAGTAAGTAATGCCTCCATTTTTTTTAAAGCCTATACCATTGCATATAGTTCTAAGTCATATGTAGAGTACCTTTTCTTTGCATCATTTAGCTTCTCAGAAAAGACAGCTACAACCTTACCTTCTTGGCTTAAGACAACACCTATGGCCAAGATTCTTACATCTATCTCTACCACAAACACTTTGTTGAAATTCGGAAGGGTTAAGATTGGGTACTGGGATACTCTATTCTTAAGATATTGGAAAGCATCATTTGCCTCTCGAGTCCATAAAAACTTAGTCTTTTTACCACCTTTAATAGTATCCAGCATGGGAGCACATACATGACTGAAATTCTTAATAAATTTCCTATAAAAAGTTGCAAGACCATGGAAAATTCTAACATCACCTTGATTCTTTGGTGTAGGTCAGTTGATGATTGCTGCAACCTTTTCTAGATCCATTTTTAGAGTTCCCTGGGAGATAAAAAATCCTAGGAAGATGAGCTCTTTCTTCATGAAAATGCACTTTTTCAAGTTAATCACTAACTTGTGTTGATGGAGTCTCCTCAAGACCTACTCAACATGATCCAGATGTTCTTCTTTGCTATGACTGTAAATCAGAATATCATCCAAATATATGACTAAAAATTTACCAATAAAATCAATAAAAATCTCATTCATGAGCCTCATGAATGTGCTTGGATAATTTCTTAAACCAAATGACATAACAAGCCATTCAAAAAAACCTTCAGTTGTCTTAAACAATGTCTTCCATTCATCCCCTGGCTTAATCCTGATTTAGTGATAGCCTGATTTTAAATCAATTTTTTGTGAAGTAACCAGCAGTGCCAGGTTGATCTAGCAAATCCTCCATTCTTGGGATGGGGAACTAATATCTTATGGTGATTTTGTTCAAGGCCCTACTATCCATGCACAACCTCCACTTGCCATCCTTTTTAGGAGCTAGGACAGATGGGATAGCACATAGACTGAGACTTTTCTGAATCAGCCCCTTCTCCAACAATTCACTGACCTGCCTTGCAATCTCTACATTTTGAGATGGTGTTATCTTGTAGTGGGCCTTGTTAGGTAAGGATGAACTTGGTATTAAGTCAATTTGGTGACTAATATCTCTTAAGGGAGGGAGGCTTGTGGGCAGGTCACTAGTAGTGACAACACTATATTTTGTTAATAGGTTCTTGACTTCATTTGGTATAGGATCCTTATCATCAAATCTCATGTTGTCCTAGGGTTTAGAAATTAGGACACAGGTCTCAGTCTTAGATTCCTTCAACACTTTCAACATTTCCTTCTCACCCATAATGATGATGGTAGGTTCCTTTTCAGTCTTATTATCAGGTAGGGGATTCATGGTGAAAGTTTTCCCATATTTGTTAATGGAGTAGGTATTCTTCCTACAATGATGTGTGGCATCCACATCATATTTCCAAGGCCTACCTAAAAGGATGTAGGAGGCATCCATTTCAACAACATCACAAAGGACTTTATCCTTAAAATCTGCAATTGAAAACTCTATCCATGCTTGTTTAGTCACTAGTGTGTGTTGACCCTTGGTGAGCCAAGAGACATGGTAGGGAAAAGGATGTCACTTCCTAGGAAGGTTTAGTTTTTGGACCATTTCATTAGACACCAAGTTTTTGGTTGAACCATAATATATAAGTAGATTACATACCTTTCCATGGCACTTGATCTTTGTCCTGAAGAGATTTTTCCTTTGTGGAGGTTCTTGGTTTTGTGGCACTTGAAGGAAGACTTGTCTCATCATCAAACATACTCCTTCCTCTATTTCTAGGTCCCTTATATCTGCATTGTTCTTGTGTTTGTCCTCTTGAATGAGTTGTACTCTTCTTTCACCCTGATTATTATTGTTCCTCTTCTCAGGGCATCTTCCTGCATGGTGTCCCAACTGATTGTAGTAGTAACACTTTAGGGGTCCATTTCCTCTTCTCATGTTTGATCTCCCTCTATTGAAGGGCTTCCTTCCTCTATAGTTTCCTCTAGAATTAGAGAATCTATTTTCTTTGTCTATTTGGTCATTGGTCTTGTTGTTGCTACCATTATTCTATCCCCTGTTCCAAGAGTTTCCTCTTCCTCTATAACTCTTTCCACTATCATTTTTCTTCCCCTTATTAAATTTTTGTTTTCTTTTCCACTTCTCCTCTACCTTGAGTTCCATTTGATAACACTTGTTTACTATGGTAGGGCAGTGTAGGCTAAGTTCCTCTTGAATGGATACTTTGAGACCATTCATATACCTTGCTAGTTTTTCTTCTACATCTTCTACCACATTTGTCTTCATGCATAGTTTTAGGAACTCCTCGGTGTAAGAGCCTACATCCATATCCTTCTACTTTAGGCTTTACTTCCTCCTATGAAGTTGCACCCCATAGTCTTCTGGTACATATGTCTCCTTGACTAGGGCTATCATCTTGTTCCATGAATTGATCATGCTTCTTCCATTCTTCACCCTCTTTGTCTAGATGAAGTTCCACCAAGTTAAGGCTACTCCCTTCAACTTGGATTTTTCCATCTTCACTCTCTACTTCTCTATGATGTCCTCACACTCAAAGAAACTTGTTAAGGCCTCTATCCAATCCAAGGCCAAATCTGCATTCATCTTACCACTAAAAACTAGTAAGTATATCTTCTCTTCCATGGTTCTTCTCCCCATAGTCTTCAATACATTGATGAAGGGTCTTTGGTCTATTGGAATTTCTTGGTTAGGGTTGTCTTCCTCCTCTTCACTCCCTTCTTCATCACCAAACTCATTCCCTTTGTCCTTATCTACCTTCTTCTCAAGTTCTTGGAGCCTCTTGGTAAGTGTTGCATTCACTTCCTTTTGTTCTCTCACTATTTGTGCTAGTTCCATATTGCTGACCCTGGTAGGAATTTCCTCATCCTCAGGAGTAGACATGGCTCTGATACCACTTTATGTAAAGTGGATAGAGGAAGTGTGAATATGGGCTAAATTTGTCCTTCAAAACCTTCTAAAGGTTAACAAAGAACCTAGAAGGTAAGGGCCTCTACTATGTGTACCTTACACTCTCTTCAACAGTGTTGTCAATGGCTTGTTTTAGGATATCACAACATCCCAATATGGTGCTCAATCACTAAACCCTAATCAAGCCACAAGTCAACCAATCTATGGTCAACAATAGGTACATAGGCCAAATATAGAAATTCAATCTTATTTCTTAAGAATCACCAAGAAAATAGAGAAGCCTGAGAATGTTGAATGGTCAAACAGACCCACACTACACAAACAACATTGGATGTATCCACTAGTTTCTAGACTGGTGTAAAGTCCACTCAATTCCAAGGGAATGGTCTAAAGACAAGGGGATCACTAGTATTCTAAAATGCAGTCAATTTTAGGTCCCTAATAAAGAGATCCTTTGCTCCTACATATCCTCTATAATTTGTAATGCAAAACTATTTTAAAGATTCTTGCCAAGCTAGAAGCTATTAGTCAGTGGATTCCTTGAAATTGTTCAAGGTATGTCTCACTTGGAAATTTAGGGTGGAATGGAGATTTCATTACCCTTCTCGGGCTTCAAGAAACACTCTTGAACAATCAAGTATAGGACAATGAGGAAGGCTCAACAATGTCACTGTTTGACAGGGTTGATTAGCCTAAACAGGCCTGCAACTCCACGACAGTCATGGTTCCTACTACCACAAGCCCTGAGCATTGATGGACATGCAAGGGAATGTGCACAAGAGTCTCCCTCATTTAGTTTTAAACTTAATTGAATCTCCAATGACTGATTATATCGACTGTACATAGTTGGTTAACTGGTGCACACTTATCTATGTACACCTAGGGCATCACATGGCTTCCATCTCCTTGCCTTTTTCTAGACCAAACCCACATAATCACAAATATCATCGACACCACAATCTTTCCACCAAGGGCTAGTAGATTCCCGTGGTGGAGGCACGGGTTATGCCTGATTGTTTAGAGAACCCTATTTAGGGCCTAAGGAAGAACAATGAGCAGGATAAAGATACCAGTCAGCCACGTTGTAGAATGATTAGAACATAAAACTAAATCCAAAAGGAAATAAGACTTGAGCCTACCTAGATCTATTAGTTTCTCTATCCCAAACCTTTGCACCAATACATGCCAATCCACCATCACTTCGAAAGTTACAGGAAATGGTTTTTAATTTTATTGATTTAAAAATGCTTGGATTACAATTATGTTTCCTACTTACCACCTGTAAGGCTAAGTAGCCATTCCCAGTGGTTACAATAAGCTAGCAACCAATTAGCCATTGGGAATGGTTTACGATTTAGATGACAAATCTTGCAATGTTGGTTAAAAGTTGTTTGACAACTTTTTAGCAATTGCAAGATTTGTAATCCTAAAATAAACTAAATGATAAAAGTTGGTCTTGACCAAATTTTGATGATCCAACATGGATCTTATTAAAAAGAAAACATAGAACCTAAGAGAGTGGCCTAGATCTAGGGTTCAGGATAGCTAGCTGACCATTAGCTACCTGAGGGCTTATAAATGTGAACCCTAGGGCTAGGTCTTACAAATGGTGTCCATGATAAAACCTTTCTTTTTGACATGACCTAAGACTAGTGCCATCAAACACTTAGATTAACTAGGGTGCTCCTGCACCAGAGGTCAAAATATTTCATGGCTTAGCAAGCTTCTATAGAAATTTTATTAGAGGTTTCAACAATGTGAGTGCTCCCATGATAGACACCATTAAGGGAGGTAGGAAATGTCAGTTTGTGTGGACTCAAGAAGTTGACAGAGCTTTTGAATTTTTGAAGAGGAAGGTGGTAGAACAACCTATCCTAGTGTTACCAGATTTTGGCAAGGTCTTCACCATTGAGTGTGATTCCAGCAATAGAGCCATAGGAGGGGTCCTAAGTCAAGAGGGAAAACCAGTAGCCTTCTTCAGTGAGAAGTTTAATGAGGCCAAGAAAAGGTACTCAACCTATGACTTGGAAATGTATGCAATGGTTTAGTCCTTGAGGAAGTGAAGGAACTACTTGTTACCAAAGGAGTTTGTGCTTTATACTGATAACCATGCCTTGATTTTCTTGAATAGGAAAGAGAAGCTGAATCATAGACATGTGAAGTGGAGGGAATATCTCCAATCCTACACATTCACTATCAAACATAAGAAAGGGGTAGCGAACAAGGTTGTTGATGCCCTTAGTAGAAGAAATATGATAGTCTAGGAGGTAAGGTTGGAGAATGTGGGGTTCCATTCCATCAAAGACATGTATGAGGAAGATTAAGACTTCAAGGAAGCATACCAGGTCTATAAGGATATGATAGGGCAGTATCATAGCATTTTCTCTGACTATTGTGTGTGTGAATTTTGTACCTAGTTGTGGACACAACACTTCAGTAAAACATTAGAGGTTAGCGAAAATCAAAATATGCTACGAAATGGAAACTAAGCTAAATAGTCGATTTATTGCCTTCTAGTAGGTTTGAGTATGGTATTCTCAAATTAGGCTGAGATCAATGACAATGCAACACCTAAACGAAGGATTTAAAATGCTGAAAGATGAATGTAGAATGGATGCAAATTAATCTATTTTTTGTCTTTTCTGTGCAATAAGATGAAAAAAATTGGATATGAATCTAACCCAGATGAAATTGATATAATATGCAATTAATCTAAGAATGATATACTAAATGATGTGAATGCTCAAAATAAATGAAAATCTCACAATACCTTGGATTTGCAAATGATGGACTCTTCAGTCGCAAATTCGCTAGCATGAGTATGCAATTTCATAGATCTCTTTAGAAGAGCTGAAGCCTTGATTTTATAGAAATACAGGGCTTGAGAGTGCATGGAGAAAGTCATAAATCTCTTTTGATGAACTTGGGTTGATTTTTGAGTCAACAAAAAATTAGAAACAGATTAACTCACATAATCATGCAAAATCATGCAAGAACATTTTTTAACTCGAATCAGAAGTTGAGATCAACTTTCAACTCAAAAGAGAGTTGAGTTTAAATTTAGAACAACTTGAATTGATTTTTTGATTCAAAGTTTAATTGTTCCTTGAATGTGCACAATTAATTATGAATTAATTAAATAAATAAAGTAATTTATTCTCAACTTAACTAATTTTAAACTTGAGAATAACTGATTTATGCGTTAATCAATTATTAAATCAAACTTTTATTCAAAAACTATATCATTAAATTTGACAATTGACATTAATTAATTAAATAGGAATTTTAATCAATTAGTCATAAGATTTTTTATTTATTGTCAGAATTAAATAATACAATTTAGGAATAAATAGAATTAAATTCAATTAAATAATTAAGTGGCAGAATTAAATCTAATTAATTAAATATTCAGAATATTCAATTAATCAAACTTTAGGATAAATATGATTTATCACCAAATAATCATTAAATTAAAGATAATTAAGATAGACAAGAATATTTCAAAGAATATTCCCCGATGCAGAATTTAGGATAATCAATTAGGATCTTGATGTGGAGATGTGCGTTAGGTTAGGACTTCGATGTCAATTTCATTTGATTTGAGGATGTAGGAGGTTAATGAACCTATAGCCAATTTTTGGGGTATTACATTTCGCCCCTCTTTGAATTGTTGTGCAAAGTGTAGTGGTTCAAAGATTAGCTGTGTATGATAAAGATGCAAACTCAATTATATGGTGGAGAAACTAATCCTAAAAGATTAACTAATTCCAAGATAGAAACCAATTCAAAGATTTGAAGATGTAGAGATTCAGGTCCTAATTGACCAAAGAATCAAGATGATGCTAGCTATATCAACAATGAACCCATGACTATGAAAAAGTATCAAAACACCTGATTTTGAACCTTATGATTATGAAGAAGTGAGTGACATAATTCTAGACCTGATCGTTGAAGGAATCAATATTTGTATCACATCCAAACCCTTCAGTTATGAAGAACCAAGGAAATAACATTGATGGACCGATGGTTACAAAAAGCTAATACAGTTTAAAAGATTGATTAGGATACCAAATTGATATAGATCTTGATGAATCTAATATGCCCCAAGCGATGATAGATTTGCCCCAAGTGATGAGGTATTTAGATGAATTAGCAACTAGACGTGGTTGTTGTCTTGATCACTGAAAGAAAGATTTGATTTGATTTTGATTCAGACTTGAATGATGTGCAACACCATGCCCCCTTCGGGATGAAAACCAAAATCTGACAAGAAAAGTCAGCGTTATAGTTTAGAAGCATGTTAATTGATTTGAGAATTGGTTGTACACATTTGAGAACACGTTCTGCATCATTTAGATGTCCAAAAGACCAAGTTTGACTAGGTTTGACTATGAGTTGACCATGGGTGACCAAGTTGAAATTTTGATAGTTTGATGTGAGATAATCAGTTAAGTTGAATTTTGGATTTCTGTGATGATTGAAGGTCGATTATGCAAGCAGTCAGTCGTCCTAGGTCTAAAAATTTTAAATCATGATTTTGACATACTAAGCAATCTTAGATTTTGATTTTGATCCTGAAAATGGGTTCAGAATGTCGAAATTAGCCAGGGGTGCAATTTTCATGAAAAATAGAGCAGTTTTGAATATTAGGTCAAAAGCTATATAAAGGCCAGAAGGGTCATTTTCAATTCATTATTCACTTTTGACTTTTGAAACCTTGTGGAGCCCTCAGAGTGAGAAAATGGCTGAAGCAAGATTACCTATCTCTTCTCATCGATTTGAGCGCAACCAGAGGTATTAGAGACCTCGTCAGTAAGGGCATCCGATAAGTGGACCTCTGTGCCACTCTGAAAATTCAATTTTTGCAAGTTTGTAGCATTTGTAGGTTGTTTTTCATACATTTTTGAATTCAATTCTCGCATGTATGGAAGGTCATGTGACTATCCTTCAGGACTCATACGACTTTCCAAGTTCTATTCCTTTGTCATATGAGAACCCCCCTATACTCGTATGAGAGGGACCCAAGTGTCGTATGACATTTTACCAGGTCCCTCCTTTGTCGTACGAGAAGCCTTAGAAACTCGTATGACTATGCTTTGTTGTATGATACCCTACCAAAACTTGTACAAGTCTTGATGCTAGTCTGAACTGTCATATGGAAAACAGTGAGCTAAAAACTCATGTTTCAGTCAAATTTCTTGATTTTCTAATTTCTTAGACTGATTGCTGAGCATTTAATGTACCTTTTGAAGTAGTGAACTATTCAATTTCTATAGTTATAGCCTATTTTTCAACCAAATTACTGATAGGGTTCCCTATTTCTATGCTGTGTAGGTTATCTATCCTAATGTTCATGTACGCATCTCACATCCTACAACCTACTGACTGTGTGTATCACTGCCCGACCCTATGAGGGTGCATCTTGTTGCCTATGGGTTCGAGTACTTGATTCAGTTGCCCGAGATTAGGGTAAACCACAGACTTTTGACTGCACTTATAGAGCATTTTCATTCAGAGACGTAGACATTTCATTTTCCCATTGGAGAGATCACTATCACACCTAAGAACATGTACAAGATCCTACGCATTTCATTTCATTGTCCTTGTCCTGATTACATGAGTTCAGGGAACTCAGGTCTGCATGCTTTCCATAGGTTATTCAGAGATGACACTCAACTTACTAGATCCATATCATGGGAGACTTTAGTGCAGTGCTATGGGAAAACCCATAGATTGGAGTGTATCATTGCAGGGATGATAGGAGGTATCATCATGTCCGATCATCAGCAGAATGGTCTATTGATGGGTTGGGCCCCGATGGTGGTACAACTGATGGTGAATCCTTCTAAGTTAGCTTGGGGTTAGTTCGTATTAGCACATATGTTCTATGAGATGTGCAAGATTGTGTATCAAGAGAGAAATTCATATGCCTCTAGTGCATTAGTATTGCAGATATGGGCCTAGGAGCACATCCCAGTAGTGAGACCAGTATGTCAGACATAGCGCCAACCATAGGAGTCAGGGATTTATGTTGATTCTGGTTATGTTACATAGGTCTGGATGGGCCATGTACAGTACTAGAGGTGATGCCTCAATGATATGAAATTTATAGTATGGAGACCATGTTTACTTATAGAGGCTTGGCCGACTGCAAGAGAGTAGTTCAGTTATTTTTGCCAGAGTCGTATATTGATTGGGTGGTCTACCACTGTCTTGGAGCACATTCTGATTACTAGTGTATGGAGGTAGTACGACATCAACCAGGATGCACCATAAGAGCATGTTGCCTACTCATAGATTTTGAGAGAGCTCAGATTAGGATGGGGCCCTTGGTTATCATATGCTCTTTGTACATAGGAGTATAGTAGTATTGTCGACAAGGACTAGGATTACAAGGCAGATGTTCTAGATGTCGATGTTACAAATGGTTTCATTGGATGGCTTGTAGAGAATCCTATATATGGATTTTTAGATCCCATAGAGCTTATACCTTCAATGGAGGAGGCCATGGATGTCACAAGTGCGCTAACAGGTTAAGGTTAGAGACATGTACTAGCACAGATGCCTCAGCCTACACCTTCTAGGCCAAGAGCAGTTTTTGTACCATAGAGACTGGCTAGTCAGATGAGGCCCCCACACCCTACTAGTACTACAGTAGGTAGACCTACAATTTTTTGGAGGATATCTACTAGAGGTGAGAGTGACACTTTAGGCAATGTCAGTAGCACATAGGAGGTACTAGGTGCTAAGAAGGATGTAGGTGCAGGGCCAAATCCCTTACAGGAGGATACCAGTTTTGATCTAGGTGTTGAGGTTAGACACCATAAGGCATAGAGAGCAGAGGCTACTGAGCAGCTAGCTATAGATATTGATATGCCAGCAGTAGATGCAGATCCTAGTGTACCAGAGACTTCTCAAGTGGTCATTAGGTGGCTTAGATTATATGTTAGGGACTTAAAGGTACGCAGTGCTTGCTAGGAGGAGAGGTTTCTAGAGGTCGACAGATAGTGTTCTATGCTTCAAGAGGAGAACAAGAGATTACAGATAGAGATGACCCATCAAACCTCTCAAGCTTCATACTACGTGTCTGCTTATTATGATGTTGTTCCTGTTGGTCAGAGAGTTCCCACCTACTCTGAGTATATGATAGCATCAGAGGGAGCTAGAGCACCTCAAGCTAAGGCAGTACCTGATGCACCACCGCCACCTCCACTAGATGTAGAGGATTGGGCTGATAGCTGACTTGTCTATATATTCTGATATTTTTTCTCTTTTTGTCCATAGATACATTGTTCTGATCTTCTGATAGCTCACCTGAGCTCATTCTTTTGTATACTGTGTCGGTAGTGCACCCTTGACTAGTTCTGAGTTATATGATATATATATGAGATTGAGATTTTGGTTATGACTTCATTTGTACTTTTTATTTTTTATTTATGAAGATATCATGTGATGTTTATATGCTATGAGTAGTGTAGAACGTATTTATGGATATATGCAATGTAATGATTTCCTTCAAATCTATGTTTTTGATTGTGTTATGTGCACATGTATGTGATGCAATGAAATGATGATTATGATATGGAATTTAAATGCAATGATGCACATGATATGTTTTGTAGGTATTGATGAAGACAAGTACTCAGTCTTATGTCAAAAAGGATGTTTAACCTAGGATGGTAACTGCTTGCAGTTCTGTGAAGAGAACTTCATCTGAGATTTCAGCTCTTATTAGATTTGAAGATGTGATTGAAGAATCATTTAAACATTGAAGTTTATTCATCCATTTTGAGATCATGAAAACATGTAAAATGCAAAGAGATATGCAAAATGAGATGCAAACCTAAGACCTAGGACCTAGTCACTGATCATGTGTCGGTCATTCTCATCGTTGAATTTTTTTAGGTAACTGGATAAATCAATATAATGCCCACTAGTTATGAAACCATAGAAATATAAATATCAATTTGTATGCTCAAGAATCAATAAAATGCCCACTGGCTAGACAACCATGGACATATGAATATTGATTTTGTTTTTGGAATGTCGGATTAGATATAAGTACAAAGGCATAAACACCAGGATGACCTGAATATCATGTCCATTTTGACATAGAAATTTGTATAAGCATCAAAACATAAACATCATGATGACCTAAATACATGTTGCATAACAAACACATCAAGCAGTCAAGAGATCATTCTAAATCCAATGTGAATTACCCATAGTGACCCTTTATCATTCACATCCTTAGGTAAGATCATGTTTCACAGTAGGAGTAAGAACTTTCTCAAAAAGACAATAGTTAGATCAAACTTCCTTGAATTTCCCAGGTATCAATGGTCGAGGTACACATGGCCATCCAATATGAGATAGAGGCTCTTATAAATGGACACCATTTTAATCCAGAATTTTCAAAGTTGTTAGATTTTCACATACAAGCAGAAAACAAAGAAAAGATGATGCCCCCAGTCATCACTCTCTAAATCCTATAAAGGACATCATCAAAGAGCTTGAAGGGACACAATATGCAAAAATCTCAATGTGAATCAGTAAGAATACAAGGAGATAAAAGCATGTGAAGCATAGATTGTTTTCATTTTGTGTTGATGTTTGATTTCATTGTTGTAGATGCAAAATCATTTCTAGAGAGGAGATAGATAGATTGACTCAGATGTAGCTCCGAAGGACTTTGACTAGATATGACTCATCTGAGATACTGAGGACTCTAGGATATAACTTTGATTGTCCCCAAGTTTGAACATTGATAGGATACATATGTTTTTGCTGATTGGTGTACAAATTGACTTATTGAAAATAGGAATGCAGAAACAAACCAGGAGATATGTACAAACTAAAGCAGGACCAAAATTTGGGAGAGACCAAGATTGTGTTGATAGATGGAGCATTTTGAAACAAGTGGCACCTATTTGTCAGGTTTTCACCATATTGGCAAAGATTCTATTTTTGCTACCAAGTTGCCTGTTTCCAAGTTTTCACCAAGGCACTTTTTCTTTTTCTCATTTTTTTTTTGTATTTTTCATTTTTTCAATTTTTTTGTACTTTTGAATCTTTTGATTTTTCTTTTTGTGAATCATCAAGGCACCCATTGCTAGGTTTTCACCAAGATGTTCATTTTTTCAAGACTTTTTCCAATTTTTATTATTTTTTCAAGACATTTTACCATAGACTAAATGCCTTAGGCATAGAATTTCTTCAGATGCAGAATGTTGATTGGTTCTCAGAGCTGTTCTCCTTCAGTTGTTGAGAGTTGATAGGCTCCAAAGCCAAAAGTAGCATTGATAACAAAGGGACCCAGCCAGTTGGGTTCAAACTTCCCCTTGCACTCTCTATGTGATTGATTTTTAGGATTCTCTCTCAAGACTAGATCGCAAACCTAAAATTCTCTATGTCTGACTTTCTTATTGTAACCTCTAGACATTCTCTTTTGATATACTCTGAGATGATCATATGCTACTTGTCGACGTTCATCTAGTAGTTCAAGTTCTTGCAACCTAGACACTCTGTAGTCATCATCAGTTACTAGACCATGCATTCTAATCCTTAGTAATGGGATTTCAACCTCAATAGGCAGTACCACTTCAGACCCATAAACTAAAGTGAATGGTGTAGCCCCAGTGGGCGTTCTGATACTTGTTTTGTAGGCCTAGAGAGATGGATTGATCATGAGATGCCAGTCTCTTCCTATTTTATTAATTGTATGGTGCAATACCTTGAATAGATTCTTATTAGAAGCCTCTTCTTGTTCATTCCCTTAAGGATAATAAATAGATGACCAATGTTGGGAAATCTTGAATTTAGCACATAGATCATCTAAGTCTCTGTTCTTGAATTGGCCACCATTTTTTGTGACTATAGAGTGCAGGATTCCATACCACATATGATGTAGTTTAGGATGAACATAGAAAATTTATTTTCTAGTTGCTTGAGTCAAAGGAACTACTTCTACCCATTTTGTAAAATAATTTGTAGCTGTGAATATATGGGTATATCCATTAGAAGAGTGTGGATAGATATCACCTATAAAATCAAAAGCCCATTGCTGAAAAGGCCATTGTTTAGTAAAGGGAATTAGATCTCTCCCTGGTGTGTGAATCAAATTTCCCTGTACTTGACACTTTTGACAATTCGTTGCATATGTGATAGCCTCTTTTTCCATTTCAGGCCAATAGTACCCAGCCCTAATAAGTTTTTGAGCTAGTGTTAAACTGTTAGAATGTGATCCACATATACCATCATGGACTTCCTCTAATGCATGTCGAGACTCTTCCCATTCTAAACACCTAAGTAGTGTACCATCTAGACTTCATTTGTATAGATCATCACCAATGATGACATACCATGATACAGTGTGGATAAGGTTTCATTTCTCATACCGGTTAAAGGAATTGGGAATGATTTGGTCTTGGAGATAGGAGAAGAGATTTTTATATATGGATGAATCATGACCTATAACAGTGTAGATCATGTAGGAGTTGGGGGAATCATATGTAGGATAAGATAGTGCTTCCACTAGGAACTCATAGCGTAGTTCATGTTTAGGTTGTTGTAGTAGAGTAGATAACGTTTCCATAGCATCAGCAACCTTATTCTCCAATCTAGGAATCTATTCAAATGTGATAGATATGAAATATTTCTTTAGATCATCTACCATTCTCTTGTATGGGATCATCCTTCCATCTTTCGTTTGATACACATCATTGACTTGGTGTATTACAAGTTGGGAGTCTCCATGAATGTGTAATTTTGTTACCCTCCACTCAATTGCTATCTTCATGCCATTAAGGAGAGCTTCATATTCAACAATATTGCTTGTGCAAGGAAACTTGATTCTGAATGCTTTGGGTATCGAGTATCCTTGAGGTGTGATGAACAATATGCCTGCTCTAGATCTATTCTGTGTATAGGATCCATCAAAGAAAAGATGCCAGGCCCTAGAAGATATGTTCATGACAGATGAATTAGGAAATTCCATTTGTAATGGTGTATCATCAATCATTGGTGTGTTAGCTAACTGATCTGCAATTATTTTTCCTTTTATAGCTTTCCTTTCAACATATTCAATGTCAAATTCACTCAATAGCATTACCCATTGTATACACCTAAAAATGGCTTCATTAATTAATTAAATATTTATTATTTAATTACTATTGACTTGATAAATTAATTAAATATTTATTATTTAATTAATAATTATTCCTCTATTTATTAAATAAATTATTCAATTTATTTAAATAAATTCACTATAGTCTAATTCTATATCCTAAGTCTTCTAAATAGTCTATTAAAGTGATTTAATTAAATACACAATCACCTAAATATGACTAAGTCTTCTAATTCACTTCATCCACCTAGTCACCTGACACATCACCTTGGCTAAAATAAATAATTATTATTAATTATTTATTCATATTTATCCTCACCCACACATGTCCTATTCTTAAGGGCTATGTGGCCTCATAGGACTTGGTCTCATGACCACATGTCCTCTCAACAACCAAGTCAAGAGTGATGAAGGGTGCTCCCCTTAATACCACAACTATCCAGTAATCTCCTTGATATCTGAACTGGTTGCTGGAATACTCCACTGTGCTGCTGCAACCTCATCTTCAACACCTCCTACGTGATACTCTGTCAAATCTAAAATGTTAAACACTGGTGAAATATTCAGCTCACTAGGCAATTGTACCTCATATGCATTTCCCGAATCATGCTTCTTCAATATCTTACATGGTCCAAATTTCTTCATTTTCAGCTTATTATATGTACCAACCAGAAATCGCTCCTTCCGCAAATGAACCATGACTTCATCCCCAACCTGAAATTCCTTATGCCTCCTTTTCTCATCTGCCTTAGCCTTATACTACACATTCATCTTGGTAATATGCTTCCTCACCTCCTCATGGATGTTCTTCAAGTGTTCTGCAAAATCCTCAGCTTCAGCACTACTTATTTCTCCTTTATCTATCTTTCTCAATTCAGATGCATTTTTTAGACTACTTCCATATACAATCTGGAATGGTGATTTACCAGTGCTCCTATTGACAGAATTATTGTATGCAAATTCTGCCTGTGGTAAAATCAAATCCCATCCTGTTGGCTTATCTCCAACCAAACATCTCAGCAAATTTTCCAAACTTCTATTCACCACCTCTATCTGTCCATCAGTCTGTGGATGATGTGATGAGCTGAACTTCAAATATGTCTTCAACTTCTTCCATAATGTCCACCAAAAATATCCAACAAACTTAGTATCTCAATCTGAAACTATGGTCTTTGGCAAACCATGTAGTCTCACCACTTCTCTGAAAAACAATTCTGCTACATGAACAACATCATTAGTCTTCTTGTAGGGAATGAAATGTGCCATCTTCAAAAATCTGTCAACTACTACAAAAATTGAATCATGTCCCCACTGTGTCCTCGGTAAACCAAGAACAAAGTCCATATTGATATCCTCCCAAAGCTTCTCTGGTATAGGTAATGGCTGATACAACCCTGTATTCTGCTTCACTCCTTTCGCCATCTGACATACTCGACAAATCTATACAAACTTCTTCACATCCTGCTGCAATTGTGGCCAATAATAATTCTCACCAACCAAAGCAAGGGTTTTATCATGACCAAAATGTCCAGGCAATCCTCCACTATGCTTCTCCTTGATGAGATTCTCCCTCATAGAACTTCATGGAATGCACAACTGACTCCCTCTAAATAGCATATCATCTTGGATGATAAAATCTAGCCATTTCGTCCTGTCTAGAGTAATAGGTTCTGTACAAGCTTTCCAAGCTTCACCAAAATCAAGATCTTCTGGATATAAATTCTTGAGTTCCTTGAACCCAACCACCTCAATCTGCATCTCTGTCAGCAATAGTTGCCTTCTGCTAAGAGCATCTGCAACCCTGTTAGACTTTCCACTTCTGTGTTTCAAAACAAATGTATAACTCTGCAAAAACTCAACCCATTTCAAATGCCTCTGATTCAACTTTCCTTGACTATTCAAAAATTGCAAAGCTTGATGATCAGTATACAAAACAAACTCTTTAGGAAGCAGATAGTGCCTCCACTTTTTCAATGCCTAAACTATAGCATAAAATTCTTGATCATAAATAGAATATTTTCTCTTGGCATCATTTAACTTCTCACTGAAATAAGCAACAGGTTTACCTTCTTGGCTCATAACAGCTCCTATTGCAGTACCACTAGCATCACAATCTACTTGAAACACCTTATTAAAATTTGGAAGTGCTAAAATAGGTTGTTTTGTAACTTTTTGTTTCAACAATTGAAAACTCTTTTCTGCCCCATTAGTCCACTTAAACTCTTTTCTATCCCCTCTCATTGTTTCCGTCAAGGGTCCACAAATACTGCTAAAATTTCTAATAAACTTTCTGTAAAAGCTAGCCAAACCATGAAAAGATCTTACCTCAGTAGCACTCCTTGGAGTAGGCCATTCAAGGATAGCCTGTACCTTCTCTGGGTCCATTTTTAGACCTTCTGCTAAAACTACAAATCCCAAATACACTAACTCTTTCTTCACAAAACTGCACTTCTTCAAATTAATCAACAATTTCTCATCTCTCACTTTCTCAAACACCATACGAATATGCATCATATGTTCCTCTAATGTCTTGCTAAAAATCAAAATATCATCTAGGTAAACAATGACAAACTTACCCAGAAATTCTTTCAGAACCTCGCTCATGAGCCGCATGAAAGTGCTCGGTGCATTGGTTAGCCCAAAAGGCATGACTAACCACTCATACAGTCCTTCCTTTGTCTTGAAGGTAGTCTTCCATTCATCTCCTTCTCTGATCTGAATCTGGTGATATCCACTCTTCAGATCTATCTTTGAGAAATACACAACTCCACTCAAACAATCCATAATATCATCCATTCGTGGCAATGGAAACCTATACTTGATTGTGATCTTATTTATTGCTCTGGAATCTGTACACATCCTCCATTCTCCATTCTTCTTTGGTGCTAGCACTTCTGGTACAGCACAGGGACTCAGACTCTCTCGAATCAACCCCTTCTGCAATAACTCATGTACTTATCTATTCAACTCTTCACTTTCTACTGGTGTCATTCTGTGTGCTGCCTTGTTTGGAAAACTGGCTCCTGGAATCAAATCTATCTGATGACTGATCTTCCTTACTGGTGGTAATCCATCAGGTACATTATCAGATACAATATCCTGAAACTCATTCAACAAATCTGCAACCTCTACAGGTACATCCTCTACTTCTTCTTTACCAACTTTTGGAATTAAAGCAAAACACACATGCTCATGCCTCATACCATCTAGGAATTTTCTTCCATCAACAAATGTTATTCTTGCATTACCACATACCTTTTCTCCGGTCTCCTTCAATGGCTTTAGCTTATGTCGCACTCCATCCTTTGTCAGGGAATAGGTATTCGCACGACCATCATATACAGCACATCTGTCAAACTGCCATGGTCTACCCAACAACATATGACATGCATCCATAGAGATGATATCACATAGTACCTCATCTTGGTACCCGCCGATCTTGAATTTTACCAGACACTGTTCACTGACCATGACCTTGTGGTCATCTTGCACCCAGGCAATCCGATATGGATGTGGGTGTTTCTGTCTCTTGAGCTTCAACTTTGTCACCATCTCTTCTGACACCAAATTGTTAGTGCTTCCACTATCGATAATCACATCACAGCATTTACCCTCACACTTGCATCGAGTGTGAAACAGGCTCTTTTGTTCAGGTTCATTCTCACCACTCAGCAAGACTCTTCTGTTAATTAGCATTTCTCCTCTTTCAGCATCTTCAGAATTTGATGATCTAGCATCTTCATCTACATGTGCAACTCTGGCCTGGCCTTCATTTCTCCTATCTATTCTGCCTTGGCACTGAGGACATTCAAATACCCTATGACCTTCTTCTCCACAGTGAAAACATGTTCCACAGAAGCCTCCTCTTTTAGATCCTTGTCCTCTTCCTCTTCCTCTCTGATCTCTATTACTCTAATCTTGGAAATGATTGGAATTATTTCCTCTCTGATTCTGACTGCTACTGGCCTCATCCTTCTTTTTTAGATCTTCATTTCGGCCACCATATGACTATCCGCCAGATCTTCCACCACGACCTCTTCCATTTCGTCTTCTCTCAAACTTCTTGTTCAGCTTTTCCTCTACTTTTAGGGAAAACTAGTATGCCTCCTCAATACTGTTCATTCGAACCAGATTCAACTCCTCCTGAATGCTTGGCCTTAACCCATTAAGGTATCGGGCAACTTTCTCCTTATCAGCTTCTGCATGGCCTGTTCTGATGAGGAGTCGATAGAACTCCTCTGTATACTCCTGAACAGATCTTGCTGCTTGCTTCAAACTTTGCATTTTCTTTAGTAGGTCAAGCTCATAATCAACAGGAATGAACTGTTGCTTCAATTTATCCACCATCCGATCCCATCTTGTGATTTTATCTTTCCCTCTTCTATTTTGCTCCAATTGAATTTCTTGCCACCAGATCTTCGCATGACCTTTCAATCTGGCCTTCACAAATTTGACCCTATTAGGATCCTCAACATCTTCGTACTCAAAATATTCCTCACATTCATTGATCTAGTTGATCAATTCCTCTGGGTTAAGATTTTCAGAAAATGTAGGAACCTCAATCTTAGGTCTTTTCCCAATCTTGGAAATCATCCGAAAAAGTCTTTCTTCCTCCTGGTTCACAATTTCAGCTTCTCCTTCTTGATATTCTTCTTCGGCTTCATCCTCACTTTCGTCTCTGACATTAAGATTCATTCCTCTAGGAATCTCTTCTTGCAATTCTCGCACTTGTCTCTGCAGCTCTCTAACCTTAGGTGTCACAGCACCAGCTCTTCCGCCACATTCTCTTCATGGAGGTATTTTTGCGATGCGTGCTGAAACCCTAACCACGGTCCTGGTGCAAACTACCTCACAGTCGGTGATCTATTTGCACACTCAAAAAAACATGGCTCTGATACCACTTGATGAAGGGTGCTCCCCTTAATACCACAAACACATAACAGAAACAGAGAAACAACAACAATACTATGCAAGAAAAGAAAATTGGCTTCTTATTATCTCCACAAATGTGGAATTAAAAACTTTCAGAATTACAATATGTAAAGCCACATGGGCATTCCCTTACAATATTTTGTAGGACAAAGCCTTGAATCAATACCCAGATCTACTACCTAGAACTGCCCTAGACAACACTACGGGCCTTCTTTATATAGGCAATTTCCACTGCCCGAGAGGGTTCTAGAAATTTAGCCCTTAGGGCCGACCAAACTTAGAATTATTTTATTTTACAATTTATTACATCAAAGTCGGCTCAAAATGAGTTTTGAAACCCAAACAGAAATTTTGAAAAAAAATTATTTTCCGTCATTTCAGGTGACCCAACTTCCGAAGACCATAAGTCATCACCAGTTGACCCGATTGACTATTATAACCCCATTTCAGAAATGCCATGAAGTGCTCTACAGGCTTGACCCACACAAAGCACCCATCACCCAAATTTTCAACCTCATCCGGGGCCTCTAAAGCCTTCAAAATTGAGTTTGAAGTTTTTGTACCCTACTGCCAATACCGAAAATCTTCAATATCTTCAAAACTAGACCTGATCTAGCCATGAAACTTTGCTAGCAGGCTGATATGACTGAGATGAACCTCCACATATAAAATTATAACATTCTGAGATTATAAGACCAACTTACTAAAAATAGCAAGTTTTCATAAATAGCAACTCTGCACAAGATAGCCCTTATTGAATACAAAAATAGAAATATTTTTGGGTGATGCAAGATTGCTCTTACACCCAGGATGCTCCTGCATCAAAGAGACATTCCCTATTCCTAAGGGGCTTCTCAAGCCACCTCTAAGGGTCAAAGGTGACTCATGGTACACTTGTACAAAGAGTCCTCATGAGGAAAATGTCTCTCCCCCTTTCTCTCTTTGGTCTTTGTGAGACACTTGACATGTGTCTTTCCCTTCCACCTTATTTTCCTCCATGTCAATGTGAGAGGAACATCATCCCTATTCTTCCTCTCACATTCCAACTACATCCCCCTTTCTCTCAACTCCTTCAACCAAGTCAATCCTAGCCCTAGGATCTTCCACCTTTCATTCTCAACCATAGGATTGTGCCACCTAGGCCTAGATCCTCCAAAACTCTATAAAAGGAGCCTCATTTCTCATTTGGGAGCTAATAGGTATTTTTGATAACAAGCATTCAAGCATCCAAGCATTCAAGCAATCAAGCATTCCATAGTAATCACCATTTCATTTTCATTTCATCCATTAGTTTGCATAAGCTATTGTGCACTCAATTTCATTCAATCTCCACACTTTGGTAGCATCTTGGGAGAAGGCTTCATTTTGGAAATCTGAGAGCTCAACATCTTCAAGAAATCAAAGCTAGGAGGACAATGGAGATAAGTTGCATGGTAGGTGAAGGTAATTAAATTAGTTTCATCATTTCATAGTTACTTTGCATTCTTCATTGTGTTTGCATTAGATAGATTCATTGGCTTTAATAGTTAATTTATCATTTCTAGTTGTTAGACATCTAATTTGCATACACCCATTTAGCTAATCTACCTGTGAGGGCAGCTTTTCTTAGTAGGTACTTTAATGGATCAATTTTAGCTATTAGCTATGTTGTATGAGCTAACATGTAATGTCTTAGTTTTTGTGATGCAAAGATCACAAGTAGACAAGATTTATCAATCATTGAATAGTTCTTCTCATATGCTACCAATGTTCTACTGATATAGTATATAGCTCTTTCCTTTTTGTTCTCATCATGTTGTGCTAGCAATGCCCCTAGTGATGTATCTATAGCGGAGACATATAGGATCAATGGCTTCCCTTGAATAGGAGGCATTAAAATAGGAGGATTCACCAAATATTTCTTGATATGGTTAAAATTATTTTCACAATCCTCATTCCATGCAAATGTCACACCTTTATGTAATGTTCTTGTGAAAGATTGTGAGATGTCTGCTAACTGAGATATGAAGCATCTAACATATTGTACTCTCCCTTGTAATTTTCTCATTTGACTAATGTTCTTAGGAGGTTGCATCACCATGATAGCTTTAACCTTTGCTGGATCTACTTCAATTCCTTTCTTTGAAACAATATAGCCTAAGAGCTTGCCAGAAGTGACACCAAAAGCACACTTCTTAGGGTTTAGTCTGAGACTAAACTTTTCCATTCGATCAAGTATTTTTCTCAAATCATTTAAATGTGTAGATCTTATCATATATTTTAGCAAAGTGTCATCAACATAATCCTCCATAGTGCAATGCATCATGTCATGAAAAATAGACGTCATAGCTCTCTGATATGTAGTACCTGCATTCTTCAAACCAAATGGCATGACGTTCCAACAAAAGGTACCCCATGCACATGTGAAAGCAATTTTCTCTTGATCCTCTGGAAAAAATTTTATTTGATTGTAGCCTGAGAAACCAACCATTAGAGAATACATCTCATAACCCACAGTCATATCCACTATCATGTCAATATTTGGTAATGGAAAATCATCCTTAGGGCATGCCTTATTTACATCTCTATAATTTGTGCACACTCTTATAGATTTGTCTTGTTTTGATACTGGAATAATATTAGAGATCCATTCAAAATAATCAATAACTTGGATAAATCCATCTTTTAGTAGTTTCTCTAATTCAGCTTTTATCAAGAGTGCAACATGTGGATGCATTTTTCTTAACTTTTGCTTGACAGGTTTGACGCCTGGAGAGATAGATGAATGATGCATTATAAGATTAGGATCTAGCCCTAGCATATCTGAATATTTCCATGAAAAGTTGATCTTTTTCTCTGTTAGAAATATAGTAAATGCTTTCTTTTTTTCTTCTAATAAAGATTATGCTACATGGATCAATTATGGCTCTTCTGTTGTTACCAAGTTGATTGATTGAGTAGGCTCTATTAAAACTAGAGATTTGTCCTGGAAATGACTAGGAAGGACATCATATATCTCATCCTTAGGCACCTCAGATAGGTTTTCACCTTTGGATACATCTTTTTTCTTTACTTTTGTAGGTTCTGAGACTACCACAAAGTGGTTTTCACCCTTAGAACTGTTCTTTTTATTTTTATTCTTATTCTTTTGACTAAGATACTTGATGTCCTACTTTGTCATGCTAATGCTTAGTTCACTTATGGAAGTCCTCATAGGCTCAACTGCATTAAGGTAGAAAGAAAGGGCATAGTCATTAGGAAAAGTATAGATATCTTGGTTTGGGTTTGTGGAAGTTTGGTCAATAAGTTCAAGATGTTGGATAGTCAAAGTGCAGAAAGATTGGGAAATAGTGTTTACAAATATGGCACTATCATCATTGGTCCTAACCCAGCTCTCAAGTTCAAAGGAGATATTACAACTTAAGATGTTTAATTCATGAATAGGCTCAATGTCATTGTGGGAGTCCATTTCAGCCATAGGTGTATTAGACTCATTATGTTCATTACTTCACTCTAGACTCACGTTGGGTTTAGGTGCATATCGGTGGATAACATCAACATGTTTTTCTGGAATGAGTTTGTCTTCCTCTGGGATGACAACCCATTCACAATCATTAGATTCCTCATCAATGCCTCTAGGAGAATTAAGGACATGAGTAAAGTTAGGATGAATACCCCAAGAAGGGTTACCCTCATATTTAGATTTGAATTCATACTCATGAGAATTTGTCTCAGAATAGCTACCACCTTCTCTCTATCTGTTTGATTATCTTTGAGATTAGTTGGTTCTTGTGCTGTAACTATCTCTTGTTCCATAGTAGGATATTGTGTGTCTACCACATTAATCCTTTTGATCAGATCATCCTCTTCATCAAGAAGGTCTTTGATTTCTTTAGGCAAAAGCTCATAAGGAATGAGCTCAGTGGCGGTGTCATAATCATCACTATCAGATTGTTGTGTTTCCTCTTTTAGTTGAATTTTTGTAGATTGTTCAATTTGTTCTAAGACATGAGGAGAGTTGCTACTAAGATAAAAAGGCTTCTTCTTATATACTAGAACTATTATATTCTTATTTGCATGGCCTTGATAGTCAAGAGGTGACAAAAGACCTTTACCCTGTAATCCTAGAGGTGCTTTTCCAGTGTATCCCATTTTAGTAATTAGTTTGTCCCCTAGTCCATATGACTTCTGAGAATTTTGCTTGAAGAAGCATCACATTTCTGGATGGATTGGGTTTGAGATGCATATTTCTATAACCATGCAAGCACAACTTTATCTTCCTTAAACTCTTGTTTAGATACTTGTTCTGTGACAAAGATTCCATTGAATTTGACTTGGGATTCTTTAGCATTAGGCTTCACTTTGTCTGAAGGTTGTCCATAAGATTTTGGGGACAATTGGAGGGATGTGAGAGATAAAATAGGTTCCATTGTGTATTCTCCCATACCATTGTCCATAATTTTTACTTCTTTAGCAATTTATTCTACCTTGGATGTTGATGCAATGTTTGATTGCTTAGTGGAAGATTCTCTATTATTAGGGACAAGTTTATTAGCACTTTCCTTCAAGGCATTGCAAGTTGTAGATATGTCAGCTGGAATGGTTACCTCTACTCCTTCATAAGGGAATTTCACACATTGATGGTATGTAGAAGGAATAGCTCTCATTTCATGTATCCAGGGTCTCTCTAGGAGAATGTTGTAAGTCAAAGGTAGATCAAGAACTTGACATGTGATATCTCTGATAACTAGACCTGTTCTGATAGGTAAGACAATTGTGCCTTTGGAGGACCTTTCTTGTTCATCACATGCCTTGATGGTTATCTTCTTTTTAGGATCAATAGCAGCTTTAGATAATCCCAATTGTGTGATCAAGCTATAGGAACAAATGGTGAGACCAGTGCCTCCATCTATCAACATGCATTTGACATGATGGTTTTGGATCAAGACCTCAATGTGCAAGGGCTGGTTATGTAGATGACTCAAAGAATTATCATCTTCCTCTAAAAAGGAGATATATTGTGGAGATGTCAAATGACCAACCATAGTCTGGAATCTGTCTAAATCCAAGTTGTTAGGAACATTGGATCTGAGCAGAGCTTTGTCCAGAATAGCTCTATGAGCAAGAGATATCCAAAGCAACTCAAACATAGATATTTTAGCAATTGTGTGCTAGAGTTGTTGGACAATACTGTATGAAGTAGGTCTAATGTCTTTAGGATTTGAAGATTTAGAAGTAGCCTTCTATTTGGAAGTAGATGATAGATTGAAAGGCATCTTAGGGACATTTGATGAATCTAAATTTTGTCCTTGTAGATGTGCCTGAGCTTGTGATCGAGTAATTGCATTAGCTGATTGATTGTCTCTATCTTTCCTTACAATTTGGATGACATTGCAACTTTTAGATAGGCATGGTTCAACCATGTTTATGATAGCATTATTTCTAGAGTAAGCATAATTAAATTTAGCACCAAATTTTAGGTTGAGAAGATGAATCTCTTTGACCATGTTTCAGAAATGGTTCCATGAACATTGTATGATCATTGTTACTTTTATGATTGTCAATCACGATTTCTCCATTATCAATTTTTTCTTGAATGAGATGTTTCAAGTGTATATAGTTATTAGTTTTATGACCCTAGCTATGATGGAAGTCACATAAATCATTCTCTCTCCACCATTTTGGTTTAGGTTCAGGGTCAAACACCTTTATCTATAGCAAGGTGATGATGTTGTTAGCCAAGAGAGTTTTCATAGTAGATTCATAGGACTCTCCAAGAGGAGTAAACTTGCATTTAGGATCGATAGCCCAAGGTTTATATTCAGTTTACTTTTTATTTGACTTTGTTGTTTTATCTTTAGAAGTTTTGATGGCTTGGGTGCCAATAGTGAGATTGAAAGTGGGTGCCTTGGATGGGGCATGGATAGTATCAACAATGCCATCTGTGACAACACCTTTGTTCTTGTTCCAATTTTTGTTCTTATCTTTAGAACTAGATCCAGATTTGTACTTGTCCTTTTGAAGAGATATATCTCCTTTTTTCACAAGTACTTTCTCAATTTTGATCACATTATCCACCATCTTATCAAAAGATGTATGATTTTGCATTTGTAAGGGATAGTTGATTTCTGGAACAAGATTTTTGATGAAGATTTCCAGCTTCTCAATTTATGGAATAGGCCTAGCATATAGAGAAAATTTCTTCCTCCATCTTTTGAGAAAAGTCAGGAATGGTTCTCCTGGATATTGTTTCAGATTGCAAATGTCAATCATAGTGATTGGATGTTGAATATTGTAGGAGTATTGCTGATAGAACAATTTAATTAACTCCTCAAAATTATTGATTGTAGGGGGAATTCTAGAGAACCAATGAATGGTCACCCCTCCTAGAGATCGAGGGAAGAGACACATTAAATATGTTGGTTCATGCATGAACTCCATAGATTGAGTATAAAATTCCCTGACATGATCTTGAGGGTTAGAGTTTCCATCATACTTATCATACTTAGGCATTTCCACTCACTTTGGGAATGGTGGCATGTACAAGTCTTTGTCAAATGGAAAAGGGCATAGGGCCTCCATGGATAACTCCTTAGGCTCTTTTTCTTTTTCAATTTTGTTAAGTTTGACTTGCATGGCATGCATTTGTTTCATCGTAGCGGTGATTGGAGTTTCTTCCTCATGGGCGATAATATCTTCAACATTGAATTTCAAAGGAAGTTTAGCTCCTTGACGAGCTAACTCTAAGAAGTATGCCTCTCTATCTTCCTTCAAGAAATGCTTCATCATTTTCTTGAAGTTATCATCATTTTGGTATTGAGCAATTTTAGAAGGTGTGGGCTCTTGATCAGCACCATGTTGAGAATGTTGTCCTTGAGATCCTTGATTCATTCCTCCTTGAGACATTGTGACTTTAGGAGAGTTACCAGGGATAGATTGATGTGGGGTTCACTGATAACTTTCATGAATTGATATAGGAGGAGTCGGTTGATTACCTGTGTGGATTGATGCAGGAGGGGTGATGTAACCAACTTTCAAGAAAATATTGCCAAGAGCATCTTCTCCAAATTTGGTAGTGTCGTAAGGTTGATGAAATGTGTCAGAAATCATAGAAGATGATACCAAAGAGGGTTTGGGTGGTTCTCTTCAATTTCTTTGTGATGATCTCTAGTTTCTACGATTAACCTTTGGTGAAAAAAGAGAGCAAGATGAAGACAATTGAAGAATGACTTGATTCCAAAAGATCGAATGATGCAACCTTGTCAAGATCGGTTTGATTGAAGATTAGATTAGATGTAAATGAAGGATACTATGTCCTATTAGTATGGGTAGATGCCCAAAAGATAGCAGACATGAGCTCACAACACTTAGCCATTTTGATAAAGATTGAATTGATTGAAGATGTTGACAAGGTTTTGACACAAGATGAAAAAGACTCAAATCGATTAAATAGAAGGCTAAATCAAACTCAAGAGACCACTCTAGGAAAATGATTGAATTATTTCTAGTTTCTTCTCTATTCCTGACACAATGATTTATTTGACAAAATCTAGATATAGCCTATAAAAATAGGATTGCTGGCAATTCTGACAACTTTCTGGCAATTTTTCAAAAAATCTTATACAACTTTCTATAGGCTCATACGATAATGGGTAGGCTCTAAAATGACAATTGACAAACTTGTATAATAGCTGATAGCAGATTTTGACTTTTTTCTTTTGACTGGTGACAAAACTCGTACGACACTATACAAGTTGTCATACGAAAATCTAGGGGTTATGAAATGACAATTGTTCAAAACTTGTATGACTTTCTAAACCTGAATGTTGAATTTTGACTCCAAAAAGGGATTTTACATCAGATTTTCCAATTTTCTCAATTTTCAAAATCAGTATATTTGCAAATTTTTCTGTCCAGATTTGAAGATTATACCGGGATCGTTCATTTTCAATAACCAAGTAGATAAACAAGCATGAAAAATAGTAACCAAGTGATTTCAAGCACATCTGAAAACAATGAATAGGGGACTAAGCAACCCTGCACATGAACAATTATGTGACTAAATGTGCTAATCCCTAGGAGTGCTAATTGTGTATGTTCTAAAAAAAATTTCAATAATGCACATAGTCCTAGAAAATGAAAAATTTCGCCTCACTAGGGTTTGTAGTAATGGTCTTGTTGGAGCTTTTCCTTCTAGGACCAAACTTGAATCAATAGATGGGCTTGAGTCTCAGGTTAGGCACTCAAGTTTGACAAGAAAACAATTCAATTGATGAGGATTGAAAGGAATCCTCCTTCTTCTTTGAGCTCCACATCACTCAGGTGGGTATTGCCTTATTTGAACACTCATGACATCCTTTTGGTGAATAAAAGGCCTACAAATAGATTATTGTGGAATAGTTTTCAGACCCCTATGGGTATCCAATACCCCAATAAAACCAAATCTTATGCAACAACGTTATTTGCATAGAATGAGTTTGAAACCTAGAAAAAGGGACCTCCTACTACTACTACCAACATGAAAGGGAAAGGTATTTGATTTGAATGATTGATGTTGGGTTGAAAGGACCCCTGAGATACCCTAAGTCTCTCATAGACTAGTGCCTTATCCAATGGGTAGCAGAGTCAAATACATCACTGCAACAAAGAGCTATGAAACAAGAAAACAATACATTTTAATATGTTGATGCCTTACACCAAACTTACACCATTAATCAAGTCATACTTCAACAATCCACCTATGTACCCAAATGTGCTATCACCTATTCAAAGGATTTTAACCCTCCCCTTAGAAGAGACCTATAAACAAATGATACATTAATCAGCATCCATGGAAAGACAAGCATGAAATACCCTTGATATCCCAGCTCATTCACATCTAAAAACTAATCTTGAACTCAGTTATCTCTGCAAAGATAACTCCATTGCAGACACATGGGAAGTGCAAACAGAAAGATTAAACATCCTTGATGCTATAATCAACAAGTTCAGGATTCAAATGGAGACAATCTGACAACAGTACAAATATATTGAGATTTCATACATAAGACAGACTATTACAACTTCTTTATATTCTCTTAGCCAGAAAGGAAAGAGGGAACATCCTATATGTAGAGAAGAAGGAAAATATCTACAGGCAAAGGACCCTTCATGGAATTGAAAAACTAGAAGGTTTCTAAACTTTTTAGAACCCCTCTAAATGATCTTGAAAATCCTTTTATAGGAACAAGGATTGCAACAATCTATAGATCATTTAGGGCAAAATTAGTTTTGCAACAACCTCAACAACTAGACTTTAACAAGAAAAGATAGAATGCAAGAAAAGCCTAGAAATCTAGGAAAATTAGATCAAATCTGATTGTAAGATTATTTGTTTCATATTCTAAGCTAACTGTAGATACAATTTCAACAGATTTCTTGTAGTAGATAAAACAAACTTTAATGCCAGAGTCGACCCTTTTGAAAATCTTGCATGTATAGGTCATGGAAATCTCTGACATACTCAAACCCTAGCTACCTAAATCAAATAATAGTCCCTCTTTATTTACTCAGCATGACACCCAGGATGGAAAAATCAAATTTGCATGACAACCAATGTCTTACTCATCAAATTCAAACTGTAACTGATAGGGAAAATCAATTCTGATCAACCCCCTTTGTCTTATACGGCTTCACCATTTTAAACCCTGTAGAGAAAACCCTGGAAAAGATTTGAATTTGAAAGTAAACGTCTACTGACAAAAGTTTAAAATGCGACTATCGATCCTTTTATTTCCCGGTAGATCAGGCGGTGCACAACAATCCTCGCAATAGTCAAAAGGTCATTGAAAAGTCCACCAGCCACATCAGCAGTCGGCAACCAATAAAAAATGAGCACCTCAGCACTGACTGGCACATGGACCCACCGCCTACAAGCTCTTTAAATCAGATAGTGGTCGCATGATCGCATGGCCTAGAAAGATTCCATGCGATCAAGTGACAACTGTAGATCCTACCACATTGTTATCCTCTTGAAAAATTTAGGCCCACTGACACGTCCGCCACATACTCTAGCTCGACCAATAAGAACATAACAAATCTGCATAACCTGGCGACAGAAGACCCACCTCATACTTTGCATCGGGCGGTCATCACTATACCGCCATGCTTAATGACTGAGCACTTTGCCTCAGTAGTATAAAAACAACCACATGATGTTGTGGACTTGCAAGCACTTTATCTCCTTTAAAAATTGCGGACCCACCTGACAATTTCCAAGTCACTGCTCCTCAACCAATCAGAAGCTGCCAACTATGCACACCTAGTAGTGGACACCTTCCTTTACATCTAATTCCAAATCGACAACCATCGCATGATTGCAAAGCCTGGAAAGATTCCATGTGATCATGCGACAACCACAAGATCAAAATACAACTGACCACCAAGCCCCGCTAACAAATTTGATGATATCAAAAGCCACCACATCGTAAAAACTAACACATGGACCCCATCTTGCGATTCAGCGACTAAAGAAAAGGTAACCGCCTACCAGGTTATTGAATGTTTAGGACTAGACCACCAAGAATAAGAGATCTCACGACTACACAATCGTTGCATTGCTGAATAAACATATAACCGCCAAGCTTAACCTTAACTCAACTCGGATAATTCTAGAGACCTGGCAACAAAGAGACTTCACTAAATCTCACAATCCTTTTCTTAACTGGGGTTAGGTCCTGAGAACACATGATTGAAGGAAGGATAAACCACCATTTAACCTTTTGACTTTATCTAGAGATCACGCGACTAAGGACTATCTTCAAGTCGCTGAATAGACTTTCTTCATTCCCCGATCTGGCGACTACAGGAGCTTTTAATTTTTTCGTTCGGCGATCTGGTGACTAAAGCATTTCTTAGTCGTAGGTCAAATTTTCTCATTACAAGATGTAGCGACAAAGGCCACCCTTCACTTCTATCATGAGATCTGGCGACTAAAGGAAAACTCTAAGTTGCAAAACATAGTTGACATTTCAAACTTCTTTCTGAGATTACGTGACAAAAGGGAAAATATATCTGCTCACCAAGTTTCTAAATGAAAAGATGTAACCACCAAGAAACAAGAGATTGCGTGAACACACAATCGGGAGATCGCTGAATAAAACTAAACTGCTTGAAGATTCAGAGATTTGGTGACTGCAAAGAATACACCGCCACTTCATACCTGGAGACCTGGCGATAAAAGGGCAATCGCTAAGTCTTAAAAGGATAGGGAATATTCTTTGGACATTGAGAGATCTCCTAACAAAGCATTTCTCGTAGTCATATGAAGGAAAGGAATATGTTGTTTTGGTAAGGAGATCAAGTGACTAACTAAGAGGAAATAAAGTGCACATGCTTTATAAATCACTAAGTGGCCCGAAAAAGGTAATGAATAATTAGAACAGGGCCAAGATGAATTAGGGTTTTTCTCTGTAACAACTAGAATTATGAATTTAGCTCTAGGGTTTCAAGCCAGAGACAGAGAAAAATAATTGTAGAGGCCAGGGAAAACATTTAGCCATAAAACTTTTGCAGACATAGACCATTTTCTGAGGATTTTTGCTATGACAAGAAAATGGGCTAACAGTGCCTCTATCTGGGGATAATGGGTAACTTGTACCCATGCAAGAATTCAGAATCACTGGGAGAAGTAGACCACCCACATGACAATTACTAGGGACCTCAAAAATTGGCAACCGAACCAGGAAAACAAGAAGGGAAACACACAATAGAAAAGGGAAAATATTTACAAGATTTACAAGATTCAAAACTTTATTTGGTGACCCCTAGCCACCAAGAGAAAATCAGTGACCCTCCTAAATCAAAAATCTTATTTTCATCCACATATGTGACCAAACACCTACAAATTTTATGACCATCTTGCTACCAACATATGTGAATACTCATGGGCTGAAGAATGAAATTGTAATTATCACTACCCATGTCTTTCCAGTCACCACCACTACATCCATACTCATATTCCAAGAAGTAAGGAACATCATTTACGTCTTCCTGATGACTGGAAACAAAAAACCCATCTAGTAATGCATCAAAAAATAAAACATACTGATCATCATGCATTACCATAAAATCACTTGGCTGATAAGGACTTGAATCCTCTAATTTACCTTCATGCACTACCTCAGCCACTGAGTAACTTGGTTCCTCCATGATGTCTTCATGAACTGGATCATGAACCAAGTGAAGGTCTTCTTCATAAACATTGTGATAGGGGAACAACTGATCTGCATCATTTTTTTCATCAAAAGAGTATCTGTCCCAATCATTGAAGACAAAGTCCTCAATACTGTCAGCATCAGTATCATATTTATCAAAAGAAGGAAAAGGATGTGAACAAGAAACTTGTTCATCACTGCAATTTCTATGATAGGAAAACACACTATCATGTCCTTCTACCTCTTCTCTTGCAGAGTCACTACATGAGGGGATCTCTCATGAAAATGGATCATCATAACTATCACTTTGAACACTAGCCTCATTATCAATGTCAAAGGATATATCAGAGGGGAGCTGCAAATCAAAGTCCAAAACAGGGGCATACCTCTGAAATTCTTCAGCCAAGAGTGTTGAAATCTTTTCACTACTCAATGAACTTTGGGCCTCGATATCATCTTCCTCAGCTTCACCCTTACTGCAAACATTATCCCTGTCAAAAATAAGGATACACATCTCTAGCCTTAGATCATCTTGTGTGAAGCAATCTATGCAGGAATCATCATTTGCATCATACTCAATACTCTGGCCTTCACACAAAATATCATCACACCGGGACAAGAAAACTGCTCTCTCATGTTGACAAGAAGAAAAATTTGCAGACAAAAAGGAACTACTGCCATCCTCAGATTCATCTTTAGCACTCTCATATGCACTGACCTCAAAATCAGCTTCATAATCAATATTTTCTGCAAAATGAGAATCAACATCAAAATCACTAGCCTCCTCATGATCATCATCAGGAACCACTAGTCTTAGCAATCTTATGTCCTCCTCTAATTGTCAGTTCTCCATTTTTATTTTTGCTAATTCCTTCTTGAGAGCAGCAACTTTATCAAAATCCTCAACAAACTTAGCTCTCAACACATCCCAAGAAGGGATTGAACATGAAGGAAATGATAGGAACCACTTCCTTGCACCATCAGAAAATGTTTGCACAAGTAGCCTCATAGCAACATCTTCATGTTTAATATCCATTTCACCAAACAAACCCATGAGGTCATCTATATGCTAGCTTGCAGAAATAGATCCACCAGCCAAGAATCTAGGCAAGCACTCCTCAACTTCAGTAGGGAACTCATTAGGGGCACCTTCAATGCCATCAAAAGAAAAGGGCTTATATTCCTCCATAAGGAACTGCCCACTACAACTCGTCCCTTTATATAGCACTCAACACTTGATAGGGATACATTTTCTTTTACAAACTAATTTTCATAAAAAGAGAACATATGAAAACCAAAATACCTGGAAGTTCTACAGTAGAAAACTTTGTTAATTGGAAGTAGGGCAGATCTAGAGCTCACCATACAGCTCCATCAGGTTCTTTACTTTTGTAGAGTCACCACCTCCTTGAAGAGGAAAATATATTACTTGTCTTTGTATCTTCTTCCAATCAACCAAAACTTCACCAGGGTTTTCACACTGTTTATCAGGAATTGCACTGATCAAATAGAGACTCAGAGTCACCACTCAACACTTAGTGAGAATATGTTAGCAAATGCTTTGTTTTTACTTTTAACTCTATATTTTCAACCAAGACTTTGGGATGATCCAGCCAAGTAGGGAAACTTGTTGTCTTTTACTTCATCCCCAGTGGAGTTGCCATTTTGTTGGAGCTTTTCCTTGCAGGACCAAACTTGAATCAATAGATGGGCTTGACTCTTAGGTTAGGCACTCAAGTTTGACAAGAAAATAGTCCAATTGATGAAGATTGAAAGGAATCCTCCTTCTTCTTTGAGCTCCACATCACTTAGGTAGGTATTGCCTTATCTGCACACTCATGACATCCTTTTGGTGAATAAAAGGCCTGCAGATAGATTATTGTGGAATAGTTTTTAAACCCCTATGGGTATCCAATACCCCAATAAAACCAAATCTTATGCAATAGCACTATTTGCATAGAATAAGTCTGAAACTTAGAAAAATGGACCTCCTACTACTACTACCAACATGAAAGGGAAAGGTATTTAATTTGAATGATTGATGTTGGGTTGAAAGGACCCCTGAGATACCCTAAGTCTCTCATAGACCAGTGCCTTATCCAATGGGCAGCAGAGTCAAATACATCACTGCAACAAAGAGCTATAAAATAAGAAAATAATACATTCTAATATGTTGATGCCTTACACCAAACATACACCATTAATCAGGTCATACTTCAACAATCCACCTGTGTACCCAAATGTGCTATCACCTATTCAAAGGATTTTAACCCTCCCCTTAGAAGAGACCTTTAAACAAATGATACATTAATCAATATCCACTGAAAGACAAGCATGAAATACCCTTGATATCCTAGCTCATTCACATCTAAAAACTAATCTTGAACTCAGTTATCTCTGCAAAGATAACTCCATTGCAGACACATGGGAAATGCAAATAGAAAGATTAAACATCCTTGATGCTATAATCAACAAGTTCAGGATTCAAATGGAGATAATCTGATAACAATACAAATATATTGAGATTTCATACATAAGATAGACTATTACAACTTTTTTATATTCTCTTAGCCAGAAAGGAAAGAGGGAACACCCTATATGCAGAGAAGAAGGAAAATATCTACAAGAATAGGACCCTTCATGGAACTGAAAAACCAGAAGGTTTCTAAACTTTTCAGAACCCCTCTAAATGATCTTGAAAATCATTTTATAGGAACAAGGATTACAACAAGCTATGAATCATTTAGGGCAAAATTAGGTCTGCAACAACCTCAACAACCAGATTTTAACAAGAAAAGACAGAATGCAAGAAAAGCCTAAAAATCTGGGAAAATCAGATCAAATCTGATTATACAATTATTTTTTTCATATTCAAAGCTAACTGCAAATACAATTTCAACTGATTTCTTGTAGCAGATAAAACAAACTTTAGTGCCAGAGCTGACCCTTTTGAAAATCTTGTGTGTATAGATCATGGAAATCTCTGACATACTCAAACCCTAGCAGCCTGAATCAAATAATAGTCCCTCTATATTTACTCAGCATGACACCCAGGACAGCAAAATCAAATATACATGGCAACCAATGTCTTACTCATCAAATTCCAACTGCAACCAATTGGGAAAATCAATTCTAAACAACCCCCTTTTTCTTATACGGCTCCACCATTTTAAACCCTATAGAGAAAACTTTGGAAAAGATTTGAATTTGAAAGTAAAAAGCTACCGGCAAAAGTTTAAAACATGACCTTCGATCCTTTTATTTCCTAACAGATCGAGTGGCTCACAACAATCCTCACAACAATCAAAAGGTCTTTGAAAAGTCCACCAGCCACATCAGCAGTTGGCAACCAATAAAAAATGAGCACCTTAGCACCAACTGGCACATGGACCCACCACCTACAAGCTCTTTAAATCAGATGGTGGTCACATGATCGCATGGCCTAGAAAGATTCCATGTGATCAAGTGACAACCATAGATCTTTCCACACTATTATCCTCTTGAAAGATTTGGGCACACTGACATGTCTACCACATACTCTAGCTCGACCAATAAGAACATAACAAATCTACATGACCTGGCGACAAAGGACCCACCTCATACTTTGCATCGGATGGTCATCACTATACCACCATGCTTAGCAACCGAGCACTTTGCCTCAGGGGTATAATGGCAACCACACGATGTTGTGGACCTACAAGCACTTTATCTCCTTTAAAAACTGCGGACCCACCTAACAATTTCCAAGTCACTTCTCCTCGACCAATCATAAGTTGCTAATTGTGCACACCTGGTAGTGGACCCCCTACCTTCCTTTGCATCCAATTCCAAATTGATGGTCATCACATGATCGCAAGGCCTAGAAAGATTCTATGCGATCATGTGACAACCACAGGATCAAAAGACAATTGACCACCAGGCCCTGCTAACAAATTTGATGCAATCAAAAGCCGCCACATCACAAAAACTAACACATGGACCCCATCTTGCGATTTAGTGACTAAAGAAAAGGTAACCACCTCCAGGTCACTGAATGTTTAGGACTAGACCGCCAGGAATAAGAGATCCTGCGACTACACAGTTGCTACATCGCTGAATAAACATATAACTGCCAGGCTTAACCTTAACTCAACCTGGATAATTCTGGAGACCTGGCGACAAAGAGACTTCACTGAAACTCACAATCCTTTTCTTAACTAGGGTTAGGTCCTGAGAACACACGACTGAAGGAAGGATAAACCACCATTTAACCTTTTGACTTTATCTGGAGATCATGTGACTAAGGACTATCTTCAAGTCACTGAATAGACTTTCTTCATTCCCTGATCTAGCGACTACAGGAGCTTTTAATTTTTTCATTTGGCGATCTGGTGACTAAAGCATTTCTTAGTTGCGGGTCAAATTTTCTCATTACGAGATCTAGCGACAAAGGCCACCCTTCACTTCTGTCATGAGATCTAGTGACTAAAGGAAAACTCTAAGTCACGGAACATAGTTTACTTTTCAAACTTCTTTCTGAGATTACACGAAAAAAGAGAAAATATAACTGCTCACCAAGTTGCTGAATGAAAAGATGTAAGCACCAGGAAACAAGAGATTGCGCGAACACACAGTCGCGAGATCGCTGAATAAAACTAAACTGCGTGAAGATTTAGAGATCTGGCGACTGCAAAGAATACACCGCCACTTCATACCTGAAGACCTGGCAACAAAAGGGCAACTGCTAAGTCTCAAAAGGATAGGGAATATTCTTTGGACATTGAGAGATCTCATGACAAAGGAATTTCTCATAGTCGCAGGAAGGAAAGGAATATGTTGTTTTGGTAAGGAGATCAAGCAACTAATTGAGAGGAAATAAAGCGCACATGCTTTATAAATCACTAAGTGGCCTGAAAAAGGTAATGACAAATTAGAACAGGGCCAAGATGAATTAGGGTTTTTCTCTATAACGGCTAAAATTATGAATTTAGCTCTAGGGTTTCAAGCCAGAGATAGAAAAATAATTGCAGAGGCGAGGGCAAACATTTAGCCATAAAATTTTTTCAGACATAGACCATTTTCTGAGGATTTTTGCTATGACAAGAAAATGGGCTACCAGGTCTGACTTTGCAAATTTTGTGATCTCGAGAGGGTGAACTCCAATCCAGGTGCACCGAGGTTTGACACAATCCGAGAATTTAATACATCAGGCGTTGCTGGGGAGATCTGACAGCCCAACAAGAGATCACACCTGTAAAGATTTCCTCCACAAGGACATTTTTATAGTGGTTGTTGCTACCATGATGAAAATGGCTATTACTGCTTGAGGTTTCATCCACATAATTGACCCAATTAAGGGAATGTCCACTATGCTTAACCCTCGCTAAAGGTGACTCAAAAAAGATACCACAGGGGGACTAGATCAGATTCAAGGATCTGGGTTTCTGGTACTATCCAAAAAGGAAGTAGAGCATAATCCCCTAACCTTTTCACTTCACCAAGACAAAGTAGATAGATTAATCTAACATGCTAAGACCAAAATTTATCTCACCAAAATATGGGATGTCAACAACTTATGGTCTATCAATCTCTTCGGAGAGGGAATGTATCGATCAAAAGCTGAGGACACAAATCAATTGAACGTAAGATAATCTTAGTAACCTCCCTACCTTCAAGGGGATCCTTCATCAAGAAGAGCTTCGCATGAATAAACAAGTGAATGAAGCCCACTCTCTCAAGATCATCCGCAAATAGTGTTCATAGGGCCTATTTACTATGTGTAACAGATATGCAAAAAGCAAATCTATGTTCATTTTTATAGCCCAAAATGAAGTCTATGATATGAAATTAGGAAAAGTCACACAAGCTTGACACATGAGGGTTCGTTTCATATCCAAAATCGAAGTGTTATCAGATTGAACAAAATATCTGAATTCCTCACAACGCGCTTAGTATATTTTACTTGTTTTAGCAATTTTGTTGCACTTTACCCAATCAGAATCAGCAGATACCAATCAGAAATAGAATATTTCAATTATTAGGATTAGCTGTTAGTCCAAATCTGAAAATCAAATCTGAAGAACTGCCTGGAAATATGAAACGATAATTGAATTATTGTGTCATAACTCGTATGATAGTGGGTTACCTCCTGCACAACAATCGGGAAACTCGTACGATAGTGGGTATCTTCTCATACGATAATCAAGCTCCCAAATGACAATGTGTAGCTTCTTATATGAGCTTCAAAATTATCAACTATAGTACAACATTGGGGTCTTCCTGGTACAACTTTCTGACAAAAGTCGTACGAAAAATGTACGGATAGAAAATAAAAGATCATAGTTTTAATTAGAAAATGACAATAAATTGATAGAAATTGATAGAAGTGAAATGGAAACCCATTTTAGGGCCCCACGGTGGGCACCATAAATGTGTGTGTGAATTTTTTACCTAGCTGTAGACACAACACTTCAGTAAAACATTAGAGGTCAGTGAAAATCAAAATATGCTATAAAATGGAAACTAAGCTAACCAGGCAATTTACTGCCTTCTAATAGGTGTGAGTATGGTATTCTCAAATTAGGTCCAAATCAGTGACATGCAACACCTAAATGAAGGATTTAAAATGCTGAAAGATGAATGTAGAATGGATGCAAATTAATCTATCTTTTTGTATTTTCTGTGCAATAAGATGAAAAAAACTAGATATGAATCTAACCTAGATGAAATTGATATGATATGCAATTAATCTAAGAATGATATACTAAATGATATGAATGCTCAAAACAAAAGAAAATCTCACAATAGCTTGGATTCACAAATGATGGATTCTTCAGTCGCAAATTTGCAAGCGTGAGTATGCAATTTCGTGGATCTCTTTAGAAGAGCTAAAGCCTTGATTTTATAGAAATCCAGGGCTTGAGGGTGCATGGAGAAATTCATAAATCAATTTTGATGAATTGAGGTTGATTTTTGAGTCAACAAGAAATTAGAAACAGATTAACTCACATAATCATGCAAGAACAGCTTTTTAGCTCGAATCAGAAGTTGAGATCAGCTTTGAACTCAAAAGAGAGTTGAGTTTAAATTTAGAACAACTTGAATTGATTTTTGATTCAAATTTTAATTGCTCCTTGAATTTGCACAATTAATTATGAATTAATTAAATAAATAAAGTGATTTATTCTCAACTTAACTAATTTTAAACTTGAGAATAATTGATTTATGGGTTAATCAATTATTAAATCAAATTTTTATTCAAAAACTATATAATTAAATTTGACAATTGACATTAATTAATTAAATAGAAATTTTAATCAATTAGTCATAAGATTTTTGATTTATTGTTAGAATTAAATAATAGAATTTAGGAATAAATAGAATTAAATTCAATTAAATAATTAAGTGGCAGAATTAAATCTAACTAATTAAATATTTAGAATATTCAATTAATCAAACTTTAGGATAAATATGATTTATCACCAAATAGTCATTAAATTAAAGATAATTAAGATAGGTAGGAATATTTCTAGGAATATTCCTCAATGCGGAATTAAGGATAATTAATTAGGATCTTGATGTGCAGATGTGCCTTAGGTTAGGACTTCGATATCGATTTCATTCAATTTGAGGATGTAGAAGGTTAATGAACCTATAGCCCATTTTTGGGGTATTACAACTATATGTTGCAGGAGGGACTACTCTTTAAAGGGAGTCAATTGTGTATCCCTAGGGGATCACTGAGAGAGAATATTGTGAAAGAAAAACATTGTGGGGGTCTGGCAGGTCATTTTGGGTTAGGAAAGACCCTAGAATTGGTAAGGAGGTTCTACTATTGGCCAAGGATGCCAACAGATGTAAGGAAGTTTGTGGAGGTATGTATGGTGTGCCAAAGAGAAAAGGGTAGGTCTTCAAATGTAGGACTCTACACTCCTTTTCCCATTCCCAATAGGCCTTGGGATGCTATCGGTCTAGACTTTGTGCTTGGACTTCCTAAGACCAAACAAGGGTATGATAGTGTTTGTGTGGTAGTAGACAGATTCTCTAAGATGGCACACTTCTTGCCATGTAAGACTAGTCATGATGCCTCACATATTGCATGGATCTTCTTTAGGGAGATCATAAGACTACATGGATTCACTTTATTCATAGTCTTAGATAGGGATCCCAAGTTCCTTGGTCACTTTTGGAGGACCTTGTTGAAGAAGCTTGGGATAGATTTGGCTTTCTCATCTGCATACCATCCCCAGTCAGATGGCCAGACTGAAGTGGTCAATAGATCCCTTGGCAGCCTATTGAGGTGCCTAACCAAAGAGCATGGATCAAGTTGGGATTAAGTCATTGCTCAAGCAGATTTTTCTTATAATGACTCTATGAATAGGAGTATAGGACAAAGCCCATTCCAAATTGTCTATGGCACTCATCCAAGGGGAGTGATGGAGTTAAGAGACATCAAATCAATGGAGAGGAACAGTGCTCAGGCCAGTGACATTGCAGAGGTCATGAGGGATGTCCATAAGGAAGTGAGAAGCAGATTGGAGGTGACAGTGAAGTATAAAGAAGTTGCAGATAGCAAGAGGAGAGATCTCCAATTTTCAGTGGGAGATTTGGTGATGGTCCATCTGAAAAAAGAAAGATTACCCAAGGGAAAACATAGTAAATTGATGATGAAAAAGATAGGTCCTTTCAAAGTTTTGCAGAAGTGTGGGCAGAATGCTTATAAGGTTGAGTTGCCACCAGATATTGGGCTCTCAAATACCTTTAACGTCTCTGATTTGTATGCTTACAAGGGACCTGACATGGTGGATACTAGTGAAGAGACAGTACCCAAGGATGATCATGAGACCATCAAGGCTCTTCCTAAAACCCAAGCACCTAAAATTGAAGGTCTTTAGATAAGAGGGAAGGCAAGAAGAACAGGAGGCAAGAATACTAGGAATATCTCATCAAGTGGAGGAACAAACCAGTGGAGGATGCTAGTTGGTTGACTGAAGCATCAATCCAGAAGTAGGGATACCAGGTGTCTTCTTTACCAACTCAAGAGACTTGAGTTTTATTGGCCTAGGGAGTATGGTGTAGGGTACCAGGCACTCCAAGACACTTCAATGAAGGCATGGGTGATAGGAAAGGGTAGCCTAGGTGATAGGATTTATTTGGGATCCTAAGTTGTAATAAAGACCAAGTGTGAGGTCAATTGGCACTATGGTAATCTTATAAACCAAGTGACTCAATTGGACCGAATGGTAAAAAATGCTTAGAATAGTTGATTTTGATAGATTTTGGTAGTTTAGGCTTCATATGGGTAAGTTAAGTCCATTTAGACCTTAGGTGGGTCTAGTTAGAGCCTAAGGGCAAGATTTGCAAAAGTTGTAATGCAACTTTCAAAAGTTGCTCAACAACTTTGAAAAGTTGCTCACAAATTGAAAATTGGTTAAGAACACCTAATCAGGTGGTTCTAACCATTATAATGGATTTAAAATCCATGAAGTATGATCGACCAGGGGGTTAGATCACAGTGTAATCAAAGGCTTGAAGTTTTAGAATGAAAAACCTTGAATTTCTAGAATTTTGAGCGTTACCAGAGGATTGTACAGTTCTGTACAATCAGGGAATGATTGCAAAGTTGCTATTTTGTTAAGTGCTTTGTATTGAGGAGTGAATTATTTTGGTTTAAAGTTTTTTTTAGGTGTGTATCAAAAGTTATCTCTATTTTGGATTGGGTGACCCTGAACAGTTTTGATTTCTAGGGACTTGGAGAAATGTTGGCCTAACTTGCAATTCCACTAGTGGATCCTCATGAAACTGAGGGGAATGCAAGTTAGGAGTTTGGTCTCTATGATTCCAAATTCTAGAGATGTGGTGTGTAGGGTTAAAGCCTTTTCAAGTCAGCCCTAGGTCAAACATCTCTGTGTTTGACTAGGAGTGGAGTAGTCAAGTGGAAACAGTCATTGAAGAAGACCCTTATGACTCTATAAGTTGTTGATTTTGGTCTAATTAGGTGTGATAAGAATTTCCAATAGGTTTGGGGGTCTTGGGAACCCATTCTACTCATCCTTCATCAAAGCCCTAGTCTAACTTGATCAATTAGGCCTAGGTGCTTGGTAGGGGTTTGGAGGTGCTGGATCAGGACTAGCCTGAATGCTCTTGGAGACTTTTCGGAGATCCAAAAGGGTATTTTGATCAGTAATTTAGTCCCTATGGTGTTAAGGGATTTTGGGAGTTAAGGACCAAAAATAGGGTTTAGAAGGCTACAAGGATTGTAGGCCTAAAGAGAAAAATTGGTGTTGTGGGTTTGTGGGATCCAAATTGATTATGGTTCATGACTTGTTTGGCCATCAAAGGTTGTCTCCACTCATTGAAATAGGTGGGTTGAAGTTATAAGGTAAGGTACCTTATAGGGCTCATTGATTGAGTGTACCCAGGTGTGGGTAAAGGGTCTAGATTGATCCTTAGAATCCATTTTGAGTGGATTTGGATAAGTAAAGACCTTAGTTTGGTGGTTGGCTCTCTCTCTCTCTCTCTCTCTCCCCTTCCCCTTCTCTGTCTCCCACTCTCTCCCCTTCCCCTTCTCTCTCTCTCTCTCTCTCTCTCTCTCTCTCTGCCTTAGGTATATTATTTAACATATAATATAAATATTTAATAAGTTAATATTATACTATTATACAATATAGAAATAAATAATAATAATATAATACATACTAATATAAAAATTTATATTATAATATTAATGCTATGCTATTAATATTTAATATTAATATTAAAACAAAAAATTGAAATATATATTTTAAAATTAAAAAAATACTTAACTCAATTAATTTTAACATAAAAAATACAATTTAATATGAAACTTCAAATTGAGAAAACTACTACAATTGAAATTTTGAATTAGGCAGGAAGTTTTGGATATCTGATATTATCGGATATCCAAAATTTTTGAATATCTGATTTTATTGGATATCCGATTAGGCTTGGTATTTTCTTCGGAAATACCAACCGTGGATGGTCAACCCTTTAGGGGTGTTTAGGAGATTTTTTTTTGATATCAAGACTTCGACCATGTAGCTGATGACTATTTTTTCACTCGAAATTGATGAAACGAAAAGGGTTTCTTAATGACATTATCAGCTTTCCATCAATATAATTGCTGTCAAATTTTGAGTTCAGTGAGTAATTATTACTTATTTTTTAATTGAGTTAACTTTAAAGTCATAATTGATGTACTGATTGAAAAACAACTATAACTTTCAAAAAAATAACCTTTTTGAAATCCAAAACATGTGTCACATTCTATGCTTCGACTACTATAAGAAAAAAAAAGTTTTCAATTTTGTAAAGTTTAGAATTAGTTAAGGTGGTCACACACAAGATTTTTTTTATTTTGAAAAAGTTGTAGCAGAAAGTTCATAATTAATTATTGATTTGGCAAAAAATTACAAAAAAGTATGTGTCACATCTGTGCGTGAGTTTACTACTTATATCTAGAATCTTGGGAAAATATATCATCATTTGATTGTGATTAAGGTGGTCAGACATACACATACTTTTTATCTTTTCCCTGAAATTTTCGTACTACTGCATTGAAATCTAAAATTTTGAACAATTAGATAAAAAAAAATTTAGACAAGAGCTAGTAGTTTAGAAACTACATTCAATTTCCTATAGATTCTATTCTTACAACTTTTTCACATAAGGTTCATAAGATGTTCAAATTTTTATGTCAAGTTGACTAACCCTGATTTTCTAATTTTTCATTGCCACTTAAGGTCATACTTTGGTATACCATGATCCTACACATACCCTCCTTAATCATCGCAACTGCTTATATGCCCTATTTAATTGATTCTCTATCTTCGCATACCTTCTGAACACTGTATCTTACTGATATCTTCACCAAAATACATGCAACCTTAACTGAAGGTCATACACATCCCAAAATGTCTTCTACTAACTTTGTAAGCCATAATATGTCATACATTTTCATCGCTAACCAAAACTGTAACACTATACACTATTATCCTAATTCTGGGCCTAGTCATTTTCATGACTGTGATTCCAGTACCAAAACTCTCTGCATGCGATCACTCGAGCATAAGTTTTTCCATAAATTACAAGCCTCAAGTGATCCCTAGTGCTCCCACAAAACCACTTTCCAACAATATCATCAAAGTCAATTTCTAATTCATTTCCTCGAACCGTACTTTACTTTCTTCTACATTTTGGCTTTCATTTTCTTCATTCTACAATCTTTTTGAGTTCATCTCAACACCAACACTTTTTGTATTATTTTTTTAGGTCATAGTCATTCTAATTTGAAATGTTACATAACCCTCTCCTTTAAGTCCAGATTGAGAGTTCCCTTTCATAAGGACATCTTTTGATATTATACCGACTTGTATAGACCCTGAAATAAATTTCTAGGTTCTTGTCTAGTTTTTTTTTTCTTATCTTTGATTTCAAGAATGTGAACACACAAAAAACTATGTCATCCTCAGTAGTAACCAATATCATGGTTTGACATAAGTCTACAAGTCTAAATAATTTTGAGAGTAAATCACGCAACATTGGGCTCTGAATTATT
>BSBK01004781.1:1482500-1665885 GCA_027943335.1 Chamaecyparis obtusa
AGTTGGAGGTATGATATGGGATAAGTCGAAACCCATTACTATTCAAATCAATGAGTATATAGGTCAAATAGGAGATAGTTTTAATGATGTAATGGATAGCTATTTTGTTGAATTCAAAAAGAAAATGAGGAAGAGGAGTAGAATTCTTGTGTCACTAGTTAAGAAGTATAGCAAGGATATATGTTTTTTGGTTGACATAGACTTTACTTATGCACAAGCAGTCCTTCCTAGGGTTTCATGGCTAATGTCATTACCCTATGAGGTAAACATAGATGAGATCGATGTTGCCATTATAGCCCTCTTGGCTGAAGAAATTGATAGCAAGGCACCCTACTTTGGAACATATAATGAAGCCAAATCTAAAATCACTATGGGTTTGATGGCTGCAACTGTAGAAAGAAAGAGAAGAAAATAGTAAATAATCTGGAGAAATATGTGGAAGAAGCTGAGAAAAATGCACCACTTGAATTAACCCAAGGACTGGGAGAGGATGAACCAAGTGACTCTAGTGACAGTGAAGAAGAAGAAGAAGAATTTCAAGTAGTAAAGAAGAAGGGTAAGAAGCCTATACTTGTCGAGACCCCAACTAAAAGAAGGATACTAAAACCTAAAGTGTCTTCGACACCTGTGCTTAGGCCTAGAACAAGGGGAGAAACTGTTGAGACACCAAAGAAATCCCCTACATCAGGTAAACGAAAAGTTGTTCAACCTAAGGCAATGTCGAGAAAGGCTAACAAAAGGCCTAGGAGGAAACTTATTTTGGAGAAAGAAGATGACGAGGAAACTGAAAGTGATGAAGAGGTGAAGAAGAAATTTGAATTGCAAAGTGTACAACCTACTATGGATGAAATATGCCACAAAATCACAAGCACTACAAGAGTAGAAGAGCCAGAAGGACTAAAATTTGGAAGCATGAGTATAGGAGACAAAGAAAAGGTTGAAGATGCTATTCTTGAAATGCTTTGCACTTTCAAGATGTTACCTATTTAGTTGGAGAATTGAATTCCTAAGGAGTTGAGCAATAGGGTAGCACATAAATGGAAATATGCTCTTCATACAGAGAAAAAACTAAGGGAAGGCACCCTAGCACAAGTTGAATCAAGTTTAACCCTTGCAAACATAAGACAAATTATGGAACAATACCGAGCAAAATTTGATCCTAAGCTTAGATCTTATTCAATCCTTCAACACAAGGTTGAGGATGTTGTGCAGGAAAGTCTAAAGATCTAGAAGATAGTATTTGGATTATTAATTGACAAGGATGCAGATAAAGGTGCTTGTACATCTAAGGATGTTGAGCCTGACACATAACAAAATGCAATGGAGATACCCATTCTAGAGATTGAAGCTCCTAAGGTGGAGGAAATTCATCAGGTATCAAAAGTACAAGTTGTTGATATAATAGAGGATACCCAAATAAAGACTCAGGTATTGACCGAGGAGGATATACAGGCCGCAGAAGCAAAAGACACATCTTTGTCCGACAGCAATACTATACTTTTACAAGTCAAAGCATATCTGACAATTGATGAGGCATCAACTGTTCACTCTACACTCGACAAACCTAAAGCTGTGACAATTGACATGTTAGCTGGTACAAGTACTACCAAGGAACAAGATCGGTTAGCACCAGCAAATCCACCCACATCTTTCGAGGAGTTGAAACAAGATCAAGGTAAGCCATTTGAAGTAAAAGCTACTAGTCCTCATGTGAAGAATAAGGGAACAAAAGAAAATGAAGAAAAAGAAAAATTTGTTGAGACACAAGAGCCTAAGGAACAAGAGGCAATACAAGCTATTGTATAGATGCCGAGTGGGAGCACACCGAAGAAGGAAATCAAGAAGAAAATGAAAATGTTTTCACCAAAGGTAACTATTGATGAAGTTATTGTTATTCTGAAATGGGATATTGATAGCTTATTTTATGAGCAGATGCAAATTCTGCAAGATTTATTGAAGAGGAAACGCAAACAAGAAGAACTAAGAAGGGAACATCAGCAAAAGCAAGTCTTGTATAAGATAAATGAAATATTGTATGATGCTTTTGAGTTTTCTGATGAACATAGTTCTGCTCCCATACTGGAACAACTTGTCCATATTGGTCAAAAAGTAATCAATGAAGAAAGTGGAGCCAGTGATAAGTTGTTACAATGGTCTGAAAGAAAGTTCAAGACCAAGATGATGGAAAAAGTCTCTGCCGAGATCGTAGTGAAACAGGTAGCACTTTCTACTTTGGTAACAGAGATAGAACAAGTCATTGTGAATGCCCAATCTTTGCTTACCGAACTATGCAATGTAGGACTATTCACTGAGGCTAACCAAGAGCTGGTAGATAAACTACAGCAAGAACTCAAGTCTACTAGTGAATCCTTAAGCTTGGCTACAGAATCAAGCTCTAGACATTATGACAAGCTTATGCATACACAAGGTAGGATAGCCGAGCTAATGGCTAATGATGGAAAGATAAGGGTTCATCTACTCTTCATGCAAACCAACTTGACACCTCATGTGGAGGTCATTCAAAGAGAGTTAGCTAAGGCTAAGGACTTAACCCAAAAGGATCCACATCTGTCTACCACCGAGAGCCTTGTTAATCTAGCTGTCGAGCTAGAAGTACAGTCAAAAACTTTGAGCATTGCTACAAGAAGATGGAAAGCTGCACTGTACATGGTTATGATGCTTCATAAACCATTTTTGGAGAAATTTGTCACCCTCCCCACTATTGAAGAAATCAATCATGTCAAAAACAAGGGGGAAATCAAGTGACATGACATGACAAAGGAAAGGTAACAAAATTTTGTTTGTATATATATCTTAGGGGGAGTATTCTACTAAGTACTTTTGTAAATACAAATATAATGTCATGATAAAGTGATTTTGCCACTAATGTCAAAGGGGGAGATTGTAGATCTCTAAAAGTTTTGTTGACTATTAGTGACTTACACTTAGTCATTTATCTAGGCAATGATGGTCGGTCATCACTGCGAATGAGTCATTATGTAAAGGCCGGGATATGAAATGTACACTTACTGAGCAATAGTACTGTTGAATAAATCCTGGTCACTATATTAGCCAAGTCAAGTTTTATTGACCTATGTATGCAAATGATTACCGAGTGAAAGAGATATCAACATATGCTGAGTACAGTGAATGTCGAGTATCAGGAATAGCATTTGTTGAGTTTGCCAGGAATGACATATGAGTTTTTTATGGCACAATGATTAAGATAAATCATTTTGGCTGACATTCATGTTTTGTATTTTGTTTGTTGAGGTAATTACACATCTATTTTGCAATCATTGATCCCTATGTAATACTTAGAGCCAATTAGAAATTAGTAAGGCTTAAGTGGCAAAAGGAGTTAATCTGAACTGTAGATCTTGAATCATGAATATGTTTTGTTGTGTATATAAGATCTAAACCCTAAAATGTAGTAGCATATGAGAGGATGCAAAGGGTATGAAGGAATTATCAGAGAAGCATATTCAGATTTGTAAAGGCATTCAGACAGAGTTCAGTGACCGAGCTAAGTAGTGAAAGGACAGAACAGAGATAAACTTGATAAAAGAGATCAAAACAATACTAGAAGGAGAAGATCTATTATCAGCATGCAGTGCAAACCGAAGGATCAAGTACTGAGACATTCTAACTAGTGTATCAGGGTAAATCTCTTAACTGAGTGTTCCTAACAGACCTATTGTAATCTCTTAACTGAGTTCTTACTTAGCTTGTAAGTTTTAAATCATTTAGCAAGGTAGATTGTATAAGTCTTTGAGCTCTTAACAGGGCAGACCCCTCATAGGGTAGATCATACTTTGATCAAATTTTGTAAGCACTAATAGGAAAACTTATTACTGTAGTAATGAAGATTTGTGGGTGTCATCCCCACCCCAGTTTTACCTTTCAAGGGTTTTTGGGTAACCAAAATTATTGTGTTATGAGTACTTATGTGCATGCTACTTAGTATGTTAGTTACTTTGTTTTGATGAAGTATTATTGATGCCATGCAAAAATTTTAAGTAATGATTAAATGGATTAGTAGGTGATATCTAATTCACCCCCCCTTCTAAGTATCACTTTGCCAACTATATTTCCAACACCACATATTAAAAATATGTGTATTAATGATGATAAAATAATTTATTATGGTTATTGTGTGTGTGTGTGTGTGTGTGTGAAAATTGTACCTAGCTGCAGACACAACACTTCAGTAAGATATTAGAGGTTGGCAAAAATTGTAATCTGCAAGTAATTGAAACTATGCTAACTAGGTGATTTACTGCCTTCTAGTAGGTGCGAGTATGGTATTCTCATATTAGACCAAGATCAATGACAATGCAACACCTAAACGAAGGATTTAAATGATAAAAGCAATAAAATATGAATGCAAATTAATCTCTCTTTTTTTAATTTTTTATGCAATTAGATGAAAAATTGTATGAAATTGATCTAGATGAACTGATATGAAATTGATATGATATGCAAATTAATCTAACAATGATATGCTAAATGATATGAAAAACTATGCAAAAACTATGAAAATTATGAATGATCTCACAAATTCACCTGTCACAAGTGCTTAATTCTTTAGATGTTAATTCGCCAGAGTAATTGTGCAAATTCGAGAGATATCGATTGATTGAAAGCTTGAGGGATGCAAAAGTTGTAAGACCAGAGAGAGAGAGAGATATATATATATATATTTGATGCAAATTCGAGAGATCATTTGTGAAGAGTTGAAGCCTTGATTTTATAGAAATTCAGGGCTTGAGGATGCATTGAGAAAAGCCATAAATCACTCTTGATAAACTCAGGTTGATTTTTGAGTTAACAAGAAATTAAGAATAAATAAACTCATAAAATCATGCAAAAGTAGTTTTTATCTCAAAATAGAGTTTTAGTTCCCTTTTTCAACTCATCATTAGATGTTGAGTTTAGAAAGTTAACAAATTAAAAATAATAGTTGTTTTAAAGTTGACTTCTTTTTTTTATTGTGCATGATTTAATATCAATTAATTTAATAAATAAAGTGATTTATTTTCCACTTAATTGAATTTTTTGAATTATAACAATTGATTTATGGGTTAATCAATTATTAAATCAAACTTTATTCAAAAATAATATCATTAAATTTGACAATTGACATTAATTAATTAAATAAGAGTTTAATCAATTAATCATGAGATTCTTGATTTATTGTCAGAATTAAATAATACAATTTAGGAATAATGGTAATTAAATTTAATTAAATAATTAAGTGGCAGAATTAAATCTAATTAACTAAATATTCAGAATATTCAATTAATCAAACTTTAGGATAAATAAGATTTATCACCAAATAATTATTAAATTAAGAATAATTATGATAAATTAGGAATATTCCCCGATGCAAAATTTAGGATAATCAATTAAATTTGATAATGTGCGAAGCACAGTGGTTCAAAGATAGTCTGTGTATGATAAAGATGTTTGAGATTGATTTGAAAGATGAACCGATTCCGAGACAGAAACTGATTTAAAGATTTAAAGATGCAAGATTTAGGACCTGGTTGACCAAAGCTAATGTTAACTATAACAATAATGAACTGGTGATTATGAAAAAGTATCAAAACACCTGATTCTGAACCTTATGATTACGAAGAAGTGAGTGACCGATTACAGACCTGATTGTCTAAAGAGAATCATATTGGTATCACATCATGAACCCATCAGTTACGAAGAACCAAGGAAATAACACTAATGGACCGATGGTTACGAAAAGTTGATACAGTTTACAAGATATATTAGGATACCAGATTAATATGGATCTCGATGAATCTGATATGTCCCAAGTGATAATAGATTTGCCCCAAGTGACGAGGACTTTTGATGAGTCAGCAACTAGACGTGGTTGTTGTCTTGATTACTAGGAAAGATTGATTACAGATTTAGATTTACAGACTTGAATGATGTGCAATACCATGCCCCCTTCGGGATTAAAATTGAAATTTGACAAGAAAAGTCTAGCATTATAGTTTAGAAGCATGTTAATTCATTTAAGAAGTGGTTATACACGTTCGAGAACGCGTTCTGCATCGTTTGGAGGTCTTGGAGACCAAGTTTGACTAGGTTAAACCATGAGTTGACCATAGTTGACCAAGTTGAAATTTTGATAGTTTGATGTAAGATAATCAGTTAAGTTGAATTCTGGATTTCTATGATGTTTAGAAGGTCGATTATGCAAGTAGTTAAGAATATGAATGATCTCAGATTTTGATTTTGATCCCGAAAAAGGATTCTACTTGTTTCATTGGAGGGACCTTCTTGTAGGATTCAACTCTTTTGAGATTCGAAGATGCAATTGAAAAAAAAAATCGTTTAAGTGTTCAAGCAATCTGTGAGACCATGCAAACATGCAGAATGCAAAGATATATGCAAAATGAAAATGCCAACCTAGGACCTAGGACCTAGTCACTGATCATGTGTCGGTCATTCTCATCATTGAATTTTTAGGTAACAGGATAAATCAATACAATGCCCACTAGTTATAAAACCATAGACATATGAATATCAATCTGTATTCTCAAGAATCAATACAACACCCACTAGCTAGACAACCATGGACATATGAAGATTGATTTTGTTTTCAGAATGTCGGATTAGATATAAGCACCAAGGCACAAACACCAAGATGACCTAAATATCGTGTCCATTTTGATATAGAAATTTGTATAAGCATCAGAACATAAATGTTGTGATGACCTGAATACGCCTTTCGGAACAAACATATTTAATAGTCAAGAGATCATTCTAAATCTAATGTGAATTACCCGTAGTGACCCTTTATTGTTCACCTCCTTAGGCAAGATCATGTTTCACAGTAGGAGAAAGAACTCACTCAAAAAGACAATAGTTAGATCAAACTTCTTTGAATTTTCTAGGTATCAATGGTCGAGGTACACATGGTCATCTAATATGAGATGGAGGCTCTTATAGACGAACATCATTTTTATCCAAAATTTTCAAAGTTGTTAGATTTTCACATACAAGCAGAAGACAAAGAAAAGATTATGCCCCCAATCATCACTCTCTAAATCCTGTAAAGGACATCATCGAAGAGCTCAAAGGGACAAAATATGCAGAATTCTCAATGCGAATCAGTAAGCATACAAGGAGATAAAAGCATGTAAAAAGCAATAAAATGACACATTACAATTTTTAAGGCAATTTTGGACCTATGATTACCATTCAATAATAACTTGATGGACAAATTGGGTTTGACCTAACAAATAAATTAATTAATATTTTTTGGTGAAATGGACCCTCAAAAATAATAAAATATGTACCATGTATTGGTGAATCCGATAATAGATTCTTCCATGCATCCAAAAAATTGGGGTGAAAATATTATTAACTTGTGATATTGCTATCAGGATTTAACTGTGTAGTTTTTTTGAGTCAAACTCATTGACCCAAGATTCATGAGTATGATCTTGAATCTCGGGTCAATGAGTTTGACTCAAAAAAACTACACAATTAAATCCTGATAGCAATATCACAATTTGACTTGCTGTGGAAAATATCTCCTACTTATATTATTAACTTATTAGAGTCATGTAGGAGATGGTGAAAAAAAAGCACAAACTACGTATGATTGTTTCAATGAAAAGGTGTTGAATTAACTAGCATTGAGCCAATAATGCATGAAAATTAGGCGATTAGGTGAAGTAGTACCAATACAATTCGCCAATTTGTCAATTTATCACTCCATGCAATTTGCCAATTGGAAATATTTTTCCATTAGAAAAACGGATGTTTATAAACATGTAATTCGTAGTTAGATTAGGAACATATAGGTCAAATAGATTTATATAATTAATTTTAAGATGACTCAATCATAGAAATGACAAGGTAGGATGACTTGATGAGGTGCCCCAAATACCCCCTACTATAGGCCTAAGAGTAGATATACCATCCCTCTTGGCCTCATGTAGCCTGTACCATACATATGAGGTGGCGTACTTAGTGTGGTTTTCTATCACTATTTCCTCCATCTTGCCCCTCCTATGACCACACATTTCACCGTGATAGGGATTATGAGGAACATTCACAATAAGGTGCTAAAATATTTCCTCCTAGCACTCCCCTTGTTCCCCTTTGGCCCGTTGGGACCCCTATTCACATAACATGAGGTGGAGTCCTTAGAAATTGACCTCATCACTATTATGCCACCTATGACCCCCTCATTTCACTTACCATGGCTAATTACAGCAGTCAAGAAGTACATATAGTATTTATACAATAAATGCCATGATAACATATTCCAAAATTGATAATGCAATTTATTAAATCAAAGTTATTACAAATTATTTTGACATATATTTGTATATGTATCAATATATATACAAACACATAATATCATAATTCTCAACTGCATATATAATTTAATAAAGATGGTCATAAATAGATTTTTTATGTAATGTATGTGCCACACAATACAAAAATATAGTAGCAACAATTATTAAACAAAACATTGAGGAGAACTTGAAAAGCCATAGGTTGTAAATGCAATAGCATCTTTTATAATGAAGTTGAATTGAAGAATATTTATCGGTGCATTTTATGTTAACATTTTAAATATGTATATATTTTGAATTTTAATATAGAATTTGTACACATTTACCTCTAAACTCCATCAACCAAAACACAAATAGCTAAATCAAAAAGATAAATTTGATAAATAAATTTAAAATATCTAAATAATATGACAATAAATTGAATTGAAAAATATTTATTAATACATTTTAAATATGTATATATTTTAAATTCTTATATTAAATGTGTACACATTTAAGTCTAAACTCTATCAACCAAAACACAAATAGCTAAATAAAAAGATTAATTTGATAAATAAATTTAAAATATCCAAATAATATGACAATTAAAATATAGATAACCAACATGTAAATATCTATAAATGTAAGTACAATATTACGATATAGACATCTTCAGTAGCTAAACATTAACAATAGAAAAGAAATTTAAAAAAATTAAATGCCGTTTTTAAAACTCTTGCCTCACATCCAACTCTTATTTCAGTCCCCTGCATCTATCCTGCCGCTTCATTACTCTGTTAATTACTACTAGTTAAACATTACCACTAGAAAGAAAAATAAAATTGAAGTCCTGTTTATAAAATTCTTGCGTCAGATTCAACTCCTATTTTCAGTCCCCTGCATTTATCCTGGCGCTTCAATACTCTATTAATTACTACTTAACATTATACAATAATTTGTTTACAAGGAAGCCAATTCTAGCTTCTTTAACATCATGCCAAATCTCCTTCGTCGCAGCTGATTCCTTTTCAGGGCTATCCAAACCCTAATTCGCACTAGCTAATTCAATTTCAGAACCACTTAAAATTTCCGTCGTTGCAGCTGATTCGTTTTGAAGATCACTTTGAATGCTCTCGGCTGTTGCAGCTGGATCTTGTCCAGTACTCCTCTCAACTGTTGCAGCTGATTCGTTTTGAACACCACTATGAATTTTCTCCTTTCCAGGTGGATCTTCTCCGAACCCCATATGACCCAGTAAAACCCACACTTGACTCAGAAATTCTCCTCCATCAGCCACGCACTCTGCATGAAATATTGCCTTACTGTACACTGCCATGTATATTACCAGCTTACCCCAATACTGCGCCAATAACTCCCACTGTTTTTCTGTATTGGACAGTAGGTGGTAGGCTAGTTTTGCGGCGGAGCCTAACAGATCATCATTGTCTTTGTAGCCTAACAGATATTCAGGATTTTTCTCAAGAATACCGCCCAAGGTGACTCTGTCCATAAGTTGGTTCACAATTTGCGTGTATACAATTCTGGCCATCTCGGAGCGGAGAGGCAAAAGATTGGGGCGTGACAGCAGCAGATATGCACAGTACCTTGACAGTATTCTACTCAACTTAACATTCTTCTCATTCCCATTCTGTAGGGGCAATTCCCTCCGCTTTTCACATAAAGTGGTAGCTATATGCCACATCAGAATGACCTCCTCCAGATTCCCATGGGACTCCAAGATCTCTCGGATTTCAGGCTCTGCATGAAACAGATTCTTCTCGAAGTTGTAAATATTCTGTTTGCATTCTTCGGCGCTATATTCCTCAGAATTACATGCCTCTTTGATGATTTCAAAAATGAAGACTCTGAGATCGTCTGTAACATGCTCCTTGTGCGTATGCCTTAGTTTGATGTAGCAGCTACCAAAAAAACTGTCTGGCTTCGGGAAAAGTCCAGCCATCTTACACATTATAGGAGACTTGTGAAGCCAAGTGTCTACCAGGGAGTGCTGCGGAATTTGATTGCTCCAGTATCTATTTCCTCCAACCAAATCCTGAAACTTGCCTACCACAACCATAGTAATCCTTATCCCCTGAAATCTGCACCGCTCAAAAATATGGCAAAATCCGCGCCTATGAATAATATTGCCTTCTCGGCGCTTAGATGCCACAACATAAGCACAAATTAAGTGGACCCTGGTCCAGTCGGACACTATGACTCGCCATATCTGAAAGACCTCAACCACAAACGCTGCTGAAATCACAATGTATGTCACCATCCGCTGTGCTTGTCTGGATTCTGTCTCCCCCAAAATCAGATACCCTGCCGCTCCCAAGAGAATGGTGACGAGAAAGCGCACTAGCATCCCCCATTTTGTGAAGCCCGCGTTGCTGTACTTGGAGAAGACCGCATCGTACATGAATTTTAATTCCATCTCTATAAGTCTGAATGCTTCTTCTCCTTTAAGCTTAACCCAAAAAGCTCTGCTCTCCTTCAAATCCCCTTTAACAAAATACGAACTCCCAAACCTCCGCTTATACATTTTGAACAACGCATGGGAAACACAGAGATGGTAGCCTCTACCACTAATTTTAGCTTCATTGACATCCTCAATAGTTACTATCTCTCCTCCTTTTCGGGAAGACCTCTCTAACCCTTTCCGTGAAGACGAGGCCTGCTCCTGCTCTATCATTCTCTCCACTTGATCCTCTCCCATAACAACATACTTCCACTTTTCTGCAACACTTTTTATATCCATATATCTAGAAATTGGTAGACTTGACAAAACATTTCGAAGATAATTACCATACCTCAAAGCACGGATTCTTTCTGCATACTTTATTGATCCTACAATCAGTAGGAGAATAGCAGCAGCCAATGGGTAACCTTTCAGAGATGATGCATATATGATATACACAGCCATGGAAAGTTGATAAACCATGTTGAATCCATGTCTCAACCAGAGCTCATTATCAGCCATGGAATAAGCAGTAATAGCATCTGGTCCTCCCAAATGCATGAGTAACAATGGAGCCCATATTCCATAAATTTCCCTCCGATCGCTGAGCATCATGGTCCCAAGTGCAGAAATGGCCACAGCATCCGCAGAAATGTAAGCTCCCCAAACTATAAAACGCAAAATACTGCTTGAACTAAGATATCTGAGTGCACCCAGAACGACCAAAACAAGCTGCAACGTCATGCTAATGAGTACTAGACTCCTTACGAACCATTCAAGTGGAACACGCAGCGCAAAGTCCTGGAGCGCAGTCAGCGCTGAATAACTTCCCGCGTACATGGCTTCCCAAACAAGAACAGATAATGGTAGCTCAAAAGAAAATTCAAAGAATGCACACCCTAATCCTCATCATAATCTGCACCTTTATAGATGCCGTTTTGATTTTTGTTTAAAAAAACTCTAATCCCAATACCCTTCGTATCGTGTTCAAGTCTAAAATATAAAGCTAGTTTTTTCAACATTGAATCCTGTTTTTAAGCTACTGATTTATTTTATTTTTAAATTTTTTTAATTTAAGGGTGATAATATTTGTTTATTATAACATATATAATTGATTTTTATCTATTGGAAAAGTTGAATAGTTCTGAATTATGTATACTGAATTTTAATCTATTAGTAAAATTGAATTTTTAGGAATTAGTCCATCACAATTAAATTCTATTGATTAGAAAAATCTTATATCAGACTAAAATATGTCCCCTCAATCTACACTCTCAACCAAAAATACTTTAAAAAGTTATTCCAAAAAATTTAAAGTTTTTAATTGCAAGAAAATATATATAAACTTTAAAATATTCCACTACTGTCATTTCCTTTGTTTGTTAAAAAGAAAAAGCTAAAGAGACAACCAAGTTAATTTTTCATCTATGTAACCAAACAAATTATCAACTTTAAAATAATTTACCTCCAGTCATGAAGGTCCCATTAAGAATTTCAAAAAGAAGATGAACAATTTCAAAAGAATCATAAGAAGTTTGAGACCAAAACAAAGTTGAAGACTTCGCCTTGAAGATATGATGAACTACAACTGATTGAATATCTAGATGAACTGAAAGAATAGTGATTAGAGATCACCGAGTACTGAAATGATATGTAAGATGATTAAATCAGTCAATATGTTGTCATTGATGTCAACTAGTCTTGACATTACTTATCATGATAGTTACAAGCATCTAAACATCTGGTGAAGGAGAAAAGATGAAGAACAAAGATATCTACATCGAAGAAAAGATGGATATGATAGAGAAAGAAAATGTAAACATTAGGTAACTTATTGATGGGGCTATGGCTTTATATTGTTGAATTAAGCATGTTACATTAATCTATTATGAAGAAGAGATTTAAAATTGAACAAGTCAATGTGGTCAGTAATTGAAGATTTCTGTATACACCGAGCCAATGCAGTGTATACCGAGTGATAGTATAATTGGACTAGTTATCACCGATGCATTTCTATATTAATCGAATATGGATGAAAATATTAAATGCTAAGAACAGCCAACTGAATGTGATGAGCTGGATATTGTTATGATTACGAGGTTAAGGATGAAGTTTGTTATGAGATCTACGACTAACAAAATTTGAAGATGATCTAAAGGATGAGATTGAAACATGTTATGGACACATCTGTCGAGGAAAGTTTAAGTGAAAAAATGGACAAAAGAGATTAAGTGGCAAAATCTAATGGTTGATATGAAAATATTTTACCTATCTATATATGAGATATGAGTTTCATTGTTGAAACTATGCTGGAAGAAGGAGACTACAGATATTTCACGTGAAGACTGTATTCATGCATGCCTGATCAAACTAGTTATTGAAGAACTGAGTTGCAGAGTTTACCGAGTGTCAGATAACCATTTACCGAGTGAAAGTGAGTTGAGATATTAGAGGAAGTGAATTGGTTAGTGATCATAGGATGATTTTTAAGGGCTTAGCATAGATCTGAATATTTTCAATTGAGCTATATTTGAATCAGATCAGTATTGTATCAGTTTAACCATTGATTCAGAAAATCTCTTAACCAAGTGGACTTAATAGTCTTATGTAATACCTTATGACATTCATTGAATATTTAAAATATTATCTTGTTGACCCCATAGTGAATGTTGGTCAAAAGTTAACTGTTAGTGATAAATCCTCTAACCAAGTCATACCTAATAGTGTGTATTGTAACCTTTAACAAGGTTGGCTCTTCACCGAGCTCACTTCAGAAGAGTGAATTATTTTGGGTTACCAGTCCCATGTGGTTTTTCCCTTAACAAGGATTCCACGTTAAATCATTATGTTATGTGTTATTTGTTATGATTGTTTTGCTATCATACTTTACATATTGCATAGTTAATTTAGTTGGTAATCACAGTTGGATATTTACTAGTAATCGGTAAAGTGAACAGACAGATTGATATTATATGTTACCGAGCTACATAATTTGGTCGAATTGTTTTGTGAAGTACATCTTTTTATTAGGGACTATAGGATAACTGATCTTACTGATTCACCCCCCTTGTCAATTATTCTAACAAGATAAGCATATAGTTTGTTTAAATATATAATTTCAAAGAAAAGGTGTCCAAATATGTAAATAACTTACTAAAATAAATCAACTCTTCAATGTAAGAACTCATTTAAGCTTTCATGCATGGCAGGAGCTCTTTTTCGAGATCGTAAAATTAGTATCCTCTTTTTCTGTAGATTTTCTTTCTTTCTCAATACCACCTCGTAAAGCTTAAAAAATACATAAGCACTAAATACCAACGTAGTTGTAATTATAAATTATTTAGCTTAATTACTTATGTGTTCTCAAAAATTATAAGATATTAAGTTTATAAACAATGTGCTTTTTTAATATAATCATTGAGATTTTTTTTGTTTTAAAACTTTTATTATGTCAAAGACAAGTTTATATGTTACAAATAGATTTGTGATCATAGTGATGGATCTACACTAGATTTGTCCTAGCATCCCGCATTATTATATTGTATATTTAGCATAATATGCATTTCTTTCCTTTGTCCTTGTGAAGTTGAGTCCTAGGCGCATTAATAAATATGTTGTTATTTTGTCATGTAACCAAGCTATGATGACTATGCCTTGATCAACTATTTGAAATTGAACAATATCAAATGTACAATACACAATTACATAAGATGTAAATTCTCTATTATTTTTAATTAAACAAATTGTAGTGTCTTACTATTGATATCTTATCTAAAATGATTAAATTCTTGATTTGTGGATATGAAGATCATTAGAATGAGTATACATTAGGTAACTTTGAATACTATCACATACCACGGTCAAAGATATATTTACTTAGCTCAGTTTAGAAAAGTTAAAGGGGCCAATTAACAAAATTTAAATTTGGAATCCCTAATTGAAAGGGGAAATTTTGTGACTAGTAGGTTTTTTTTGTGTGTAAATGGATAGGTTAGAACTAAATGTCTAGGGATACATGTATTTGGAAATGGATAAAGAGATATGGGAATGAATGCAACTTCACAAAACATCATGTCATTTAATTACATGTCTATATTAAGATACTACCTCAAAATAGACACAAAACTAAATAGGAAATGTCATGGGTGCATAAATTTTACTAACAAACTTTGACCCCACATTGTAGCACATGTTAATATTAAATAAATATAATCCTCAAATTATGAAGCAAATCACACAAGGAAATTAAATTATATTTGTAAAGGAGGGGATTCACAAATCTCAAGATGACGAGGTCTTGAGGACTAAATATCCCTTGATAACCTCAATGATAGAGGCACAAGTGAACAGGAAAGGAAATCTTAGACCTGGATTTTATACTATATTTCATAAAGAATAAAAAATAAATTCTTAATAACTATAAGATTTGGCTATGGGGATAACCACCCTAGGAGTAGAGTTATAATGAAAAGTGAAAGAGAAAGAGATAATCAATGTAGATGTGTCTACCACAATTTTCAATTAGGGCAATCTAAAGAAAATCCTCGCTGAAGATACTTTACAAAATTTTGACAAGGTACCAAGATGGCATGATTTCATAACCACGAGTTACTTTTCCTTCATTTTCCTCCACTCCTCAAATGTGCTCATTGCAAAGAGCGCTAGGTGTTAGTACCATAGGGTTTTGAAGGCTAGAATAAAGGAAAACACTCAAGAGATCATGTTGGCTTGCCACGTGTTGACATTGCAGAATTTTACGCACCTCTATGCGAGGATTCCCCTCCAAGTTCCATTGTTATGATATGTGTCGAGTCCATAGTTGCATCTTTCAAAAGGTGGTGGGGTCCACATCTTTCAAATTGAAAAGATCACTTTTCATCCAATGGTGAATCCTGAGATAGTTTCAAATCGCAAATGACATCTTCCCCATTATGATGGTGAGAGTTTCAAAAAAGGCATAGGTGGCCTCCATATAAACACGCAAGAAAAGAAAATAATGATTTAAAGGTCGACATGCCAAAATGGCTATAACATCTTCCATGATGACCCTTCATGTGGCACAAATGCAAGCCCCTTCTCGGCAACATTTTCAAGATTTAGTTCAGGGATCTCTTTCTATAAAAGACCTATGGGAACATTGTAAGATAGCACTTTTGGAGAGTTCAGTTAGATCTAGAATTCCTTGTGTAGGAGTATTTTTATTCATTTCAAAGAAGAACATTATACAATAGTTGTATTTGCATTCTTTGACCCTAGCCTTGTATTCTCTACATAATCAATAGAAGAAATATACTAGACTATACCTAGTGTTACTTTTACTGTATATTTATTTTTATTTTGTAGATGGTTTTAAGATTCCACGTCATTTCTAAACAAATATAGCTATCATTTGTTTCTTTCAGCCTCTTATAATCCATTATTGATTTACAAGTTATTGGATCATGATTGGTTACTCTTTCAATGCTTGTGGTCTAGAACTTTATATCATGTCATTTTGGTGAATGAAACTCTCTTAGAGTGGTTGTTCTAGTGTGACAATAGGGATGTTTCCCTGCCAGCCTTAACGGATGCTTCTCACAGGAAGATATGAATGTTTTGGCTTGTGACTATTGTAATACCCCAAAATTGGCATCTTGATATCCTAACCAATTTTGTTGCATTTAGTCTCACTTCTACATCATCAAAGTCCTATTGTACTAGGTAATTATGTCTCCTAATTGACTTTACTCAACTTGGTGTCAAATGCAGAAAACCTCAAATTTGCATTAATCACATACTATATTTAATTCCCAAATATCAATATTTGTTGGCTAAATAAACCCTATGATTAATTAATTTAATTATAAAGTCCTAGCACTTTAATTAAATTAATTCCACCCCTTTTAGCTAATACACATCAAGAGGAATTAAATAAATATTTAGTTCTTTAAATGGACATCCTCATTTGAATTTAATTATTCAAATATTTGAAAAGACACTCATGAGGCTATTATTCATTTATTTAATTAGATATTCTCTCCAAAATGTTTCACCTCCCTCCAAGGAGATGAAGGGTCGATCGTTTCTTTGTAAGAAACTCTTCAATCTCCACCCGAGCTCTTCTATTATAGAACCCTCTCATTCCTCATTTGAGGAGGCAATTTTTGAGCATCAAAACTCTGTCGAATTATTGTCTCGCTCTTGCATTCTAAGCTATTTTATATTGCATATTAGATTAATTTCCTTTCTTAGTATAATGATGCATTTTCATGCTTAATTTAGTTTTCTTACCATGTTCTTAGACTAATTCTCACTTTATTACAAGTTTTTAGATTAATATTGCATTCTCATTCTAGCTTAATTTCAATTACAATTGTTTTTCTAGTATTAAATCCTCCATTTTAGAGCTCGGTCTATGGTTTTTGGACTCTCAATTTTGAGAGTTACTCAAAACCCCACCTAAATAGGAGGCAACAGGTCGATTCATACGGGTGTGCGAAATGAGTAATTCATATTTATTTTCATATGTGGCTAATGAGTAATGACTATGTTGAAGTCTATGGCTGAATAAGAGGTCCACATTTAGCTATAAACATTTTGGCGCCCACCGTGGGGCAAAAAATTGATTTCTGGCCTCATTAATTCTGAACTTTTTTTGAAAATTCTGCACTCTATTCATGCATCCATACATCCCTAGTACAGAATCTTGTGCAAAGATTCCCACTGTGTCACGCGAAGTTTTTCTCTCTCTGGTATTTCCTCGCATGAAAAAGGTGTTTTCTCGCACGACACTGTGCACTTCCTCATGTGAGTCCTGATATCAAATTTTAAAATTTTTAGTTTCTGCACTTTCCTGTTACTATTTTCTGACATTTATTACTTGTGTGTTTCATATCTCTATTTTTCTGACTCATCATAATAGTGGGCTGTAGGACGTTTGACGAAGACTACATAACTATGCATACTTACTGATGGTTTGCTTGTAGGACATTTGTTGAAGTAAAAACATTCTGTCTGTTTACTGTTTTATTCACATAATTTAAATAGGGCCTTGCGAAGATTTCTTAAGGGTCTTGATAGAAGGATAGGGTAATAGGCTCTTCATTACATGGAAGTGATGCCCATGGATGAATCTGAGACCCAGATTTTGCTAGCATGATAGATACTTGGGGAAGCAAGGAAAGGTAACAAATCTTAAGCATGTCCATTTGTTAGGGGATTATGCTCTTCTCTCTTTGAGAGAATTAGAAACCCAAAAGCTTGTGGATTGGTTGAAGAGGAGTTAGCTCATTTATAGACATGTCTAGTGTGTTTGGGTAAGGTGAAGAGGTAGAGAATTATGCTCTTCTCTCTTTGAGAGAATTAGAAAATCTGACCCTTGGATCCAAGCCAAAGTCTGTGTCACCTTTAGAGGGCCTATTGGAAGTTGAACCTTCGGGAACAACCCAAGTGAGTAAAAACCTATTGCCGGTGGTTCCACCTCGCTATAATAAAGTAGCTTTGTTGAGTCTAAAGAATCCAAAGCCATGTTAACTTCTTTCTCTTGATTGATGACTATCATCTTGAGAAATCTTTGTTTGTTGTACTGAGTGGCGCTACTCCCAGTCTTGCTTGCAGGGGTGTACAAATTTTAGGTTTCGATGTGGCTGAGAGGCCCTAGCCCTATATCGAGGGCATTGAAGGTTAGTGTGAATGGAAGCCTACTAAACACTTTCTTAGTTAGTTGCCTACCCGGATCACCTCTGAAAGGAGACATAATCTTTGCACAGGGAGAGGGAAGAATCTCTCCCCTAGATTCTCACCATAGGCATGCACCTGGATGTTTGAAGGTGGTATATGACACTGGCCCCTACTTCAAGGGTAACCTTTGAACATATACTATTGAGTCCTTAAAAAAACACAGGCACCCTCTAGGGGGTGAAACGGCTGTGTGAGGTGAACGCATGCACATAAGTTGTGAGCCACGAATTTTGTCTTCTCTACCATTTTCTTTGTAGGGATAACTAAGTGATTGTTTTGAGTCTTAAAACGTCCAACATGATCAAACTTGTCAAAGACTCCCATGATTCTACCTAGTTTCTTTGTCCTCGGTAGAGCTGTTTGCAACTACTAATTGCATCACTATTGCTTGGTCCAAAATTGTATGCTTGTAAATGATTGATTTCAACATTCAAACTGAGATTTGATGATTCAAAACTATCATAAGTCAATCCAAAAATTAGACATTCTACCAAAGAACAGTTCACGCTATGTCTCAAAAATCTGATTTTGTCTCGAAAACTATGTCAATTTGTCGAACTCTGGTCTTTTCCCACATGCGATTTTAGTTTCCTATGCATTTCCTCGTGCGTAGTTTAGCATTTCTTCACGCGAGATTTCATTTTTTCATGCAAGATTGTCCCCTAATTCTCAAAACAATGAGCTAATTCTTGTTGACTGGTCAACTTTCTACCTGATCTGGTTCTTGTCTGGGGTCTATCTGCCTATTCTCCTATTGTCCACTACTTGAAATTGGATGTCTCAGGCTGAGAGCCAAGTAATTACTACTTAAACTCACATTGTCTCTTTGTTATCTATCCTTCCCTACTGTGCTCTTGTACCTTGTGACATGATAGTCACATCTCAATTGTTCTAACCATACTCTCGACAATTCGTGTCAGGTAAATTTCACTTTTATCTCCTTTTTGCTATCCCAAAGATAGAGTTCTAAGCATAATCCTAAGTCATCTCTTGTTACTTAATCTTTGTGTATGACTTTTACAACTAGAAGTGGCAATGTGTTCCCCTTACATGGTATTGGACAAGGTATAGGTAGACCTTGCAATCGAGGAAGGGGTCATTCCAAAGATACCACACAATCTGAGTGTTGTGAGGGATCCTAATGTTCCTCCTCACCAAGGGCATCGAGATAGAGCCCATCTCGATCCTTATCACCTATCAGTCAACCTAGTGTCAAGTGCTCCTTCCGCATAGATATCAGTCTAAATCGGAATCCAATGTTCCAAGAGTGTTATAATTCATTGTTTCAAACATAGCCTGACTTATTATTTCAAGAACATCATAACCCATTATTTCAAGACCAGAAAAACTCTAAAGGGTCAACATCTGAACTTGACCCTATTGACACAACAAAGATTACCTTAGCCATGACCTCTTGGCATACTACACACACTTGTACTGAGACTATGCACTTTGCACACTCGCACATCGATAAGATGGAAGAAAAATACCAATACCAAGAGAGTGAATACAAAAAAAGTCATGATCAATCTTCAAATGACAAAAGTCATGATCAATCTCGAAATGACCAGTGTCATGATCAATCTCAAAATGACCAATATTTATATCAATCCCCAAGCATTTTTGAGATTCTTGGTAATGACGATGAGGAGATAACCCAAAATGACATAGATGTTGCAAAAGCCAATAAAATTCTTCTCAAGATGATGGCAATCCTCCTTATAAAAGAGAAGGAGAAATACTTTCTTGAACTGGCCAAACAAGGGGCCAAGTTGCCTCCAGACTACAAAGTTGAGACACTTGTGGTCAAAGAAGAAGAGACTAAGACCGCTAAATTGCAAAAGCTAGTTCAAGACATGCAAGACCAAATTAGTCAACTTGTGAAGGATAAGGATAAACTAGCACAATAGTTCACACTACAAAACATTTGTCCTTTCCCATTCGATAAAAGTCTTCACATGCCTCCTTTTCCCAAAGGAGTAGAACTTCCTAAATATGACAAATACTTGGGTACTTTTGATCCCCAAGATCACTTAAGAGAGTTTGGAGCTCTATCTATGGAGTTTATACATGACCAGACTTACCTGATGCATCTCTTTCCATGTAGCTTAGGTGGATCATCTATGGAGTGGATCTCTTAACTACCCACTGGCATCAAGTCTTTTGATGAGATTGCCAATTTATTCCTCCAGCACTATTCACACAATATCCAACATCCAATTAATATTTGAGATTTTTGCAATTTGAAACGATGACAAGGGGAACCTTTCTTGGCATTCCTCCAGAGATGGAGACAACTCTGTACAAAATATCCTCGTAAGATACCTGAGTCTGAAAAGCTCAACATCTTTTTAGATAATCTTGTCCCTGACTTTGGGTATCAAGTACAGCTGCAAGGCCCCCTAACTATCAATAATATGATTAAACAAGCTATGAGAATATAAGCATTCATGGTCAAGAAAGGAGGGTTGACTTTGTACAAGGATTAAAAATAGGGGTCTTCCTCAAGAAAAGACAAAGGCAAGTTTGTCAACAAAAACTGGGATGTTGTGAATGATGGAGTTGTTGACAATGTGACCCCAAAACCTTCGAAGGCTATTTTTAATCTTACCTCCAGTATGCAAGCGGCCAAAGCCACTGAGAAGGCTATGATAGATACTCAGCCTCCTTCAAGATTTTCCATAAATAAACCTTGGATCCCCCAACCCAAACATGAGTTCACTTCCCTGGGAGAACCCATTGACGTGGTTTACAAGAATCTCTTACAAAATCAAATACTCACTCCTCTAGAAAATTTGCATCCTTATGATCTGCAACCGTGGCCTGCTAGGTGGAATAAAGCCGCATAGTATGATTACCATCAAAACAAGGGTCATAAAACTTCCAGCTGCATTCAGCTTCAACATAAGATTCAAGATTTTATTGACAATGGTGATATTGTTGTGAGCGGTCATAACAAGAACTCAAATCAGCAGGCATTTAAAGACCCCTTTCCTCCTCACGAGAAGGGTAAATCTTCTAAGACCAAGAATGCCGATAGTAAGGTCAACTACACATAGAATACCAATGATAATGTCATCAATATGATTGAACCTATGGAGGTTGAATACTATGATGTGATCACCATCAAGGGGAGAGAGGATGCTCCAAAATATAAGACTCCATTTGGCTTGAGAGGCCTTGTGTCTCACTCTTCCAAACTAGAACCATCCCAGGATTTCGTGAACATTGTTACCCGATCTCGTGCGAAGATAGTTCTTAAGGGTCCCGAACCTTCTACATCCACACTGAAACAACCTGTGGATAAAGCTAATGTTGGCCCCACCAACAAGAACTCAAAATCGGTCCCCATGCCTAGCACTTCTAATTACAGCATCCTAGACTAGTTGCAATGCACCAACACTTAGATCACTATCTTCAAGATGTTGAAGATCTTGCTTGCTCATAGGTAGATTCTTGATAAAGCCCTCACTGAGGCAAATATCCCAAAAGATATGGATCTTGATCAATTTCAATCCATGGTGGGTCACCTGACCTCACCCCATTATTTGTCTTTCTCTGAGGACGATGACCATTCACTGAGCCATCTGCATAATGACCCTCTGCATATTGAAGTCGTGATAGGCCCAAAGTGCATCTACCGCGTCCTCATCTGCTTCCTTTACCTTCTTTGTTGGTTCTGCTGCATCTAATTGTTTTCCAACACTTTCTATCATTACTTTAACTATTATTGGTTCTATTTCCTTGTTGACTTCCTCATAATTTCCTCCCATAACCTGAATGGTTCTTTTCTTTGTTCTCAGATGGGTGTTCTGATCCTTCATGATCTACTTGAAGTGTTCTTCATCTTTAACAACACATAGTTTCCTAACAAGATTTCCTTTGATTTTATTGTCTTCTTCTGTTGCTCTTTTCTTCCTGTTTACTAACTTGTCATACAAATCATCAGGTATCTTGCCCTGAATTGTGTCAAACTTCTTGTTAGTCAATATCATATGTCTCACAACTACATTTTCAAGGTTCAATCTCTCTGAATAATTGTAGAGGTCATAATACTTGTTCATTTTTTAAAAGTCTCCATCTTTTATGATCTGTTCATTCACTCTTTCTATCTTTGGTTTCCATATTTTCTTCTTTACTGGTGTCTCTTCATCATCTTTTATTTCTGCTATTTTCCTTTGTACTAGTGGCACTAAAGTTTTCTATCTTTTTCCTAGTCCAGTAGAAATCTCTTTCATTCTTTTACCAGGTGTAGAAGAGGATGATCTAGTGGATTTTTTGGCTTCTTGTTCTTTCTCAACTTCTTCCACTTACACTTTGATCTGTATGTCTATTGGTTGCACTACAACTGATGATAGAGGTGGAACAGACAAAACTTCCTTTTGTCCTATGTCTCTAACTGCTACTATTGTCTACTTTGCTATCAAAAATTCTTGTTTAGTCATCCCTGTATCCTTCAATATTTTCTTTATTGTACTTTCTACTCTCTTCTTAGACTATTTTTCTTCTAAGATAGTCTTTGCAGAGTTGAAGTTATCCTCAAAGGTTCCAAATCCATTGCTGTGAATGTCCAACTTGCTTTTAAGCAATTTTCTCACATACTCTTTTGCCTCTATTTCATAAATTTCATATCCAAGAGGGTCTATGAATTCTACTCTAGGTTCTAATACTTCAATGAATGTAAAGTCAGTATCAACCATAAAACATATCTCATTCTTATACTTCTCTACTAAAGACTGAGGGATCCTTGATCTGCCTGTCATCAAATTCTAAAATGTTTTGATTACCAATACTGCACTCTCATTGAATTTGTCAATAATATGTCTCATGTATACTTGATTAATCCTTTCCATTGTAGTTCTACCATCATTCCAATCATCACCAGTAGTGTAAGGGAATCTTCTTAGCAAATGGAAAAACATATAAGTGATCAATGATGAGAATCTAAACTGAGAGTTCTTAGTCTTCTTAATCTTCTCCAAGTTTTCAAACAACTGAATTCTCAAAATTTCACAAATGTCAACTTGAAATTTATCAACACACATTAAGTAGGCTACATGTATCATTCTAGCTGCCATGTCATCTTCTCTAGACTTTGCACAAAACTAGCTGTAAGGAACTTGCTCAAATATCTAACATCATCTTGTTGTATCTTGCTAATTACTATTCCTCTGCCATTGTAAGATGATTTTGTGTTGTTTATAACTATTTTTCTCATGTTTTTCTCATTCAAAGGTATGGCTCCAATTTTAGATAGACCAGTTACCTCATGAATTAGGTCAGCTGTGATTTCTATCACTCTATCATCTAACCAAAACTTCCCATTGTGAAATCTGCTTAAGATTATCTTAGTGCATTTTTCATCATCAAACTCATATTGTAAAGAATACTTAATGATCTCATTATCTTTCAAATGTTCAAACCCTACTTTCAATGACATATCTTGATTGTAAATCTTTTGATATTCTTTTGTGAAATCACCATCATTGAGAGTCTCAAGTTTGCATCCCAAATAGCTTCTAACATTTTCTAAGTGTAAAACTCCATCTAGTACAGATGATAAAGCTAACTTAGGGTCTTCCTCCAAGGATTCTACTCATTCCCTTTTCATTTTAGGTCTATTCTTATCTCTGACATTATGAATCAATGAAACATCCATGACTTCTTCAAATTCTTTAACCGATTTATAGATTTGCTAAGTAAAATACCTCGATTGCGTGATTTAGGGCTTGCATAGATTCGGCATGAAAATCCTTCACCAAATCCTTGCAAAAATTCTTTCAATCACTTCTCTTTGATCTCCTTAGCACTTGTATTCACCTTAATCATCAAATAATATTGATCATAACCATTTATCCTTTCAATCTCACATAAATCTGACATCGCATTCAATTCCTTTGCCGCTTCTTTCCAAAAAGTTGTTTTTTGCTTACCTACAAAACTTAAAACTTCTTGCAATCTTGAAAAACACAATATTATCTTATGTGCTCTTAACCATAGCATCAATACATAATATACTACCTTGCATTAATTGCGCAAGACTCAATTCACTATATACTAACTTCTACACTATTTTAACTTCCTATTCTACTGTATTTTTCCTGAATTAAGTACTTTGAGATGGGTTAGGTAGAGATTCACTCTTACCATTTGATACCTCACCTTTCTGATTAACTTCAGTGTTGAATGTTTCTCCTTGATCTGTGGCTTTGACAAACTTCACTTCTTCTAAATTACTACAGCATCCTTTCTAACTGTTACTTGCACTTTCATTTCTCCTTGCATGACTTCTAGGGTTAAGATTAGGATGAGAAACCCTATTGTTCATTCTAAAAAACCTTGTTGTGTGTCCAATCTTATTACATATCTGACAAACTATTACATTGCTTCCATATATTGGTCCAGACTGATTGATTTGAGATCTGCAATTTCTGGCAATATGTCCAACTTTGTTGCATCTATAACATACTACTCCATTTCTTCTATTCATATCTTCAGTATCTCTTATCTGCATGGTTAGTATTCCTAAACATTCTACTGCTATTATTATTCTCAAAAAATTTAGGTTTTCTACATTCAATAGCTCTATGTCCAAAACTATGACAATTATAACAATAACCATTAAGAGGTTTAAATTTCTTACCTGGGCAATCTTTCTTCATATGACAAAAAGTATTACAAACAAAGCATCTACCTTTAAATTCTCTTTGCGTACCTTTAGGTGATTCCTCTTGCTTAGGTGGTTCTTCTTCTTTAGGTGCTTCTTTAGATTTGTCAACTTCATCAAACTTCTTTTCATCTATACTTTTAGATACTTTCAGATCTGGTTTCTTGCTCTCTTCACTTGCTTTAGATGAGTTGAATCCAAGACCAGTTTTATTATAGAATGGTTTTTGATAAGACATTTGTTCATCAATCTTCTCACTAGTTGAATATAATCTCTCAAGTTGTTGCTTAGATTGAGTCAGTTCACCTTTCACAATTGTATTGTATTTCTCATGTTCAGCATATTACAAATTAGTTTTCTCAAGTTCAGATGTCACTTTAGACTTTATATCTTTATTCTCAAGCTTTAGATTTTCATTCTCAGATTTCAGATTTTCTTCATTCTTGCTATTTCCATCTTTCAAACTTAACCTTAGATTTGCTATCTTCAATTCATGTTTAAGGATCTCATTTTCTTTTTCAAGATCATCACAATCTTCAATTTGAATTTTAGATTCCTTTTTTGATTTCAGATCTTCCAACTTGTTTTTTAGTTTCTCAATGAGGTTCTTTGCATCATCAGATTTTCTTTTCAGAGTATCTCTTTCTTCAGTAAGCATATCAATCTATTCAAGAGCTTCTTCAAGATTCTTTTATAGCTGATCCATATCCATAGAGATCTTACTCAAGCTGCTAGGCTTTCCTTGAATGATTCTTTTCTGAGTAACTAAGCTATGATACCAATTGTTAGAAATAGGGAATACTGAGAGGGGGGGTGAATTAGTATTCTACAAACTTTTACTTTTGCCCAATTATGGATATAACAGATTATCTTAATGCATGCATCACATAGTAAACTAAAGAATATGCATAGCAATAAAACAAATGAACTCATAACACATTATTTGTTCTCGAGGAAACCCTGGCCAAGGGAAAACCCCGGTGGGGATGGTGCCCACAAAGATCCACTAATCAAAAGTATCCCGTTAAGGATGTTGACCCTGTTAGGAGCTTATTACATGCATATAGTGTCTTAGTCCTGATTAAGGGACTTTAGGCCTTGTTAGAAGCCTCAACCCTGCTAAGAGTTGGTGTACAGAATATGATTACTAGATGAGCCCACAGCCCAAACAAGTAATGTACAATAGTTACAGATTACAAAATATGTCAAGGTACATAACTTTATACTGCTTACAACTTCATGTCAATGTCTCTTTGCTTTCTTTTTCACTATCGCTATTTCTCTTTTTCTTTTCCTTTTTTTTGTTCATTGCATCATTTCATCTTTATACAAGTTATTAAGGCTAATAACTCTTACAGTCAGCTTGTCATAAGCATTATACAAAATATATCTTTACTCAAGGGTTAACCTCTAGGATGCCATCCCTTTATATTGTTAAGACATTATTTTGATAAACAAAATAACCCCTCAACTCTTTACCAATTTTGTCTTCATATTTTGTCCTATCGGCTAGACAATGTCTTTAGTAAAATTGTCATAACTTCTTCCGTACATGTCGTACTATCTTGCACTCATAGGTGAGTCTTCTATAGTCACCATAGTATCTATGTTCAAGTGCACAAGCACTGAACTTACTCCAATCAACATTACTAATAAAAACTGTCTCTGGGTATACTGGCAAAAACACTGTCTCAGACTTAGACAATTTTTCTTTGCGCTCTGTCATACTTGCTCTCTGTCCTGTGCAATCTTCATGTAGATCATATGTTTCCATAATGAAAACATCTAAGTATCTAACTCAGCCAAATTACCAACAATAATTAAAAGTCATTTTAGTTATAGGAAATAATAATTAAAAGTCTTTCATATTTCTTGACAACCTTCTATTGTTTAACTTTCTCTAAAACCATGATGACAAGAGAAAAAAGAAGTTCCCTATAAACCCATTTACCCCTTTGAAAATATCATTGTAGAATATGTTCAAAATATGCTAAACCCACAATCCTTCTTGAATATTTGTACCTTTTTCTAAATGAATGTTAGAAATTAGTTGACTTACTCAAATACATAGGTTCTATTATGTGGGTTTCTCTCAAAACCCTCATCATAAATTATTGGTACTTTGGTAATGTGTGAGAGGATTCTTGAAAGAAAGGATTTCATTAAATAACATAATTATAAGTGAAGAAGGAAGGGAAATGATCTACGATAAGCATTTAGAACTACCATTTTGGTTTGGGGCTACCTTGAAGTTATATAGATAAAGACTTGGATGAAGGTTCCAATATGGCTAGATTGTTAAGCACTACTTGGCTTTATGTGGAATGATGTCATGGAAGAGCTTGGAAATTGATGCATCAATGGATTAAATATGATAATTTCTAGGGCTCCATTTAAATGGATAGTATCTGGTTAGGGACCATTGCTACTCCTAGGTTTAATAGCTTAGACTATTTCCAACATGTCTTAAATTTCTCTATTAACATTTATATTGCTTCAACCTAAGCTCTTGACAATGCATTTACATAGTGGATATCTTTCTTAAGTGATGAATATATTGATCAATGAATCAAGAGTGGCCTAGTATGTATGAAGAATATATGTCTTTCTAGTGTTGAATATAGAGGGCAGTGAATCAAGAGTGGCCTAGTATCTAGAATTCTAGTACTGACCTATTGGGTTGATTGGACTATTGACATAACCATATTGCATGCTATTTACATGTTTGTAGGTTTGGGTTTACATTTTTGGTAAATTATATATGTTTTTAGGATTTAGGTTTATGTTTAAGTTTCAAAATTTTGGGCAAATTATATGGGTTTACGTTTGATTTTATGTTTAAGTTTACGTTTATTTTTTTGGTAAATTATATGTTTTTAACATCAATAATATATAGTCTACAAATATTTATTACTTAAAAATGAAAAAATAATATATATTATAATTCTAAGTGAAAAAAAATCATTTTTTACATACGAATACAAGAAAAAATTAAAAACAACTAAAAAAAAGGCCCCCCTACCTAGCATTTGACCGAGTATTCATTATAGATCCACATCCGCTTTCTTTAGCCCCTCAATGTGCAAATGATGGGCTTTGGGCTTTTTTCAATATTTATAATACCATTGGGACTTAGTCGAGTCCTAGTCAACCGAGTACCACTCAGCCCAATGAATGAAGCCACATAGGTGCCATTAGGTGCCACATGGCACCTACGTGTACTCAACCATTTAGGGCTCAGTTGCATCCAACTGGGTTGAGTTTGTCAAGTTATCTTAAAAGGCAATAGATTATCGTGGATTTACCCTTATGATGATAAGGAAAGTTAGTGTAATCACCTAAAAATGGTCAAGATTAAATCAAGTGAGAAACTAAGGCAAAATCAAAGCATTAATTGCAATCAAGCCAAAATCCAATAATAATTGAAAATAAAAAGCCAAATAAATTAATTAAATCAATTAAATTAAGATAAGTTAATTAATTGTGCAATTAAACTAATTAATTTTATAGTTCAATTAATAATCAAATCAACCCATTTAAGAGGTACACATGGCTAAACAAATTAATTAAATTTAATTAATTAATTCCTAATCTCCATCACCCACCACATGGGAGGAAAATACATCGACCAATAGGAATTAAGGATTGGGCTCACATGGATCAATCCAAGATCAAATCTCAATCACTCATAAGGTGAGAGCATCTTCACAACTCATTTTGTCTCTTTGTCCCAAGCTTTGAGGACAAACCATTTAAATTGTCCCTAAGTTGAAACCATGGACTTAACTCAAAATCAATCATGATTAACTCAACTCCACCCACTATGCTTGTAAAAATATATAAAATCAAGGCTAAAATCAAGAGAATGGATCCACACATCTGAGAATTACATCAAAGTTATTGAGATTTTTAACTAGAAAGGCATTTTAGCATAATTTGAGCATTGTTTTAAGTAAAATAGGCATGAATTCATTATCATTTAGGTTCATTCTCATTTTAAGGTTGTCACTAATGGAATCTTGCTGAGAACTTAGCATTAGCATACTTAAATAGATATCCATAGAGTGCTTATTGGATTTAACTGCATTAAATAGCTCACTAATTGTGGTAATTTTGCTTATTTGTTCATTTATTGTCAAACTAACCCTATGAAGGTTAAAAAGACAAGTGTACTTGTGGATGCTTTCTTTGAAGATACATATAACAAGTCAGAAACATCTATTGAAAATCATCTTACACTTTTAAATATCTTCTTAAAAGAACAATCACCAAATACAGGAAAACCAATTTGAATCAAACCTTTGTTGATGTCGATTTTTACAAGATCACATAAATTGAAAATATCCTTACAAGAAAATGACACTTGCACAACACAAGAGATTCCCAAATTTGTATTTCAAACTCCTTTTATCGAAACTCAAGAACAAGAAGATAGTAGCGCTAACCTATTTGAGGAAAGAGCCAATTAAATGGCCAGAAATAACAATTTTTATGACTATGTTCATGGGGGAAACAATGAAGATCAAGGAGAAACTAACCAAGGAAACCAAGGGCCAAAGGAAATAATCGAAGATAAAGCCAATAGGGCTGCCCAAGATCCTAAATTCGTTGAGAAAATGGGAAAACATTTAGAAAGAAATAAAGAAAGATATTTCCTTAACGTAGCCTGATCATGGGTCAAACTTCCTCATGATTATGATACCACAACACTAAAGAAAGATGAGGAAGAGGAAAATCCATTAGGTGTGATAAATAAACAATTTAAAATGTTTCAAGCACAAATTGATACCATGAAGAAAGTGGCCAAACGAAAACCCTTTTCCATTGAGGCTTTATGCCCATTTCCATTTGATCAAAATTTGATTATGGTACCTTTTCCACCCAACATGGTCTTTCCTAGATACGATAAATATATGGGTAAATCAAACTTACAAGACCATCTAAGGGAATTTTTTGCTTTGAGTATAGAATTCATGTACGATACCACTTATTTAATGAGGCTATTTCCAAGAAGCCTAGGAGGCCAAGCCATGGAGTAGTTTTCTAGGTTACCACCAAGAATCAAAACTTTTGAAGAGCTAGCCTCAAAATTCATGACTCACTATTATTATAACATAGAGTATGAAATCACCATGCTTAACCTATGCAACACAAAAAAAGTAATGGTGAGCCTTTTCTAGGTTTTCTCCAAAGATGGAGAATGGTTTTTGTGTGAATCCCTAGGAGTATACCTGAAAAATAAAAGATGGATATTTTCATGAACAACCTAAACATGGAAATGAACTATAGACTCCAACTTTAGTGTCCCTCCACATTTTAAAAGGTCATTGAAAACGGGATAAAAATTGAAGAAGTGTTGGTAAAACAAGGAGAAATTAAACTATTTAAAGAAAACAAAGGTTATACCAACAAGTCCAACACCAACAATAACAATAACTTAAATAATTATAATAATAACAAGGGAGCCAAAAACAATAATGATAAACCAAGGTTATGGTTGAAAAACACCAATAATAACCTTGTAAATGATGGGGTTGTACAAGCACACAACCTAAAGGCTACCCCTTTTAACTTATCGAGTGAGTCAAACCAAACACATAATGTCAATCAAATGACCAAGGCTCCTTTCAAAAACAACACCAACAAAAACTCTTTCAACAATCCAAATGGAAACAAGCCTAAGCCTTTCTTCCCTTCATTTCAAAGAATAAAATTCTCATTCTTAGGTGAACCTTTGGAAAATACTCTAAGAACACTAGTTGTGGACAATAAAATTATTATTTTTACCCGAATCAAGGCCATATGAACCTCAAGTTAAACCCACATGGTGGAATGATGCACACCATTGTGAGTATCATCTAAACAAGGGACATAAAACTAATGAATGCATGAAAATTAAGCATTTAGTCCAAGACCTAATAGATGATGGTACCATAAAGGTTGAAGGGCCTCAAAACAATGAAGACCACACGGATTTTAAGAACCCTTTCTTAAATCATGAAAAGGGTGAAACATCAAACACCAACCAAAATAACAAGAGGGGTAATGATAAAGTAAATTTTTCCCACACTTATGATAACACCATAAATTCTTTAAGTGGTTGGAAAAATACAATCAATGTGATTGTGGTAAAGTAAAAAAAAAAAAGAAGCATCAAAAATTACTTTTTCAGGAGGTACCCCTAGAATCATTCTACCTAATCAAACTTCTCCTTCATTAAAAAAATACAATTTGGTAGATTAACTCCAATGAACTCCTTTGCAAATTTATATTTTGGAGTTGCTCAATCTTTCACCTACTCATAAAGAGATCTTGGAAAAAGCCCTTGTTGAAACCAATGTACCCTTGAATTTGGATGTGGAAAAATTTAAAAATAGGGTAGGACACCTAGTGGCACCTCATTGTTTATCCTTTTCTGAGCAAGATGATATGTCCTTAAATCATCCACAAAACTTGTCATTTCATATCAAGGTTTTGATCCATAAGCATAAGGTTAAGAGAGTCCTCATTGATGGAGGAGTTGGCCTAAATATCTACACTTTGAATCTTTCTAAAGCCTTAGGATATTATGAGGAAGCTATAAACCCTAAGAGAAGAATAACCATTAAAGCTTATGATGATTAAGAAAGAGCCTCTAACGGAATAATAGTACTCCTTATCTGTGTAGGTCATGTGAAAAAGGAGACTATTTATTAGGTCCTAGATCTGAAACTGGCCTATAACATCCTATTAGGAAGGCCATGAATGCATGAAATGCAAGCGGTACCCTCGACGTACCATCAATGCTTAAAATTTCCATATATGGGATAAGACATCACTAATATATTTGGGGTGAAATTGCGACGGCAATTTGCGACGGCAGGCAAATGTCATGCGGTTTTGGCTTTTTTTTTTCAAATATAGCCCGACACCGTCGCAATTTGCGACGACAATACATTTGGCACTGTCGCAATTGCGACGTTGTCGGGATATAAGCGCAAAATTAAAAAGGAACATTGTCATTTGTGTTTTCAACAGTGTCGTAACCCTCCGCAAAATCACATCAGGATATAAGGGCAAAAAAAATAAGAACGTTGTCATTTATGTTTTCAACAGCGCCGTAACCCTCCGTGAAATCACATCGGGATATAAGGGAAAAAAAAACAAGAACGTTGTCATTTGTGTTTTCAACAGCGCCGTAACCCTCCGCGAAATCACAGCTACAATTTCTGAGTACGTTGGGTTTATTTTTCTTTTGTCATTATTATGTAATCTGGTATTCAGCTGTTAGAGAGCTAAAATACCCAGAAATGAGGACATATCTATGTTGAATTTATTGTTAGCGGCTTTGGTTATTTAGAAGTTTAATTTTATTTGTTCATCTTTCAAGCACAAACGTTTTGTGGACCGTAACGTCTTCATTGTTTCGGGTATGCAGTGAAATAGCCCTAACTTGCAATTGCGATGTTGTCGGGATATAAGGGCAAAAAAAAAAAGGAACGTTGTCATTTGTGTTTTCAACAGCATCGTAACCCTCCGCGAAATCACATCGGGATATAAGGGCAAAAAAAACAAGAACGTTGTCATTTGTGTTTTCAACAGTGCCGAGAGAGATTCCCTCCGCGAAATCACAGCTACAATTTCTGAGTACGTTGGGTTTATTTTTCTTTTGTCATTATTATGTAATCTGGTATTCAGCTGTTACAGAGCTAAAATACCCAGAAATGAGGACATATCTGTGTTGAATTTATTGTTAGCGGCTTTGGTTATTTAGAAGTTTAATTTTATTTGTTCATCTTTCAAGCACAAATGTTTTGTGGACTGCAATGTCTTCATTGTTTCGGGTATGCAATGAAACAGCCCTAACTTGCGACTACCTTCATGGTACTTGTGTACATTATCATGTTGTCTTTACAGTGACTGTCCTCATTCAAGTGGCAATTACACAAGGGACAGTCACTGTGAGATGTCCTCATTTGTGACAAGGACAGTCACACTTAGGACATCTCATAGTGATATTCCCTTGTGTAATTTCCACTTGAATGTATTGCTATTGAACCACATTAATTCTTTTCTTCTTCAACAAATGAGGACAGTCACTGTAAAGACAACATGATAATGTACACAATTACCAAAAAATGATCTTGTTAATTGATGTAACACTTTGTCTTGCTCACTCCCTATCCTTCACTAGGGTCTCTTTAGGCCAATGTTTTGACTTGATAGGGTACTTAACTATCCCTACACTCTTTAGGTATCTCTACCCAAGATCCCACTCCTTCAACTAGTGCACACCAACAAGAAATACAACGAACTCTGCTCAATACCAATCTAGCTACTAGGACACTCCTAGTCTTGTCTTCACAAATTGAAACACATTCAACTAGAACTTTACTCCATGGAGAGGCTGGCCACTAGGACCTCTATTGGTTTCAATATTACTCCTTCACCTATACTTTTCATCAGTACTTCAATCCGGTTCATCAAACCATGCCAATTGCACCCAAAAATAGGCTGCTAGCAATTAGGCCTTTGTCAAGCCTTTTTGTTTATATTAAGCCACCTAAAGGGCTTAGGATTCAGATGCCCTTTATTGAGAACTCCAAGATATCTAAGGTCTTCTCCTCCTAGATTTTTTGTACACCAACTGCTACAGCCATGACTGAAAACAAGTATTTTGACACAACTTGGACAGTCTGACTAAGAGTTTGTTTTCTTAGCAGCCAAAGAAACTCACCCAATCTTCTAATTTGACTTGGGGCTTCTTTAGATGTGTTTCTACCTCTCCATGAGATTTTAGTTGAAGCAACCAATGCATTCAACTTGTTGTAATCTTCTTGTAATGATTTGTCATCCCTAACTGTGCTCAACTGACTCACCTAGGACATCATTGCAAACATAGAAAATGAGCTTCCCAGGGCCCCTCCTTCCAAACATATAGTACATGGAGTCTCCTCACCCATTCCAAGAGCTCGTACAAAATTGACAATGGAATGATGAGCTAAGACTCCATTTGTTCAACCTGCCTGGTTCAAACCAATGATAGGGTACTTAACAAAAGAATTAACAAACTAGTTGGAATGCTTCAAAACTCAAAAAAAACACAACACAGAATAAAAAAACAGCTTGTACTAACTTTTCCAATAGACACTGCGAGCTATCTAATCCATTAATCAACTGAAAACAAAGAAACAAAAAAACTCAAGAATTCACTAAAACCGTGTTACTCTACAAATCTTCTTAATTCCAAATGTTTTTCCCCCCAACCTTTTGCACAGATCGATGGAGGCCTCTTATAGTTGATCTGATGCCTAATTCAATGGTTTCATATAGTTACATAACCATCTTACTCGAAAATGCTCCCTTGCACAAATGTTGTCAATGTTGTGAATGACAACATTGACAACTTGTTACAACCATTGGGATTTTGGTTCAAAACTTATTGTTCAAACACCATAAGACCCTAACCATGACTTAGTTAGGCTATTTAGACCTCACATAGGCCACTTCTACACTTCTTTTCCCAATTTGACCCCTAAATGCTTCATTCCCACTTTTGCCACAATATTGGTAACTTGGGTACAAATTGGCACTTGCCTTCACAAAGGTCACACATGAGGACATCTCATAGTGATCGATTGTCCCTTGTGTAATTGCCACTTGAATGTATTGCTATTGAACCACATTAATGCTTTTCTTCTTCAACAAATGAGGACAGTCACTCTAAAGACAACATGATAATGTACACTCACTGTAAGGACAGTCACAAATGAGGACATCTCACAGTGACTGTCCCTTGTGTAATTGCCGATTGAATGTATTGCTATTGAACCACATTAATGCTTTTCTTCTTCAACAAATGAGGACAGTCACTCTAAAGACAACATGATAATGTACACTCACTGTAAGGATAGTCACAAATGAGGACATCTCACAGTGACTGTCCCTTGTGTAATTGCTGCTTGAATTACACAAGGGACAGTCATTGTGAGATGTCCTCATTTGTGACAAGGACAGTCACACATGAGGACATCTCACAGTGATTGTCCCTTGTGTAATTTCCACTTGAATGTATTGCTATTGAACCACATTAATGCTTTTCTTCTTCAACAAATGAGGATAGTCACTCTAAAGACAACATGATAATGTACACTCACTGTAAGGACAGTCACAAATGAGGACATCTCACAGTGACTGTCCCTTGTGTAATTTCCACTTGAATTACATAAGGGACAGTCATTGTGAGATGTCCTCATTTGTGACAAGGATAGTCACACATGAGGACATCTCATAGTGATTGTCCCTTGTGTAATTGTCACTTGAATGTATTGCTATTGAACCACATTAATGCTTTTCTTCTTCAACAAATGAGGACAGTCACTCTAAAGACACCATGATAATGTACACTCACTGTAAGGACAGTCACAAATGAGGACATCTCACAGTGACTGTCCCTTGTGTAATTGCCGCTTGAATTACACAAGGGACAGTCATTGTGAGATGTCCTCATTTGTGACAAGGACAGTCACACATGAGGACATCTCACAGTGATTGTCTGTAATGTCCCCTTTTTGGCTAACTTGGAAAACAGGAACAATTACTCCACTTCTCAGACTTACTCTATCAGATACTTACAATTAAACTAAGTAATGGAGGTTACTTAAGATATCAACCGCTATTTCAGATTCAATCACAATATGTGTGCAAGATGATATTGATACCAATATGTTTAATAGCACTGTCGGATATAATGATATGAAATATGCTATGAATATGATGTTTCCTATCACTTATAGTGATAGTATAATGATGCTATGTCTGATATAAACAATATCGATATACAATCAATAAGTATTGCTTACAGCAATGTATTTGTTGTGTCTGATATGATGATGTAATTATGCAAATGTGTAATATCGCTATGAGTGATATGTTGCTATTTCAGATTCTGAATTATATGCTTGCAACTTCAAATATTGATGCTGTTTCTGACTATCCTTTCTATCTGTGCAATCATGGTGTTGTCTCTGATCTGCAATGATAAACTTGAAACCAAACTGCCAAAGGCAAATGCTCTATTGAGTATATCCAAATATGGATAAGTAAATAAAGTTCTACTGATGCCTTGAGTGACTGATGAGAATGCATTCTTATATTGTCTTTAACAAATGAAGAGATGCTATGAATGAGACGTGTCTTGTTTCTTCCTCCATGTCCCTTTGTTAATCACACCTTTCCATAATCCGACAGTTCACATAATATTATTTCATTATTTTCTGATCATAGATAACTCCCAGATTGACTCAATATCAAATCTTTTTATGAAGGTAATCTTCCCTAATTGGTAGTGCAACCAGTAGTTAACATCCATTGTGTTTGTATTAGTTTGGTCTAACTATCATTAGTATTTAGTCAATCGATATTAACTCTTGCCTTATCCCATATTGTTATGATTATATCCAATCTTTCTACTCTGATATAAGTCGATATCATTTTCTGATAATTGTCCATTTATTGGTTGATTGCTGGTAATGGAGTTTGATCTTCAAATTGACTTCCATTCCTGTTAATACTTAAGGATACATTGTACTTATTATCCATGACTGATGCCTCATTCATCAATAGCTTGTGATATAATCACTGATGCTTTTGTGTTTCTACAAGATGTGGTTTATCTCAGACAATTGATAATCTTTCAATCCTTTAGTCGATATCCTCCTATGTGGTGTCTATTGATATAGATAGTAGAATTCAATCTAGTTTATGTTATTGTCATGATAACATAGGAAGTGATGGTGCATATTTGCTAGCGGGTCTTCATGTTTGATATTGCTTTATCGGATATGTCATTGTCTAAACTTGTGCAATTAATGATTATTTATAATATATGAATGGTTATCCTTCTTGCTTATCAATACATCTTCTGAAACACATAGCGACCTATCCCTTATTCATATCATGTTGATCTTGACTTCATAGTATTTGGTTCATTAATCATCCTCTCATGGTATCGATGTGTAATGACTAGTGATTGTTGTATCACTTCTTCATTCCTCATCGTGATAGATAATGCAGATGTTTAATGTAGATGTATATCGATTACAGATATTCGATATTGCTTTAAACGTTATTATTATTATTAATGTTATTGTTATTATTAAATATTATAATTAATGATGCTAGTAATATTAATAATATTATAATAAATATTATTATAGTGATAACATATTGTTTTATATTGAGAGGTTTATTAATATTATTTATATATTAAAATTATTATATCAATAATTGATTTAATATTATTACTTAATATATTATTATAATATAATATATATAATTTATTAATAATTATTTATTATTAATTTATATTATAATTATAATCATAATTATATTATTTATTAATATTTTAATATTATTTAATTAACATATTACTTATTATGCTAACTATATATTATTATTATCTTTTGATAATAATTATATATTATTGTTATATACCGTTAATAATAGATTATTATATATCATCTAATCATTTTATTATTATACTAAGTTCAATATGTCACGGCTCATGACATTGTCCCTTGTGTAATTGCCACTTGAATGTATTGCTATTGAACCACATTAATGCTTTTCTTCTTCAACAAATGAGGACAATCACTCTAAAGACAACATGATAATGTACACTCATTGTAAGGACAGTCACAAATGAGGACATCTCACAGTGACTGTCCCTTGTGTAATTGCCACTTGAATTACACAAGGGACAGTCATTGTGAGATGTCCTCATTTGTGACAAGGACAGTCACACATGAGGACATCTCACAGTGATTGTCCCTTGTGTAATTGCCACTTGAATGTATTGCTATTGAACCACATTAATGCTTTTCTTCTTCAACAAATGAGGACAGTCACTCTAAAGACACCATGATAATGTACACTCACTGTAAGGACAGTCACAAATGAGGACATCTCATAGTGACTGTCCCTTGTGTAATTGCCACTTGAATGTATTGCTATTCAGCCACATTAATGCTTTTCTTCTTCAACAAATGAGGATAGTCACTCTAAGGACAACATGATAATGTACACTCACTGTAAGTGTACATTATCATGTTGTATTACAAATGGACCTTATGTTGGTCGGGATATAAGTGCAAAAAAAAAAAGGAACGTTGTCATTTGTGTTTTCAACAGCGCCGAGAGAGATTCCCTCCGTGAAATCAAGCGGGTTATCATTTGTGTTTTGAACAAAGCGGGTTGTCATTTGTGTTTTGAACAGCACCGAGAGAGATTCCCTCCGTGAAATCAAGCGGGTTGTCATTTGTGTTTTCAACAGCGCCGAGAGAGATTCCCTCCGCAAAATCACAACTACAATTTCTGAGTACGTTGGGTTTATTTTTCTTTTGTCATTATTATTTAATCTGGTATTCAGCTGTTAGAGAGCTAAAATACCCAGAAATGAGGACATATCTGTGTTGAATTTATTGTTAGCGGCTTTGGTTATTTAGAATGCTTCCCCACAATACTTAATTACACAAGGGACAGTCACTGTGAGATGTCCTCATTTGTGACAAGGACAATCACACATGAGGACATCTCACAGTGACTGTCCCTTGTGTAATTGCCACTTGAATGTATTGCTATTCAACCACATTTATGGGCCCGTTTGGACCATGACACACAGTAGCATCTACAGAGAAGAATATCCTAGGTGTAACAAGTTGTAAGAATATACCAACAGTTCTAAGAAGTTCCCTAGCACGTAGTAGCATCTACAGAGAAGAATATACAACATGAGGGCAGCCACTGTAAAGACAACATGATAATGTACACTCATTGTATGTGTACATTATCATGTTGTCTTTACAGTGACTGACCTCATTCAAGTGGCAATTACACAAGGGACAGTCACTGTGAGATGTCCTCATTTGTGACAAGGACAGTCACACATGAGGATATCTCACAGTGACTGTCCCTTGTGTAATTGCCACTTGAATGTATTGCTATTCAACCACATTTATGGGCCCGTTTGGACCACGGCACACAGTAGCATCTACAGAGAAGAATATCCCAGGTGTAACAAGTTGTAAGAATATACCAACAGTTCTAAGAAGTTCCCTAGCACATAGTAGCATCTTCTAATTGTCTATACCACTTCACAAGGTATTGTTTGCACACATTGTTTTTGGTTCTTTTGATGACCCTTGTTTTGAAATTGCTATTAGGCCTTGTAGCTTATATGTTTTGATTGCTGGAGAGCTTCTAAAGCTAAGCAAGAAGACCATTGCACGAGTTATAGCCACGCGCTCAGGTTTGAAAATTGTATATTTTTTAATCTAATGTATATTTTAACTAGACTTTTAGCTTATTTTTGCTATATATTTTAATCTAAAGGGAATCATGGATGTGAACTTGAAAGAATTTTGTACTTAGTTCTTATGAAGAGAATAGTAGTAGTTTACGGTCTAATATCAAATAGAGTTTTCCAATTACAGAAAGTTAATGAATTCTAATAGCTTATATGTTTTGATTGCTGGAGAGCTTCTAGAGCTAAGCAAGAAGACCATTGCATGAGTTATAGCCGCGCGCTCAGGTTTGAAAATTGTATATATTTTAATCTAATGTATATTTTAATCCTTTTGCCATGTCATGTAATATGTCTTGCCTTGTAGCTTATATGTTTTGAAATTGCTGTTAGGCCTTGTAGCTTATATGTTTTGATTGCTAGAGAGCTTCTAGAGCTAAGCAAGAAGACCATTGCACTAGTCGTAGCCGCGCGCTCAGGCATGAAAATTGTATATTTTTTAATCTAATGTATATTTTAAGTAGACTTTTAAAATATTAAAGGATTTAACTAGGTCTAAGAAGATTTGTGTACTTTTGACAATTTTGCTTAGTCACTGAAAGTTGTAGACCGAAGTTTTCATAGCCCAATTTTTGCTTCTTGCGAAGAACGATCATGTCAGATAATATAAGTGAAGAAAAAAATAGGGAGACAATCACTAGATTGTGGTCTAACTTGAAAAGAAAAGGTGATGGAAAATGTTATTGTCCCTACAAAATTTGTAAGGGCTTAAACCGTAGAAGACTGCTAATCAAAACAGTTAAGAGACATTGTAGGGAGAATGGTCACATTGAAGGGGGGCATGACTATCATCCACTGGTAAGTTGTTCATTATATCATTTTAACAATTTATATACATATGAAATCACTTGATGATGAGTTGAAGATCATGGTTTATTTATGTTAATCAATTTTATATAGGTTGATCTCCCCAGGGAAGTACATGATATGGAGGAACATGGGGGTGCGAATATCCAAGGTGAAGATAATGATCCCATGGAAGATGACGATCATGCACCAGAAAACACAATTGAAGATGATGGTATAAATACATTGATCCATGACACATTTAGTGATAGCCTCGATGTACCTCTACTTGAGAAGGCATACGAGCCCCTATACAAAGACTCCCAAACAACTCTTCTCTCTGCTGTATTGTTGTTGTTGAACTTGAAGGTTATGAATGGTTTATCCAACATAACAATGTCACGTATGTTAAGTTATGTCATATATGTCTTTATAGTTAACAAAGGGTGAATAATGTACCACTAATATTGTTTATATTAACAACTTATATTTTTTGCTGTAGATTGATAGGCGAGTTTTTGTTACCACCATCAAATATTCTACCTCGCTCATATCGAGAATTATCTACTATTATGAAAGATATTGGAATGGAGTATCAAGCAATACATGCTTGTCCCAATGATCATATTATATATTATAAAGAACATGAATTTGCAACACAATGCCCTGTATGTCATACGAGTAGATATCGAACAGATCGAATAACAAAAAAGGTGCCTCACAAGGTTCTTCGTTACATCCCCATTATTCCACGGATGCGACAATTATTTAGGTGTACTAGCTTGGCACAATTTATGGATTACCATGCACGCAATAGAAGTCGAGATGACATTATTCGAATCCCTGCGGATGGTTCGACATTTATGCACATAGAGGAAAAGTGGCAATACTTCAAAGAAGAACCTCGTAATCTCAGGCTTTCATTGGCAGCGGATGGTGTCAATCCATTTGGAGAGATGAGATCTGTTTGCTCGGTGTGGCCTATTTTTGTTATCAACAATAACATTCCTCCGTGGATGTCAATAAAGAGGGAGCACATTATGTTGGCAATGATTGTTCCAGGTATTTTATCATTTGATAGTTATTAATTTACATGTACTTACAAATCTTACAGTAAAATGGTCACAATAATTATGTAATGTTACTGTTCATTCAAGTAGGTAAATATCAAGTTAAAGATATGAATGTATATATTGAGCCTCTTATTGATGAGTTGGTGGAGTTATGGAACGGTGTCACTATGTATGACGTGTCTAGACCAATAGGACAAAGACAATTTCAATTCCATGCAATACTTGTATGGACAATACATGATGCCCCAGGGCTAACACATTTTTGTGGTATGTTATAGTGAATTCAAGTTGCGCATGATAATTCTAATTATAAAAATCAACATATTTAATAATCCAATTATATCATTATCTTGTAGGTCTTCAAACAAAGGGAAAATTTGCATGTCCAGTTTGTGGTCCAAAGATGAAATCTTGTCATTCAAAAAGTTTAGGAAAGCATGTGTTTGATGAGTACATACACTTCCTCCACAGGAATCATAAGCATCGAAGTATGGAAAAACATCTTTTCAATGGGAAAGAAGAGACTACATCAAAGCCACGAAGAATGACACCTCACCTATGGAAGTTGGAATATAATAGAATTAATCGTCGAGGTAATGTCATTCCACTTAATGGTTTATGTTTGTAATTTATATATTTCTATTGTGATTTTTGTTTACTAATTATGTAATTGATGATCGTGAAGGTCGTTAAGGCACTACTGACAAACTTCCAAAGGGACTAAAAAGCTATCCCAGATAATTTAGTAGGTTGCCCTACTACGAGGACCTACAAATTGTGCATTTGTTTGATCTTATGCATGTTGGAAAGAATATAACAGAGACATTGTGGAAAATACTGGATGGAAGGCGTGACAAAGAAAAAATTGTCAAAATTTGTAATGACATTCATGAATCCAATCATGCACTGAAGAATTTCATTCACTCAAATAGCAATAGAGATCAGATTAATATAAGTGCCCTTCCTTGGTTATTAACGGAGTAGCAAAGTGATGCCATAAAAGAAGTCATACGAAAAATTTGATTTCCCACAGGATTTGCTGGGAACATAAGCAATCTCATATCAAAGAAAAGTGAATTTGGGCCAGGGCTCAAAATGCATGATTGGCATACTTTCATCAAGGTAAGTTATGTTCTTCTCTATTTACAATATATTCATAAACTACGTGTACTATTCATTATGTTATGTTAGAAAATAATGAAATGATTGGTTTATAATTACTGCAGTACGTGCTACCTCTATCTCTCCCAGAGCACTTCAACAATAACATCAAACAAGTGATATATGATCTTGGAAAATACATGAGGTAAGCAGTAATATCTGTTCAATTTGTTGTATATATTTATTATATTCGCGATTTGTTTTTCTTGCTATGTAATCTATTGTATATTATTTTGTAAAGTCTCGTATTTATATATTTTTTGTGACTTGAATCTCTTAATGTAGGTGGTTGTCATCTAAAGAAATCCATAAAGAAGATATAAACTATTGGAAGAGAAGAATTCCTCATTTACTGTGTGAAATGCAAAAGTGTCTACCTCCAACTTTTTTCAATGCACAAGAACACTACCTCATACACCAAGTTGAGGAGATTGAATTGTGTGGACTTGCACACACTAGGTCAATGTGGATGGTTGAGAGGCACTTGAAATCTTTGAAGGCTTTGGTTCGACAAAGAGCACATCCTGAGGGTTCTATGGTAGAGGGATACATGGTATACCAGACTATGGTGTACATTACTGAATATCTTCCTAAGTTTGCTTCAAATATCCATGTAGATCGCATTTGGGATCTCGACCCTTTTAAAAAATTCAAAGGGGAGTACTTGATGGGGAAAGGTAGATTGAGGAAAGTGACAGGTAATAAATTATAAGATGTTATTGTAATAAATTATTTCTTAATCTTCAAAATAAATTGGTTGTAAGTCGTCTATTTTTTTTTTGTACAGTTGCTCGAGAGTGGGATGCACTACATTTGTATATTGCAAAAAATCTTGATTGGATGACGGTATGGATTGAACGATGTCAACATTCTGGTCACACATTAACATGGGAAGGTGTATCTTCATTGGTTAAAGAAGCTCATCGTAATGGAGATTCTAATGTTATGCAAAGGGAAATAGATTTAGCATATGGTTTAAGAGATTTCCAGGTACGTACAAAATTATTAATCACCCGTATGTTTATCAACTCACGATATAATAATTTTGACATGTTTCACATATTATTGCAGGTTAAACACCACAAGGGTATGTTCTGTAATGGTCAAAAATTTTGCGTCAAAGTGTTGGATGACACGAAGAAAACTTGTGATTCTGGAATAACTGCAGTCTTTCAAGTGACTAATATTTCATCTAGAAATGACTTAGATCCTCAAGAGTCTAAAAATCAATACTATGGCATTTTGGATGATATACTTGAGTGCGACTTTAGTTCCTTCAAATTAGTACTCTTCGTTGTCAAATGGTACAGGCTACGACTTAATCCACATGATCCTAATAGAACTGTTATTGAACATGATAATGGATTTACAATGGTTAATACAAGGTCGTTTGAGCCAGTTGGGGATGAGCCCTATGTTCTTCCAAGCCAATGTGAGCAGGTATTTTACTCAGAGGTTTCACATAAACCGGGTTGGTCATTTGTTGTTAGACATGAACCGAGAGGAAGGCCGATAAAGTATAATGCGATGGAAGAAGAAGATACCGAAGAAGTAGAAGATGATGTAGATGATGATCACGATCGACAATTATTGGATGATGTTCCTGAGACAAATTTTCATGAAGAAGAAGAAGAAGATGATGACGATGATGCTGCTACTGATGATGATGATGAAGATGATGTTGATGTTGATGATGATGATGTTGATGATGACGACAATGACGACAACGACGACGACGACGACGACGACGATGATGATGATGATGATGATGATGATGATGATGATGATGATGATGATGATGATGATGATGATGATGAGGATGATGATGATGAAATTTAAAGGTATGCCATCAATCCTTAATGTATTTAATATTCATTTCTTGATAGAAATATATTTGTCTTAAATGGTTACATAGTTTATTCATTATCTATTTAAAAGCTACAAGTTTCAACTACAAACAAGGCTACTATCATGGGGGTGGTACATACTATTAAACCAACTTCTAATCAATGACTCCAACATACCATTTAGTTATTAAATTTTTGGCTAACATTTTTATACTTGATCTTTGACACAGGGGCACAATATGGAGCAACCGCCCGAAGGTGATGGTGACGATATTCCTAGCTCATCTACACATGAGCAGGTAAAACTCATTGTAATTGTGCAAACTAGATAGAAGCAAAATGTTATTTTTTTTAATGTTATTTTCTTCATTGTTTTGGAGTAATTTTGATAATACTAATACTATTGTTGTCACAGAGGGCCGGTGGTCGGAGAGAGGGAAAGCAACCTGCAGTCCCTCAGGAGTCCCCCCTTGTGGACCCTTTTTTTTATTGATTTAGCAGAGACCGATGACCCGATCGGTTCCATTAAAAAGCTGCTAAAGAAAATTGGGAAAGAACTTCTACGTTTGGTATCCATACATCCTCAGACTCAGGAAATAAAAGACAGGGCAGCTGAGTTGTTGCGCACTTCTGAAAACTTTAAAGTATTAATGAAATTTTTAATTATTACAAGAGTTCAATAATGGTTTTTATGTTATGCTCTTTTATGACATTAATTAAAATATGGATGCATTGTCTTTACAGAGTTATTTGAGTAATTTTGAACCCTATTCCCATGATGAGGCCGATACTGCAAGTGGTTCAGGTAGATCACATGTTCCATTCCCCACTTGTGTTTTCCACTGAATATATATAGGAATGATCATAATCATTGACAATACATGCTCGAACAATCTTTTTTTTTAATGCTCTAACAATCTTGTCCATGCTAGTCCACGCGTTCTATATTTATGCATGCTCTAAAAATTTTATTCTTCAGCTCCTTTCCATGATGATATGACAACGCCGCCTCCATCCAGGACAGCCACAAATGTCTTGCCGACTGCCATGTCAACAACACATAGCCTAAATGCACCAATTGTTGCACCATCTACTGGTACACAAATCCCTCTTTTTCTCTCTTTTGTTATGGGTTTAAGTGTTATGTGTTTACGATGTAGATCCCTTGATTGTTTTTGTGCCATGGGTGCTCTGCACCAATTTATTTCCCTTGAAGTATTATTTCTTGGAGGCATTTGATAATGGTTTTCATTTTTTGCAATAGGAGATGCAACAACTCCCGATGCAACATCATTTCCTGGATGTTCCCGTGTTCCTAGTACGGGAACGGTGAAGGATTGCGTATTGATCATCAGCGACGATGAAGGAATTCCCTTAAAAGTAGCCAAAGTTCCAGGTACTTTAAAGTTATTATTATTCTATAGTGATATAATAGTAATTTAGTTTTTTATCACTCTTCATCGACTAATGATCCCATGATTATTTTGTAGGGAATGATATTTTTTGGTGAAAACTTGGTGACGAGTGTTTGCGGATATTCGGGCCCACCCTACGTACATGGTGGAACATCATATCCTAACTAAAACCCCAAACCACTATTTTGATTTCATATCATTGCTAGAATAGTTTTCCTTTTCATCAATTTCTTGAACTATATTAAAGGTAGCTTCTCTTCATTTATGAGTCTAACATGTTTTTTTTTACTTAAAAGGTGGAATAACCAAGATAAAAAGTTGAAGGATGATCTTGTACATAGTATGACCCAACTTTTTGGACCTCGTGCATTCGAGAGAAACAAGCTCCTTGAAAAAGCTGGTTTGTGTTTGAAGTATATTAGGGACCAGTACAGGAAATATTTAGAGGTTAACCTAAGGCACGAGCGTCCGTCCTGTGTTCTTGAGGCTGAGTGGCAAGCTTTAATTTTGGATGGAAAGTATAAAGCCGACATGAAAAAAAGAATTACGCCAGTAGAGAGTAGAGCAAGGTATGTGATACTTTTGAGAATGTAATTATGTACTAATTAACCTCTAAATTTTTCCTGTAATTATGTACTAATTAACCTCTAAATTTTTCCTGTACTGGTCTCTAACATATTTCAAACTTTTCATAGATTGCTTGACACATCAAAGGAAACAAAGGCAAGATTAGAAAAGCACGGGACACACAAGCTCGGCTCTGGTGGTTTTTCCAAACTTCAAGCACGAGTTGTAAGTATTAGTAAATCAAAACTTGTATCAATTTTTTTATATATTGCAAGGAAATTTTTTTTGATCAAACAATGCAAGTAAAATTCACCATACCAAGCAAAAATGTAGGGGTCAGAGTTCAATAGATGCCTCACAGAAGAGGACAAGAGAATTGGCTTCCAACAAGGCTATAGAGCCGTGGCTGAACGGCTACGAGCTGAAATCAATGTGCATGGTTCAAATAATGATGCATCTGAGCCACAGGTAAATAAGCTAAATGAAATTTATTTCAAATTGAATACTTTACCAATTAGTCTATTTGATGTTAAGTTCTAATATAAAGTGAGTATATTTGTTTTAAGAAAGCAATGATAACAATGTGTAGGATATTGGAATGCAGCCTGACAATCCTTCTACACAATCTATGCATAATGAAGGTTCGCATGATGTGCATCCTAGTGGTGGAGGTATACATTTGCTATTAAAATTTTTATATGTAATTACAATTGATGTTTGGATTAATGTAACATTTTGTATAGCAACTATAGAGGATCGAGGGGTCGGTGCTCATGAGCATGTTGAGGTTGAGTCTAGACAAAATGATGTGGCCAGATCAGGTAATTAAAGAGCGCCACAGTTATGTTCTTTAAAATAATTAAATACTTGTAACAATTATAATTAAATATTTTAAATTTAACTCTTTTATTTGTTATTGTAGAGGACCCCCCTTTGCAGTAGCATAGGAATTTGAGATCATCAAGAACAGAGAACAAAACAACTGATGAGGGGGGTATTGATGATAACACTGATGCTCCTCTTAGAGCTTACATAGAAAAAAAAATTAGAAAGAGAAAAAAGAAATGATTGTCATCTAAATACCTTAATTGATAATGACTGAATTTTATGTCTCAATGAATTTAATTATGTGCTAATGAATGTTCATGAATTATGTGTTTATTTTCATATTGATGAATGTTGCGTGTTAACGAATCTAATGTGTTAATGAATGTTATCATGTGATATTGATTGAATGTTACATTTTATTAATAATTGAAAGAATGAATGAATGTTAGATGTTAACGGGGAATGTAGAGTGATGTTAGGGGGAGGGGGGTGGGGCCAAATGAGCTTCCACCTTCACGTGGTTGGCCCTGTTTAGTAGAGAATATTAAACTATATTCTTGAAACAAAGTGAAGCTCAATAAGATACTAAATGAGTCAAAATGGTTATCAAGGTCCTCTATCCATAAGATAATTGTAGTCAAAATGGTTATTAATAAGATACTTGTAGTCAAAATGGTTATCTAGGTCCTCTATCCATTCCATAAGTTCTTCACCATTCAAACTTCCTCCATAACAAGGAATGTGCTCTAGGTTAGTCATGAAGCCTAGTATGGACTCTCTGTCAGATAGAGCCACTATTTCAGAGCCTTTTCTGTGCATTTCCTTCAAGCACTGTACAGTGTACGGATGTGAAAGGGAGGGAAGACCAGTGTGGACATTAGAGTATTTATATCTTATGCTTTGAGAGTTTATTTGGTAGATTCAAGACACCTTATATCAAAGTTATTCCTTTTTCTTATCTGTTGTTCTGTCAAACCCTCATTTTTTGGGTTATTGCATTCAAATGGCCTTAACTTGCAAATAAACCATAGGATATCCTCTGTTCTTTGTAAAATGCAAGTTAAGGGGGTTTATTTTCATATTTTAAAAGCTTTGGAATAGGATACTAAGCTAGAGAATTTCGAGAGCAAGCCCTAGGTCAAGAATCTCAATGTTCTTGACTAGGAGTTGATGGATTATGCAAGATCAGAGGGTAGCGGCAAGTAAAGGACCTCAAACCTTGTTGAATCTAGATCTTTAGAGCATGGTGGACATCTTCAAACTCTGATCTTGGTTTCATGCACCCATTTTCAATGCCTTGTTTTGGAACCCACACCCAAAGGCATGCATTAGGTCTGCGGACTCAATAAGGACATTGATATGCTGGAGTGGAGTCAGGGTCTGGGAGTTGGAGGATTGTTAGAACATCAAAAAGGGTACTCAAAAAACATATAAGTTCATAAGGTCCTTTGTCAAATTGAAGAGTTATTGTTGTAGAACAGGTTTTGGAGACCTACTAGAGTCACTAGGTCTATTTGGAGCCGTTTGGACCACAACACACAGTAGCATCTACAGAGAAGAAGTTTGGTATGCAATGGTCTTGAAACCTCCTGAGAAATTCTTGGTATGCATTTGTGTGGTGCAAAAGCTTCGTTGAAAGAGAAAAAGAAGAAAAGAATAGAAATGATTTTTTTTCTTTTTATGTCATATACTGTAACCAGCTACTTATAACTTGCAAAAATTATTATAACCATTTGAAATTGAAACTTAGTTTAATGTGAAACTAAGAACTGCTTTATTAGAGCTTTCTGTGATTTAGATTCAGACATCAAGAACATTGTTTGCCTAATATTGTGATTAATGTTTATTTATTAATATCTCATACTGACAAACAATTGATAATTGTAGGGAAAACGTCATTGGGGGTCTTTGAGGATCCACTAGAAGCCAAGGAGAAAATGTATTCAAATGCTAAAGATGGTGTAACAGTCCTTACAGCTGTTGAACCTTGCTGTGTAGATCATCTCCGATTCTCCAAGTTCAATGGTACTGTGGTATTCCTTTGGATACTTCTAATGGTAAATTTCAGACATCAAGTTCTTTTCGTATGAAACTACTACATTTGTAATCTGTAGTTTTAAACTTTTAGTTTATAAATGTTCATCAGCTTTAGTTCGTATGCTGCCATTTCAAGTATGATTAATGAATTTACCTTTATCACAGGATGAAAGTGAGCAGTCAGCATACTGGTACGGAGCTGGCAGCATTGATATGGTGACTAGGGCATCGTTTAATGGTGGTATTGTGTTTTCCCGTATTTAGGGCATCAGCCTTTTGAAGCATTGCCTTCATCTTTCTTAAGTCTGAATTTTAAGTTTGTTTATCTCTCTCGGCGCTGTTGAAAATACAAATGACAATGTTCTTGTTTGTTTTGCCCTTATATCCCGATGTGATTTCGCGGAGGGTTACGACGCTGTTGAAAACACAAATGAAAACACAAATCCCTTGTGTAATTGCCACTTGAAGGAGGACAGTCACTGTAAAGACAACATGATAATGTACACTTACAGTGAGTGTACATTATCATGTTGTCTTTAGAGTGACTATCCTCATTTGTTGAAGAAGAAAATCATTAATGTGGCTGAATAGCAATACATTCAAGTGGCAATTACACAAGGGACAGTCACTGTGAGATGTCCTCATTTGTGACTGTCCTTACAGTGAGTGTACATTATCATGTTGTCTTTAGAGTGACTGTCCTCATTTGTTGAAGAAGAAAAGCATTAATGTGGTTCAATAGCAATACATTCAAGTGGCAATTACACAAGGGACAATCGATCACTGTGAGATGTCCTCATGTGTGACTATCCTTGTCACAAATGAGGACATCTCACAATGACTGTCCCTTCTGTAATTGCCACTTGAATGAGGACAGTCACTGTAAAGACAACATGATAATGTACACATACAATGAGTGTACATTATCATGTTGTCTTTACAGTGGCTGCCCTCATGTTGTATATTCTTCTCTGTAGATGCTACTATGTGCTAGGGAACTTCTTAGAACTGTTGGTATATTCTTACAACTTGTTACACCTGGGATATTCTTCTCTGTAGATGGTACTGTGTGTTGTGGTCCAAACGGGCCCATAAATGTGGTTGAATAGCAATACATTCAAGTGGCAATTACATAAGGGACAGTCACTGTGAGATGTCCTCATGTGTGACTGTCCTTGTCACAAATGAGGACATCTCACAGTGATTGTCCCATTGTGTAATTGCCACTTGAATGAGGACAGTCACTGTAAAGACAACATGATAATGTACACAAGTACCATGAAGGTAGTTGCAAGTTAGGGCTGTTTCATTGCATACCCAAAACAATGAAGATGTTACGGTCCACAAAATGTTTGTGCTTGAAAGATGAACAAATAAAATTAAACTTCTAAATAACCAAAGCCGCTAACAATAAATTCAACACAGATATGTCCTCATTTTTGGGTATTTTAGCTCTGTAACAGCTGAATACCAGATTACATAATAATGACAAAAGAAAAATAAACCCAACGTACTCAGAAATTGTAGCTGTGATTTCGCGGAGGGAATCTCTCTCGGCACTGTTGAAAATACAAATGACAACGTTTCTCTACATTATCATGTTGCCTTTACAGTGACTATCCCTTGTGTAATTGCCACTTGAAGGAGGACAGTCACTGTAAAGACAACATGATAATGTACACTTACAGCCCGTGTACATTATCATGTTGTCTTTAGAGTGACTATCCTCATTTGTTGAAGAAGAAAAGCATTAATGTGGCTGAATAGCAATACATTCAAGTGGCAATCACACAAGGGACAGTCACTGTGAGATGTCCTCATTTGTGACTGTCCTTACAGTGAGTGTACATTATCATGTTGTCTTTAGAGTGACTGTCCTCATTTGTTGAAGAAGAAAAGCATTAATGTGGTTCAATAGCAATACATTCAAGTGGCAATTACACAAGGGACAATCGATCACTGTGAGATGTCCTCATGTGTGACTATCCTTGTCACAAATGAGGACATCTCACAATGACTGTCCCTTCTGTAATTGCCACTTGAATGAGGACAGTCACTGTAAAGACAACATGATAATGTACACATACAATGAGTGTACATTATCATGTTGTCTTTACAGTGGCTGCCCTCATGTTGTATATTCTTCTCTGTAGATGCTACTATGTGCTAGGGAACTTCTTAGAACTGTTGGTATATTCTTACAACTTGTTACACCTGGGATATTCTTCTCTGTAGATGCTATTGTGTGCCGTGGTCCAAACAGGCCCATAAATGTGGTTGAATAGAAATACATTCAAGTGGCAATTACACAAGGGATAGTCACTGTGAGATGTCCTCATGTGTGACTGTCCTTGTCACAAATGAGGACATCTCACAGTGACTGTCCCTTGTGTAATTGCCACTTGAAGGAAAAAAGCATTAATGTGGTTCAATAGCAATGTATTCTAGTGGAAATTACACAAGGGATAATCACTCTGAGATTTCCTCATTTGTGACTATCCTTACAGTGAGTGTACATTATCATGTTGTCTTTACAGTGACTGTCCTCATTTGTTGAAGGAAAAAAGCATTAATGTGGTTCAATAGTGATGCAGAGTAGGCAGGGCTTTTAGAATATACAAATATACATCCTTAACTCTCATTCCACCAAGGAAGAAGGAATTCCAATGGTTGAAACGTGAGTTAAGGTCTTTACATCAGTCAAACCCTGAAAATGAGGGTTTGTAAACAATGCACAGAAAATTTGAAATAACTTAGATATAAAACAAAGAGAATCAATCAAACCAACTTCCAAAGCATCAGATGTCACTATTACAACTTCCAGGCAAATTTTATCATCCAACCACCATCCGTACAGCTGTACAGAGTTCATTTTTCACCAGAAATACACTAAAACAGGGTTATTTTTATTTTTTATGAAAGCAAAATGATTACAATACTGGTTCTCTATCTGTCTTCGACCATTTGAAGCCTAAAATAGGCTCTCCAAATGTTGGTTCAACCATCTAGGTGGTTAGAACAGTTTATCCAACAAATGTCAACTTTGCTAAGCAACTTTTAAAGTTGCATTACAACTTTGCAAACAACTTTGCCGAGAAGGTTAAAAATGTGTTGTGAAACTTTAGGAACCTTATTAAAGTTATTTTGGACCTTCAAACTTCTTAACAACATCTAAAAGACACCTAATAAACACTTACTATGCTCATTTCATCCAAGGACTCAAAAGATGCCCAAGGTTTATAAGTCACCAAGGGGTCTTGTGTCCAACAAGTGGATGTTTATAAGGAGATAAAATCAATCCTTAATATTTATTACAAACCAAGAAAACATCTAAAACTCCTATTCTAATTTATTGTCATTCAAAAAGACTCTGATTTGTCAATCAAAAGGACCTTTCACCAGTCAATCCTTCAAAGCTCCAAGGTGAAAATCTTATGTTCCAATTGATAGGATTTGACTCCTTGGCTTCATGGCAACTTCCTTCAATCATGGTGTCTTTGGCTTGCATTAGGGATGCCCCTGCATCAAATAGCAATGCATTCAAGTGGCAATTACACAAGGGACAGTACATGCCCATTAAAGTTGGTGTTTTGTTATCCAGCATGACAATGGAGACAACATACTCTGTGTCAATTTTACTGATCAAATTTCCCTCCGCCAGGCAAAGCTACAATCTGGGTATGATAAGGTGAAATTTTTTAGTCCTTTTGGGTATGATAATAGTTCCAGTTTCCAATAAGATTGTTCATTTTTATAATCTAGCTTCAATTTCTCTTGTGAAAATCTTTTTTTCATTTTATGGGTGGTAAAATATAATTATTATGCTAGAGGTGTGTACTTATGGATGATAATGAAACAAAATGATAAGATTTAAGACTCTTGTTTTTTTTTTAAATAGCAATTTAAGTTTCCTTCTATTATAAATTACTGTTTTTCTATTTTTTAATGTATCTTTCCAGATCTTTTATATCAATTTTATTTATGAAATATAAATATATTAATAATGTTTTAGTGTTTTTAGGATTAGTTTATATCAATTCTATGTATCATCATTCGTCATTCAATTGTCAGTATTATTAATTTAGACTGTGCAATTGTAGAACTACTCGAATATGGGTTGGATGGATACTCAAGCAGGGGAACCCTCCTCAAATATCTCAAGCAGTGAACTTGGAAAAATGTGTCCTGAAGGAACCCTTTCCATCAGAGAGATAAAAGTACAAACAAGTAAAAGAAGCAGGCTCTACAAATATGTTTTTGAGAAGAAAAATGATAGATTATTCGAGTATGGTTCATGAGGTATATCTAAAAAGACATTTTTTTTCTTATTATAATAAAAGAGGAAGTTGTGAATGTCAAAGTTGAGTGAAACAAAAATTATTTTCATCAAATTTTGTTAGGCTTGCTTTTGGGAATAGTTTCTTACAATATTGCTATTAAGATTTTTATTGTGTAGTTTTTAGATTAGGTTTATAAAATTATATTTCATGAGTAGTGATTCATATTAATCAATTAACGATACTTTTGGAAGGTATTTTCAATGTGTCAAATTTTGATATTTTTACAAGAATTAGATTGTGTAATTTTTTTAATTAAAGTCATTGACTCATATTTCATAAATAATAGTTCTCATGAATCCATCTCTTATAAGATTGAATAGTCTATTTAGGAAGTATTTCTGATAGTATGTCAAATTATGATATTACTATTACCATTAGATTGCATGGCTTTGAAGTCAACCTCGTTGACCCATATTCTTCTCTGTAGATGCTACTATGTGCTAGGGAACTTCTTAGAACTGTTGGTATATTCTTACAACTTGTTACACCTGGGATATTCTTCTCTGTAGATGCTACTATGTGCCGCGGTCCAAACGGGCCCATAAATGTGGTTGAACAGCAATACATTCAAGTGGCAATTACACAAGGGATAGTCACTGTGAGATGTCCTCATGTGTGACTGTCCTTGTCACAAATGAGGACATCTCACAGTGACTGTCCCTTCTGTAATTTCCACTTGAATGAGGACAGTCACTGTAAAGACAACATGATAATGTACACATATAATGAGTGTACATTATCATGTTGTCTTTATAGTGGCTGCCCTCATGTTGTATATTCTTCTCTGTAGATGCTACTATGTGCTAGGGAACTTCTTAGAACTGTTGGTATATTCTTACAACTTGTTACACTTGGGATATTCTTCTCTGTAGATGCTATTGTGTGTTGTGGTCCAAATGGGCCCATAAATGTGGTTGAATAGCAATACATTCAAGTGGCAATTACACAAGGGACAGTCACTGTGAGATGTCCTCATGTGTGACTGTCCTTGTCACAAATGAGGACATCTCATAGTGACTGTCCCTTGTGTAATTGCCACTTGAATGAGGACAGTCACTGTAAAGACAACATGATAATGTACACAAGTACCGTGAAGGTAGTTGCAAGTTAGGGCTGTTTCATTGCATACCCGAACAATGAAGATGTTACGGTCCACAAAACGTTTGTGCTTGAAAGATGAACAAATAAAATTAAACTTCTAAATAACCAAAGCCGCTAACAATAAATTCAACACAGATATGTCCTCATTTTTGGGTATTTTAGCTCTGTAACAGCTGAATACCAGATTACATAATAATGACAAAAGAAAAATAAACCCAACGTACTCAGAAATTGTAGCTATGATTTCGCGGAGGGAATCTCTCTCGGCACTGTTGAAAATACAAATGACAACGTTTCTCTACATTATCATGTTGCCTTTACAGTGACTGTCCCTTGTGTAATTGCCACTTGAAGGAGGACAGTCACTGTAAAGACAACATGATAATGTACACTTACAGCCCGTGTACATTATCATGTTGTCTTTAGAGTGACTATCCTCTTTTGTTGAAGAAGAAAAGCATTAATGTGGCTGAATAGCAATACATTCAAGTGGAAATTACACAAGGGACAGTCACTGTGAGATGTCCTCATTTGTGACTATCCTTACAGTGAGTGTACATTATCATGTTGTCTTTATAGTGACTGTCCTCATTTGTTGAAGGAAAAAAGCATTAATGTGGTTCATTAGCAATGTATTCCCAGCATCTGTACCTGCATCTCTCTTATATACTACAAGTTGCTTGCCATCAGAAATTGCAGTTCCCTCACGTGACATTGATGGTGAAGTGTTCTTTTCAAAACCATCATCTGTGGTTACCAATGCTCCTGTTTTAGGCAATAAGTTTGTTGCATTCCATGAGCCATTGGTCAAGTTTCTTCTACGAGCTTCTGATGCCTCAAAATCTAAGCAGTGCCTACGCATGCCTCGTTGTGGTTGATTATCATTCTGTACATGAATTATAATGAGTAATCAGTTTTGGGCCTTGGAATCTTGTATGTAACATGCACAGGCATTTCATGGCTAAATGAATCTATTTTAAAAGCATCAACTTTTCTTACATGATGCTGGATACATAAGTAGAATAAGCGTATATCAAATTGCAAGCAATCAGAACTCCACAATGACATATTATTTAGAGTACTCTTCAGTTTAAGTAATAATGCATATATTGACACTGTAAAGACAACATGATAATGTACACTCACTGTAAAGACAACATGATAATGTACACTCACTGTAAGGACAGTCACAAATGAGGACATCTCATAGTGACTGTCCCTAGTGTAATTGCCACTTGAATGTATTGCTATTCAGCCACATTAATGCTTTTCTTCTTCAACAAATGAGGATAGTCACTGTAAAGACAACATGATAATGTACATTATCATGTTGTCTTTACAGTGACTATCCTCATTTGTTGAAGAAGAAAAGCATTAATGTGGCTGAATAGCAATACATTCAAGTGGCAATTACACTAGGGACAGTCACTGTGAGATGTCCTCATTTGTGACTGTCCTTACAGTGAGTGTACATTATCATGTTGTCTTTACAGTGGCTATCCTCATTTGTTGAAAGAAAAAAGCATTAATGTGGTTCATTAGCAATGTATTAAATAATTTTTTTTTTTTTAATCCACCCATGGGCGTCGCAATTGCGATGGGAACCCGTCGTAATGCGATGCAGGTGCCCGTCGCAATTGCTTGGGAGGCCCGTCGTGATTGCGACAGCCCTCCGAAGCCATGCGACGGGGGGGCGACACCCATGCCGCTAACAAATCTTAGCCACATTGCGACGGGCTATGTGTCGCAATTGCGACGGCTACCCATAGACGTCGTAATTTGCGACTAAAAAATAGCGACGTCTATGAGTGTTGCTATTGCGACACATAGCCGTCGTAATTGCGACACATAGCCATCGCAAAATGCCCCCAAATGTATTAGTGCATCATGGTGATTGGAGACCTAAATCCATTCCAATATTGTAATAACATTAAACCCATAAATGACTCATTGGTCCCTAACAATGTAGAAGGCTCTATATCGACAAAGATAGAACAAGGACAATGTTTGAAGGACTTTTCATCCTTAAAAGGAAAAGAATAGATAGAGGAAGAAGATATTGTTGTTGAAAGCCACCAAATTCCCACTAACTTAGCTACATCGACTAAGGGAAAAGAGAAATTTAGTGAGGAAAGTGCTAAAGAGGAAGAAGAAAACCAAGCAAAATCTACTCAAATACATACCAAGGAGGCCCATTACAAAAAAATGGACACCATGATGAAGAACTTCAAAAAATAATGCAAAATCAAATAGAATGGTGTGGGAGAATATTCTTTATCTATGATGGATCTACCTTTATCTCCAAAGTCCCATGGGAAACCCTCTAGCTTACATCCACCTCAAAAATACAATGACCATTTTATAAGGGCTAGTACTTCTTCATCCATAGATGAAGAGGATAATAAAACTCTCAAATGGCTATATAAAGATGATGAGTCAAGTACTCATGAGAAATGAATCCAAAACATTAGTATCCCTACTCATCAATATGGAAAAGGTTTTCAAATTTTGCAAAAGATGGGTTATAAAGGACAATGACCTTTGGGTAAAAGAAATGAAGGGTTGATTGAGACAATAGAAATGTCTTGGATGGATAGAAAGGAGAAATTGGGATTGGGGTATCTTGAACAAGGATACAATCAAAAGAGACACCTGATGTTCTATGACCAAATTTTACAATTAGACTCACAAAGTGATGAAGATTCAAACAAGTGGTAGTGGGATTCATTATGAAGTGAATCTTTGCAAGATAAAGAGGTGAATGTAGTTCACACTTATGCTTCTAACAAAGGAAAAGAACAAGAGATAACTTTAGGATCAAGTTATAACCAAGCTTCAAGTTCTAATCAAAAGGCTCAAGAAAATGTACCAAATCAAGAAGCCAAAGACTCTCAATGGGTAGGAGAACCCTATGTACCATCATGGATTCCTATAATAGAAAGATCTAGCAATAGGTTCAATCCAAGATATTTTTACCCACAAGAAACCCAAGATGATTCGAGTGGAGAGGATTTTGACCCAAGTTCTCTAGAACACTTAGAAGAAGCACATATTATTAACTTAAGAGATGCAATGTTTGAACGTTCCAATGAAGTCATGTCCTTAAGTCCTATCAACCCGAATCAAAGCATTGATCTTGTATCCCTTGTATATCTGGAACTCATTGAATGAGACTCAATGGAACCCACTACCCTTCCCACATTCCTAAATGAAAAATTTATGACCCAATACCTAAATGTGGTTGAACCTTCTTCTACCAATGAATATCAAGAAGAAATGATGAAGGAAAGTATCCAATCTCTTAGTTCAGCAATAAGAGAAAAAATTAAAAAATAATAAAATTGAAAGAGTCTAATGGTGAAAACCATAATGTGGCAGTATTAGATCAAAAAGAGAAAAAAATAAAGAATGTTTCCAAAGGTAAAAATCCAATTGAGGCACCTAAGGAAGAGTGGTTGGATACTTTGCCCAAACATTACAAGGAGAGATCACCTATTTTGATAGAACCAACAGAAAAGATCAATATTGGATCATAATCAAAGCCAAAGGTTATACATCTAGCAACATATTATCAAGTTAAGAAAAATAAGGGTTCTTAAAATTCTTCAAATAAAGGCAATTAAATTATGCATGGTATTATAATGATATGTCGAGACTAGATCCAAACTTGATAACGCACCACTTGAATATCAAAGAAGGAGTGAGACCAGTCAAGCAAAAATTGAGTAAAAATGCACCCACACATAGCACTTCTTGCCAAAGTGGAATTAAAAAAGTTACTAAAAGTAGGGTTCATAAGAGAAATTGACTATGCCAAATGGATATCAAATAGTGCTCCTATTTCAAAAGAAGACAAGTGTATTATAATTTTCATGAACTTCCAAGATCTCAACCTTGCATGTCTGAAGGATGACTTTCCTTTACCAAGTATAGACGCTATAGTGGATTTGACAACAAGTCATTCAATGTTCTCTCTCATAGATGGATTTAGTGGCTAAAACTAGACTAAAATTTCACCTAAAGACTAGATAAAATAGCTTTCAAATGTGCATGGTCCATAGGGGACATTTTGTTGGAATCTTTTGCCCTTTGGTCTTACAAATGCGGGAGCAACCTATCAATGAACCATGACTACCATATTCCACGATATGATGCATAAATTTATAGAAGATTATGTGGATGACATACTTGAAAAATCCCACTCAAGGGAGGGACATCTACCTATTCTAGAGAAGATATTCACAAGGTTGGAGTAGTTCAAATTAAGACTCAATCCAAAGAAATGTGCCTTTGGAATACAATTTGGAAAGTTACTAGGGTACATAGTCTCAGCTAAAGGAATAGAGGTAGACCCTATGAAAGTCAAAGAAATAATGGAAATGGGAGCACCTAGAAATATAAGTCAAATTAGATTACTCCAAGGGAGAATTCAATTAATCATAAGGCTCACACAATTAGCAGAAAAATGTCATTCTTTTACTCAAATCCTCCATAAAGACATAGTATTTAGATGGGATGATAAGTGTGAAGAAGATTTCACATTACTCAAAAAGTACCTAATGAATCCACCCACTTTTATGTGACCAATAAGAGGAAAGCCCTTGATTTTGTACATTTCAGAGACAAAACATTCTTTAGGGTCACTCTTGGCTCGAGAAGATTAAAATGGAAAAGAAAAGGCCATTTACTGCATAAGAAGAACCTTGGTAAAATATGATTTGAATTACACTTTCATAGAAAGAGCATGTTTGGCAATAGTTTTTTCTTTACAAAAGCTATGACATTATATGTTATCTCATAAAATCATACTCATGGAAAAAATTGATCCACTAAAGTACCTTCTAAGAAAAATAGCTTTGATGAGAAGTTTAGCCAAATGGGTCATGGTGTTGAGTGAGTTTGATAAAGAGTATGTGGATAGAAAGGAAATCAAAGGTAAAGTAATAGTAGATCAACTAGTGGAGGAACCATTAAAAGATGAACAACCTATTTAGGTAGAATTTCTAGATTCAGAAATAATCAATGTTGAAGCAAAAACATGGAAATTATATTTTGATGGCTCTTATACTCAACATGGCTCAAGAGCGGGAATACTATTGATTAATCCAAAAGGATCAAAAATCCCTAAATCATATAAGCTACTATTTCCATGTACAAACAATATAGTTGAATATGAGGCATTAGTCATTGGCATCAAATTGGCCTTCGAATGGAAGGTGAAAGAAGTATAGATATATGGAGATTCTCGATTAGTCATTAACCAAATAAATGATGAGTATCAAACTAAATATGACAAATTGATACCTTACAAAATATGATATAATATCTCAAATATTATTTTACATTGATCACATTTGAGCAAGTGTTGAGAGACAAGAACAAAGTAGCAAACGCCATGGCTACATTGGCTTCACTCCTCCAAATGTCGGACAAAAGTGAAAGATACAAATTTTTGGTAGAAGAAATGGGATAACCCACAATTGACCCTTCCAATGCCCACATCATTTTCTTATTAGTTGGACATAATTCACCTTCGTATAGATCCATTTATACATACCTAAAATACCAAACCTTACCTATGGACCAAACCCGAAACCAAAAAATGAACTTCATAAGACAAGCCTCTCGTTACACCCTTGTATTTGACACATTATATCACAATAGGCTAAACGGAATGTTTTTAATGTGTTTAGAAAGGAAGAATCAATATTAGCCTTACAAGAAATCCACAAAGGAATTTGTGGGTCACATTCAAATGGGTTAACCTTAGCGAAGAAACCTTTAAGGATAGGATATTATTGGCCTTCTATGGAGAAAGATGCATGCTATTTTGTGAAGACTTGTCAAAAGTGTCAATACCATGGAAACCTGATTCATGTGTTAGCTCAGGAACTACATCCAATGACTACACCTTGGCCCTTTTATCAATGGAGGTTAGATTTAATAGGGATGATTTACCCACCTTCATCCAATGGTCATAAGTTCATTATCACCACAATTGAATACTTCACCAAATGGGTTGAAGTTGTGCTATTATCCACTGTTATGGGAAAATGAATCTCCATGTTCATATAAAACCACATAATTTGTAGGTGTGGTGTCTCTCAAGCAATCATAACTGATAATGCTAAAAATTTCAAGAATAAAGACTTGAAAGAAATATGTGTGATATTCCATATGATACACCATTCATCTTAAATATATTACCTACAATGAAATGGACAAGTAGAGGCCACTAATAAGAATATCTTGAAAATATTGAAGAGGGCAGTGGACAATTTAGGTAGAGATTGGCACATTCAGATAAATCCTACTCTATGGGCATATCAAACAAGTGTGAGAATGCCAACATGAGCTACACCATTCTCATTGGTTTATGAAGCTGAAGTGGTATTGCCTTTAGAGGTTGAAATCCCATCCTTACGAGTTTCACTACATGGATTTCTAAGTGAAGAAGATTATAGGGTTGCTAGATTGCAAGAATTGGAGTTGCTAAATGAAAGACAACAACAAGCCTTTGATCATCTTAAAGTGTATCAGAATTGAATTTCAAGGAATTACAATAAACACATCAAATCGAGGACATTCCAAATAGGTGATCTAGTATTGAGGGAAAACCCTAAAAAGAAAGTAGAAAGAGAGAAGAAAGGGAAATGGAGAGAAAATTGGTTAGGTCCTTTTGTGATTACTTCTTCTTTTGGAACATGTACATACAAATTAGCTGATTGTGATGGAGAGGAATTACAAGAATCCATCAACAGAATAAACCTAAAAAGGTTTTACAACTAAAGCAAACAAAAGGGTATAAAGAAAAAGAGTATTAGAAAATTAGATGAGGAAGCATCCTATTTATTGTACATATTTAAAAGTGATCTGGAAATTTTTTTTTAAAAAATATTGAAAACAGAAAAGAAGAAGAAAAAATTAGAAATGCAATAAAGTTAAAAAATAGTGGAAAATTGAGCATGGAGAAATCCAAAAATATTACAAAATGATCCTCAAAAGGATGTTGTCTTGGTTAAAACCTAGCAAATAGATGCCTTGATGATGAAAATAAAAAAAATTTAAAAAAAGAGAAAAATGAAAAAGAAAGAAAAGTGTGTTGGTGAAACCTAGTAAATAGGCACCTTGGTAGCAAAAGAAAGCATAAAAAGATAAAAAAGAGCAATGAATTCAATCGGTGAAAACCTGGTAAATAGACACCATTGAAATTCAAGTCAAGTCTCATACCTAGTCATCCTTGTAGATATTGCCTTTGCCAACAATTGTACAAATTGCATAACAAAACCCCAGAATTGCATTTACAAATACCTAAAGCTTTCGTCATAGATATGAAAAGTGTCCAAGTCAAACAACACAATAACATCAAACTGTGTGAAAATCTATACTAGAAGCAAGAAGGATTCATCAAACAAATATCAATGGACACAAATCAATGCATCAAATCACAAGAAAAATCCTTAGACAATCAACTCAAAATCCTAATCCAAAGATTGATTCAACAAAGAAAAACTTTTGATCCATGATCTCACAATGGCTTTACCTTTATCAAGATTAAAATGAACAATCAAATATGAAATGGATAGAACTATACTTGAAATATGGATTTGAAAAACATGGGAATTTTTTTTTCCTAAGTGATTACTTGATTGCTGAAATCACGTCCTTTTAGCAAATCGATGAAGTCTTGGACCAGATAAGAAATGATGAAAGCATGATACTTTATTAATTTCTGTAAGAGTGTACTAAGATCAAGGTTTTAAAATATGTATCATTCATCTAATAACATGATCATCAAAGAATCATCGAGGACATGTATATATGGTGAGACCAAGATTTATGTTTGTTGATGCAACATGATACCTTTGTTGGAGATTTGCCAGCAAGCCAGTGTTGACTGTATGTTTGTCATTAATGACAACATATGGTAAGAAGCATTCATGGAAGCCTAATGGAGAGATCCTTGAGCATATGGTTCCTAGATATGTTATCAGCATGATATCATAGACACAGAGGTTGATTCTGAGTGAAGATAGTAATACAGTTATTTGTATCAGTAGTGTTCCTGACAGGTCCCAAGAAGAGTTATGTATTTGATTTGTAGTACAGTTGTAATGTAGCCTTGCACATTTATATTTATGTTTTAGACATGGTAGTGAAGCTATGTTCATGGATTGAAAGTCATTTGTGCAGTATAAGTTGAGTTATGGTGTTTCCAGTTGCCAATTACAGTTTCCTGAGTTTATCTGAAGGAGCTGACATTGTTTATATTGATGTTGTAGTTGCACCAATCATTTTGATATGCATTTTTGGATTAGTGTTTGGAGAAGAGTTAATAATGTTTGGTTAAGAGTGCATAACGTATTTCAGCAAGAGAAGAAAGTATGAGTTAATTTAGTGGAGCTAATAGTGTGAAGTGACGTGTCTACTCATATGGAGTTGCATGGTCCTAATTTGTGTTGCATGCTTAGTATAGCCATTGGAGATGTTGTTGAAGAGTTATATTATTTCTCTAATATGATTTCAAGGAAGTTCTAATAGGCCAACTTGATTATATCATTTGGAGAAAGATACGTATAGCCAGTCAATTTTGATCACTATGGAAGACAATTGAAAGCGAAGAGCAGAGTAGAAGGTGTGAAGTATTGAGCCATCAGTAGAAGGTCTACGTGATAGAGAAGAGAGTGTATGCTATTCATTGGAACTAATCCTGACAATAGGTCTAACTCGTAGTTCACCAAGATCTAGATATAATGTGTATCTATTAAGAAGAAGGTTGCAACCTTCACCCCTTTGAGTAGTGTGCTCTCAGACAGTGTGTCCTCACCCCTAACAAGGTTAAATTATAAAAGACTCCTAATATGGTCTGACCTTTGACCAAGTCATTGTACTTAATGCATTGTAAAGATCAACTCCTAACAGGGTTGTAAGATCTTCTAAGAGGGATCATTATACTCTAGTGCAGTTCATAGTGGGTGCTAATTCCCATTGGGGTTTTTACCTATTTGGGTTTCCCCGTAACCAAAATTGTGGCATTGTGTTAAGTGTTCTTATATTGTATTTATGCTTAATGTTCTTATATACTTAATTGGATAAATAATTGAATCTTGTAGATAACTAATTCACCCCCCCCCCTCAGCTATCTCTTGGTACTATTCCTAACAATTGGTATCAGAGCCAAGTGCCTCATACAAAAATTTTAATAGCTTGAGGTTGATCATATGGCATTCTTTAGAAAAGAAAGTCCTTAGTTTGATGGAGACAACTATCTAGATTGGAAGAGCAAAATGGTGACACATTTGCATTGTAGTGCTCTTGAGATTTTTGAATTAGCTACTAAAGAAGTTCAGATTCCCTCTTTAAAAGATCTTGCAAAGGAAGATTCAACTCTTAAGAAAAAGGAGATGTTCACTCAAAATGCTATTTCCAAAGAAGCCCTTATCATTGCCTTGTCTAACTGTGAGTTTTCATAGATTAAGAAAGTAGATAAAGCATACAAGATATGGAAGTATCTAGAAGACATGTTTAAAGGAGATGTCCAAGCTAAGAATGTACATGGAAAAAAGACATGGAAGAAAAAGTACAATACATTGGAGATTCTAGTTGAAGAGAACATCAGAGGCTACAATCAAAGGATTAATGAAGTAGTTGCAGGAATCAGAAACAATGGTGGAGAAATTTCGGAAGAAGACATAATGGATAAGCTTATGACTACACTGACACCAAAATATGAGAGCATGATAAACATCCTAGATGAAACTATGAAATTTTCAAAAGACTTCAAAAGAGAAACCTTAATAAGAAAGATTTCAGCATTTGAGATATCAAGTTTGAAAACAGAGCCTAAAAGTGAGACAGCCTTCAAAGCTTCAGTCTATGGTAAGAAGTCCTTAAACACTTCTAGTAATTTTGATGATGATGATGAAGATAAAGAACTAGATGATTTTATTGCTATAATTGCTAAGAAAGAAAGAAAAGGAAAAGGAAAAGATGAAGGTCAGTTACCATTAAAATGCTTTTCATGTAACAAGATTGGTCACTTTGCATCTAAGTGTCCTACAAGAGTCAAGAAGTTCAAAACTAATTACAAGCCTAAGTATAAAAAAGAATGTTACTATGCTGGAGATGGAGTGTCAGATGAAGATTCAATAGAAGATGAAATTGGATTCATTGCTATTGAAGATATGGAGAAGATGTTTGATGAGATGGATCTTGAAGATGAAAAGAAAGCACAAGAATTAGCATTAATTTCACAAGTAGACATTAGAACAGACTGGATCATTGACAATGGTTGTTCACATCACATGACAAGAGACAAAGATAGATTTGTCATCTAGATAAGTACAAAGGTGTCATGGTTAGATTTAGAGACAACACTCCTAAAGCTATCATAGGTAGAGGAGCTATCACCTTGGATGGAAAGAATAACATTGATGATGTTCTATATGTTGATGGTTTGTAGCATAATCTACTAATTGTTGGATAGTTGCTTGACAAAGGATATCAGTTGGAATTCAAAGACAATAAGTGCATCATTAATAAAAAAGGAGTAATGATTGCATCAGGTTCAAAGACAAAAGGTAATATTTTTCATCTTAATTCAAAAGCCATTTGTTTTGTTGCTAAAGTAGATGATAGTTGGTTATGGCACAAAAGACTATGTCACATCAATTTAGACAACATAGTAAAGATAACCAATGTAAAGGCAGTAAGAGACCTTCCTAGCATTGCAAAACTAGTTGATACAATATGTAGAGAATGTGTGACGGGAAAACATGTGAGGAATTCATTTAGAAGAAAGCATAATTCAAAAGAGAACAAAGTGGATCTAGTACATATAGACATATGTGGACCAACTCAAACAGGATCATACTATTGTGAAAGGTACTTTATTTTGTTTGTTGACGATTATTCTAGAATGATGTGGGTTGCGTTCTTAAAAGAAAAATTTGAAGCATTTGAGAAGTTTAAAATATTCAAAGCTAAAGTTGAAAATGAGTCTCGATTAAAGATAAAATGTTTGAGATCAGATAGAGGAGGAGAATTCACCTCTAACATATTTTATGAGTATTATGAAGAACATGGGATAAAGAGACAGCTAAGTGCACCTAGAACCCCTCAGTAGAATGGAATTGCAAAAAGAAGAAATAGGATCATACTTGACACAACACGCACCATCATGATTGAAGGAAAAGTTGCACACACCTATTGGAGATATGTGGTCAATACTGCAATCTATACTATCAATAGAATTCAATTGAGGCCAGATGCAGACACGACACCTTATGAGCTATGGTTTGGGAATGTACCAATAGTTAAATACTTCAGAATCTTTGGAAGCAAGTGTGACATCAAGAGAGATGAAGCTATTGGAAAGTTTGATGCAAGAAGTGATGAAGGTATTTTTCTTGGTTAGTCTACTAAAAGAAAAGCTTATAGATGTTTTAACTTAAGATTGAAGAAGATTATTGAAACTACACATGTAAAGATAGATGAGAAGTTTATGATTCAAGAAAGATATCATGATTATGCACCTATGATTGAAGAAGTACCTAGACCTACCAACAAAGAAACAATTGTTGATGAAATGTTTGACAACATTGATGTATTATTCAATGAACCTGAAACAAGTGAAGAAGAATCACAAAAGATAGATGAGAGAGTCACACCTACTATTCCTAAATTCACATCTAGATACCACTCAAAGGAAGATATCATTGGAGATGGGAACAAAAAATTCATGACAAGATCAAAATCAAAGAGTTCCACAGCTGATGAAGCGATATGTTTACTTTCACAAATTGAACCTTTAATTATTGAAGATGCATGTAATGATTTAGATTAGCATGAAGAAATGAAAGAAGAGCTAGATAAGATAGTTTGGAATGACATATGGGAATTGGTCCCTAGACCTAGTGATAAGAATGTGATTGGAACCAAGTGGATATTTAGAAACAAGATGAATGAAGATGGATGGAACAATAGTAAGAAACAAAGCAAGACTAGTATGCGAAGGATATGTGCAAAGAGGAGGAATTGATTATTTTGATACATTTACCCCTGTAAGCATATTGGAAGCAATAAAGTTATTTCTAGCCTATGCTACATTCAAAGACTTTAAAGTATATTAGATGGATGTCAAGTCAGCATTCCTGAATGGAGAGTTGAAGGAAGAACTATACATAGAGCATCCTGAATGATTTACTTTATCAGACAAACTTGATATGGTATGAAAACTAAAGAAAACCCCTAGAGAATGGTATGAAAGACTAGATGGTTACTTGACAAAGATTGGATTCAAGAAAGGAGCAGTAGATTGTAACTTATTCATAAGAGAGACACCTGATGGATTATTGCTAGTTGCTATATTTGTTGATCACATTATTTTTGGTGGCAATGACAAACTTAGTGTAGAATTTTCTAAAGAGATGCAGAGAAAATTTGAAATAAGCATGATTAGACCTATCAAGTACTTTTTGGGACTGAATGTATAGCTTACAGACAAAGGTATTTTCATTAATCAATCTAAGTATGTGAAAGAGATATTGAAGAAATTCAAGATGGATGATTGCAAGCCAATAAGTCCCCTTATGATAAAAATATGCAAGCTTTCAAAAGAAGATGATTCTATAGTAGTAGACATAACCTTATATAAGTCTATGATTGGTAAACTCATATATCTTACTCAATCTAGACCTGACATTTCTAATGCAATTGGTATAGTTGGAAGATTTGTAGTAGAACCTAAACAAAGTCATATTATGGTAGTAAAGAGGATATTCTAATATTTGAAAGGAACTATAGACTATGGTTTATGGTATCCTAATTTAGAAAATGTAGAACTTCATGTGTATACAGATGCAGATTGTGTAGGATGCATGGATGATAGAAAGAGTACCTTAAAAGGAGCAATATTTCTTGGAGATAAGCTTGTTACTTGGACAAGAAAGAAGCAAAATTGTATTTCTCAGTCAATAGCAAAAGAAGAGTATGTAGCAGTTGTATTAGATTGTTCTACAATTGTGTGGATCAAGCAAATGACAAAGGATTTTGGAACTTAGATTGATTATCCTATTGTTATTCATTGTGATAACACTAGCACTATCAAAATGTCAAAGAACTCTATGATGCATGCAAAGACAAAACACATTAAGATAAAATATCACTTCCTAAGAGGGAAAGTTGTTGAGAAAGAATTAAAATTGGATTATGTGAGAGCAGAAGAATAACTAGAAGACATATTTACAAAGCCTTTACTGAAGGATACTTTTGAGTATCTCAGGGAGAAGCTAGGAGTAATTCCCTTCCCTGAATCTGATTAGAGTTTGCAAGAGTGCATCAATCCTCAGAGACTGATGAATGGTTGACTACTCTACTTCAAGAGTAGTACCAGTGCTTTTTTTTTTTGGTGCCCTTTTCCATTGATGTCAAAGGGGGAGTGAGTAAATAGTCATGAAAAACAAAATAGTTATTTTATTCTAGAAAGGGAGAGTAAGTACTTAGCAAGAAGAAATAAAATAGTAAGGAGGAGTATACAGTAAGAGGATATAGCAGTTGATATTTAGAGCATTCAGTAGCAGATGGAGGATTCATCCTTGGGGGAGTTTTGTTGAGGAAATGGAGAATGTTATAAAATAATTGTACATTTGGTTTGGTGGTGTTTTTCATTCCATATGTTGTCATCAATGCCAAAGGAGGAGATTGTTGGAGATTGGTCAACAATCTAGTGTTGACTGTATGTTTATCATTGATGACAACATATGGTAAGCAACGTGCATGGAAGTCTAATAGAGAGAGCCTTGAGCATATGGTTCCTAGATATGTTATCAGTATGATATCATAGATGCATAGTTTTATTCTGACTGAAGACAATAGTACAATTGTTTGTATCAGTAGTGTTTCTGACAGGTCCCAGGAAGAGTTATGTATGTGATTTGTAGTACGGTTGTGATGGAGCCTTGCACATTTATTTTTATGTTGTAGACATGGTAGTGAAGCTATGCTCATGGACGCAGAGTTAGTTATGTAGTACAAGTTGAGTTATGATGTTTCCAGTTGCCAGTTACAATTTCTTGAGTTTATCTGATGGAGCTGACATTGTTTATATTATTGTAGTAGTTGCACCTATCATTTTGATATTCATGTTTGGATTCATGTTTGGAGAAGATGTAAGAATATTTAGTTAAGAGTGCATAATGTATTTTAGCATGAGAAGAAAGTATGAGTTAATTTAGTGGAGCTGACAGTGTGAAGCGACGCGTCTACCCATATGGAGTTGCATGGTCCTAATTTGTGTTGCAATCTTAGTATAGTCATTGGAGATGTTGAAGATTTATATTATTTCTCTAATATGATTTCAAGGAATTTCTAACAGGCTGACTTGATTATATCATTTGGAGAAAGATACTTATAGCCATTCAATTGTGATTGCTAAGTATGGCAGACAGTTGAAAGAGAAGGAGGTTCCTGAAATAAAGGAGGTTCTTGTGAAGCCTGAGGATCTTGTGCAACATGTACCTGTGGAGCTTGTGCATCAACTAGTATATGTGCAACCTATGCATCAAAACATGAGGGGCAATCAGTCTAAAAATATGAACCCTATGTTAACCCCATCCACCAAGTCTGACCTAGTGAACCTGCTACAAAGCTTGGAAGGGGCCACCTCTAACATACACATGGATGCCTCTCATGTGAACACCACCTCTAACAGGAGCTAGGGAAATAACAATTGGAATCACAACTCTTCCACCCCACTTGGCTCTACCAACCCATTTTCCACGATGCCCTCCTCTGCCTCCACCACCACCATCACCGACATTATCATCATCAGATCTATCATTAATCCTAGGTACATGCTGAGATGGATCCGTGAATCTAGGGAATGGGTTCTAGAGGAACCACTGAGCATAGTCATCTTTCATCTTTGCATCCACTATGTGCTCCCTCATATCCTAGGCCAAATGAGGGAGGCCCAAGAACTCATCACATGCAGTAATGTAAATAATTTGAGAACCCCAGAGGGATCACTCAACCTGTACCCTAGCATAAAGTACTATTCCCTATGGCATACCCTGAGGTCGACAATACTGCTAAAGAACCTTGTAAAATCATAACCTCTCTATAATCAACGATGTATGCCCAATCATCTAATGGGAGCTATGTCACATCCTCTACCCATGGCACACATCCCAAATATGACCTCCATACAACCTAGTCCATGTCATCAATGATATGTCTCCAATAATTCAACTTGCCAAGATGAGATTAGACAACCATACCCTCATATATGAATGCAAACGGCCACCTAGGATCTTGTCATCGCACTACAATCATGTTATAAGTAGCATTTATCGTTGCACCAAAAGATCGACCTATTAATGCCTGATACAACCACTAGACTTATAGAAGACACAAGACGTGGTTAATCCATGTCATGAATCCTAAGGGGATCACTGACCATTTTGCTAACAATCTCCCCCTCAGTGCTACCCAAGGGGATTCAAACCTGTGACCAAGCTCTGATACCACTTGTTATAAGTAGTGGTTGTCGTTGCACCAAGAGATCAACCTTTTAACGCCCGATACAACCACTAGACTTATAGAAGACACAGGAGGTGGTTAATCCATGTAATGAATCCCGAGGGGAGCACTGACCATTTTGCCAACAAATCAGATGTGTGACAGGGAGAAGCTCCCATGTCCATAACTGTAATAGAACTACCCCTACAAATAGAGTATCTCCACGCCTATATACTACATCATGCAACTCATGATAGAGATGTGCTAAGACACGAGTCCCAGTAAAATATATGGGGATGACCAATCATATCCTCAAGGATATAGCCCCATCCAACCACAAACCCATGACCTCATCAGTCAGGAACTAAAAATCCACCAACTAGTACTTTAACTACTATGGGAGGGATAGGAAAGGAAGTGAATTATGCCCAAAGAATGCTATCATTATCGATAGTAGGATCACCAAACAATTGCCTGCAAATGGTACCATCATATACCTGATCAAAGTATATGATCTCTCCATGCATGGAAATCCTCAACAATTGCTAAACATCCTATGGAGTGATCATCATCTCTCCCATCGACAAATAAAAAGTATTATGGCCAGAGTGCCACCTCTCTTCCATAGCTGTGAGAAGTCCTCAATTCACTCAGAATCGAGGTAGAGAAAGAAGGAAAGAAAGTCCACACTGGCCTATCATTTGGTGCTCTTACCCATTGAGGTCGTCAATCATCTCTAAGGACAACATAAATAACCCCCGTGTTGGTTCCTAGATAGGATTTTACACTCCATGAGATACCAATATACCTATGATGGATATTAAGGAGAGGTTAGTTCCAAATGTGAGCAATCTATAGGTAACTAGACAAACTATAGGGACAAGACTGCCCTCTTCACTTCTAGCTCTGCAAAACCAAGGTGGGTGCACCTGATCCAATAGATTTAACTTTGTTTCTTATTCTATACTAGATCTTACAACATATAGCAGTGAGAAAGTACTAAATAACAACCTATTATTCACTGACTCTCCATCACTGGGTATGACAATTGTAAATGTAAATGAAAGTAAAAGACTGGTAATGATTTATGATTTCTTGCAGAATGTAAACAACCATGCCAAACATGTAACAACACAGGGGATACTAGCTTATGATCAGTGCCTTATCCATTGGGCATCACACCTAAAGCAGACATGAAATACAAGAACAACTATTAGATTCATCTAAGAATCCAAGCCATAAACATAGTTTAAACATCTCTTGCACTACTTACAAATATCCTTCCTGATTGAACCAAATGAATTTATGCTTCACTCAGAGACTTTTAACCTGATCCTAGATCAAGGCTAAGAGATAAAACATATACACTTGTAACCTAATGCAATGAGTTGGAAAACTCAGAAATCATTAAGAACATCTGAAGGAGAGATCCAAGAATGAGAAACTATATTAAGTATGAGGATTCAAATCCTTGTATTACAAACTAGTTCAGTAATACCATAGACACAATGCAAAAGATACAAAAGGTTTCTCCCTGGTATTGATACAACTAGCAAGAAATGTTACAATCTGGACTGAGGATACACACTTAGCTTTTCAGCTTCCTGTGTCAAGAATTTCCATCCAGCAGCCCTTTCTAAATGATCATAAAAATCCTTTTATAGGAACAAGGATGCAACAATCAAGAGATCGTTTAGGGAACAATTAGGGCAACACTTCCAACCACTGCAGCATGAAATCAGGGAACAATTTAATGTAGAAGTGACAAAGAAGCAATCCAATTCTATGAGAAATATCAAAGACAAATCTAATATTTTTACATTCTAGAAGCCCTAGCAGTCAAAACTGCAAACCAAGGTATGATCTAATTATCCATGTGGCAAGCATTCATTTCCATAAAATATCTCAGCTACCCCTGTACACCAGTGAAGAAAATATTAAACACCTGGTTCAACTCATAACTCCTGCATCCAAAAACAACCACTTGCAAAATATCAAGTCTGAGGCGGCAAACAAAATCTGATCATAATCTACCTAGCTACCATGAAGCTCCTTCAATTTTCAACTGCAAAATCTCAAATTTATGACCCCTGAAAAAGGAAATCAAATTGCATACATTCTGGCACATTATTTCTCTCTTTTCTGCAAAAAATTTGAACCTTTAAATTCAAATGTCAACTGACAACAGTTAATTTATCAAGTTTAAAACATAGTCGTCGATCCTCATTACTTCCCAGTGCATCAGGCAGTTCTCATCATTCCACAACAGTCAACCGAGCCCCAAAAAGTCTCCACCACATCATTAGTCAACAACCAATAAGAATCAAGCACCTTAGCATCCTTTGACAACTGGATCCACCGCATAAAAGCCCTTTAATCAGATGGTGGGTGCATGATCTCATGGGCTTAGAAGATTCCATGAGATCATACGACAACTGTAGATCCTCTTGCATTGTCATTTCATTTTAAAGATTCGGGCCCACTGACATATCCTCGCCACCACCCAACCCGGCTAATGAAAATGTGACATCTCAGCACGACCGACACCTCAACATGATAGGTAATTCAGACCCATTGCACCTTCCTTTATGCCCTGATACTAAATCAATAGTTGTCGCATGATCACGTGGAGGAAGAATATTCCTTGTGATCATGCACCAATCGTAGGATTAAGGTGATGGCCTGTCAAGCCCTATTGATAGATTCCATGTAATCAAAAGCTACCACGTTGCAAAAATCGGCAAGCAGACCTCTTATTCTTTCCTTTCTCGGCACCCCAAAAGTTTTGACATCTTTCCACATCATGATTTACTGTGACTAATAGAAAATGAACATGTCAATCCAACTTGGCACCTTGAGGACCCATCTGCTTAAGCCCTTAAATTGGACGGTGGTCGTATCATCACATGGGCTCAGAAGATTCCATGAGATCATATGACAACTATAGATCTTCATACAAGCTAGCAGTCCATAGATTCCTCTAACAATGGTCCCACTATTTTATCTGTGTCACCATCCGGCTCAACCAATTGAAATAAGAAAAGTCTACAACACCTGGCAGACGGTCCCACTGTCATTAACAAACAAAAAGACACCATTTTTAGCATCTATCAATGGTCCCACTTACTGTCGACCTAAATGCGCTGGAAGATCAAATGGTCAACGCATGATCTCATAGCCCACTAAGATTTCATGAGATCATGCGCCTGCCATAGGATTAGAAGGTGATTGAGATCTCGGGCCCGGTCAGGATAGATGGTACATCATCACAAAAGCGCAATTCAGAGACTCTGACAGCAAACAGTCTTGTGAAATAACAATAGCCACACAATTTAAAGGTTTGAAACTTAGGAAAAATTTCTCCGAGAGACTTAGGCTTAGTATAAAATATTAAAGGGGGCCCCGACAACCTAGTAATAAAACATGTAAAGGGGTCAATGCCAAAGGGGTAAAATATAGCACATGCGCATTTGGAGATTTTAGTGAGCCAAAAGGTAACGTTAAAAAAGAACAAATCTCAGGTCGACCTAGGGTTTATCTTTGAATGTATCTAGGGTTTTTCTCAGGCTTAACACTTAGTTAGGGCTTGTTAGATAATAAGGAAAAATTAATTGAAGCACCAACACCTCGGATGGCTAACTTTCAAAGGGGAGCCTGCGAAAGAAAGTTTAAATCACATCAGTAATCAAAATCATTAAATGTTGAATCAACACAAGTCAATCAACATCCTAAAACCTATCAGACCACTTTCAATTTTCCTAATTCTATTCAGAGAAGATAGAAAATTCATCATCACAATCGACCAACCAATTAGGATTGACAATCAAAATTAGCATCACATGTTTAGAACTGACATCAAACAACTTGTTTCAACACATGACTCATCAAGCAAGCCAATTGACTAATCGACAAAATCAACTAAGTAGGAAAACTGGCTAAAATATTTAAAAATTTGTAAAAAAGGGTGTACGCGCTACTAAAATGTTTGTACGCACTTTAAGGAAAATGCACCATTTAAAAGTTTGAATGCACAACTAAAACTCTTAAAAGCCCAATAACAAGGTGTATGCACTACAGGATTTCATACGCGCTACAAAAATTACCTGTACATACTACAAGAAGTATCAAATGTGCAAGTTGAATTATATGTGCTAGAAAAATTTGTAAGTGCGAAAAGTTGACCTATGGTTTCTAATTGTACCCACAATAGAAATATTTGAAAGCGCTACAAAAAACCATGAATTCCTAGGAAGAAATGTGTACGTGTTGCAGGAATTCTTAAATGTTTTGTTTCATTAAAAATGAGAAAAAAATAGCATTTTATCTAGAAAAATCCAATTTTTTTGAAATTAAATGCATAAATTTGACATGAGAGTTTTCTAGGGGTACATACCAAAGGTCCATAGTCTGGTCACTACTGATATCAATGACTGCACTCAAATCAATGCTCTTGATAAGGCACCACCATCATCGTAGCTCAGAAGACTCAGAGGGTAAAAATCAAAAGATAGCGGTGAAAATGAATAGTAAAATTGACTTTTCACCACTATATATAGCCTTTTTGACCTAAAAGGGGCGCTTTTTAGCAAAAAATGACCCAGGACCCAAATTAAACACCTAATCAACCAAATCAGGGGCATTTGTCATTTGATCATCATAAAAACAATATCGATAATGAAATTGAAATTCACACAAAATTGAAAATATTTAATGGAAATTATCACAAATACAAAAATTTTCACCACAATCAAATTTCATTTCTTTTCTAAGGGGGCATACACTTATATCATCAGTGACATCATCAACATAATCAAGGACATAGCATTTAAATGTAAAAAAAATTGCATTTATCAGCGGGGCATCAAAAATAGAAAATCAAGTCAAATCAAGCATCACATCATAAATCTATCATCAGAATGATCATCAAGGACATTAATCAATCAGGACTTCATCAGGAATCTACATCTATCATTAGTATCAAAATCAATCATCGAAATCAGGAATCTACATCAGGAAGTCAGACAATCTTTGATCCAATACAATTCACACATCGATTCAAAGAGGGACATTTGTAATCACCTAAAAATGGTCAAGATTAAACCAAGTGAGAAACTAAGGCAAAATCAAAGTATTAATTGAAATAAAGCCAAAATCCAATAATAATTGAAAATCAAAAGCCAAATAAATCAATTAAATTAAGATAAATCAATTTATTATGCAATTAATCTAATTAATTGTATAGTTCAATTAAAAATCAAATCTCATTTAAGAGGTACACATGGCTAAACAAATCAATCAAATTCAATTAATTAATTCATAATCATCGTCACCCACCACATGGGATGAAAATACCTCAACCAATAGGAATTAAGGATTGGGCTCACATGGATCAATCCAAGATTGAATCTCAATCACTCATAAGGTGAGAGCATTTTGTCTCTTTGTCCCAAGATTTGAGGACAAACCATTTAAATTATTCCTAAAGTTGAAACCATGGACTTAACTCAAACTCAATCATGATTAACTCAATTCCAACCCATATGTTTGAAAAAATCTATAAAAGCAAGGCTAAAATTAGGAGAATGGATCCACACATCTGAGAATTGCATCAAAGCTATTGAGATTTTTAGCTAGAAAGGCATTTTAGCATAATTTGAGAATTGTTCTGAGTAAAATAGGTTGAAATCATTATCATTTAGGTTCATTCTCATTTTAAAGATGTCACTAATGGAAGCTTGCTGAGAGCTTAGCATTAGCATACTTAAATAGAGATCCATATAGTGCTTATTGGCTTTAATTGCATTAAATAACTCAGTAATTATGGTAATTTAGTTTATTTTCTCATTTATTGTCAAACTAATCCTATCAAGGTACTTTCCTAGTACATAGTTAGTTAAAGAGATCTACAATCAGGAAAATTCAAGATGATGATCTATGGCTTGGATCTAAATGATTAAAATAGAAGGAACCAATTTAAAGAAAGTTCAAGTTCCAAGGTGAAGGTAAAACATGTTATCGAGATCCAGATAGAGTGAATAAGTTTGTGAAATGAATTGAATGGCTTAGATTGATCAAAGGAAAATGTAATAGAGGAGATTAAGCAGCAAAAGAAATTTTATATAAAGGATGAATTTGTATGAATAAATGGCTGGGAAACTAAAAAATGATAAGTCACCAACTGATGTGGTGAAAAAGGAAAATATAGATTTTGAGTCAAAAAGCAAAATTTGATAAGTGCTGAAGCCAGTGGAAAGTGAAGAATTGAAGTGAAGATACAGACCACACAAAGGATCTGATTATAAAATAGATAGTTACAAATCTATAGGTCAATTTATTCATTGTTTCTTATTAGAATTTGTAACAAAGAAATCTCTTAACCGAGTAGACTTAACAATCTTATTGTAAAATCCTTGCAAAGGGTAACATTATAAAGATTGTTCAAAGTCCTTTTACAAGGGCACTCCTAACAAGGTGAAGATCCTAACATATCTTAGGGAAATCCCTTGACCGGGTCACACCTAACAATGTGTATTGTAATCTTTAACCAGATTGGCTCTTAACTGAGAGTACTTTAGAAGAGTATTTTTTTTAGTGGGTGACAATTTCCATAGTGGTTTTCCCAAAGCTAGGTTTCCATGTTAAATACTAGTGTTACATGTGATCAATGATTTATATGTTTGATTTTTTTATTGTTAAAATTTATTTACTATTGTTGGTAATGATTGAATTGTGTTTCATTGAGATAATCATAGAAAAGCTTTTGTGGTACTTGGAATCAAGGATTGTTGATTCACCTCCCTCTCTATAATCCAACAATTGGTATTAGAGATAAGTACTCTAGAGGGGTAAGTTTGAAAGACTTGAGTAAGAGATCCTAAGATGTATAGGAGAGAGTACCTAAGCCAAGCAAAGAAAGTTTCTCAACATGGAAAAGAAGGATGAGATTGTATCTATCTAGGATTAGAGAATCTTCATTGAATCTTTTGGATAATGATTACACTCCACTACCTCCCCGACCCATGACAGTTGATCACATGAGAGAAAAGTGGGAACACAACTAGGTAATGATTGAAATTACCTCTTCCTTGACTAATGTTGAATTCAATGATGTTAGGGACTATGTTAATTTGAAAGAGATGTGGGATAGGCTTACACTTATTTATGTAGGGGATTAGCATGTACAAAAATCTAAGTTTGATAGTCTCAAAGGAAAATATGATGAAATGAGAATGAAAGATGAAGAGAACATTTCTCAATATAGTTTTAGAATCAAGGAAGTTGTAAGTATCATCATAGGTGCTGGTGGAACATTGACTAATGAAGAAGTGATAAGTAAAATTGTAAGAACTTTTTCTTCCAAGTATGCTATTAGAGTAGCTATTATTCAGGAATTGAGATCCATACCAAATAATGTTGTTACTCTTGAATCCATAATCGATAAGCTGAGTGCATTTGACCTTAACAATTATGATAATAGTCTACCAACTATTGAAACTACATTCAAATCATCTGTGAGTATTGGAAATTCAAAGAGAGAGAGAAAATCATAGTAGTTCATGTGGGAATGAATATGACAGTATCCTAACTGAAGAGAAAGAACAAGAAGAATTGTAAGCAATGCTAGCTAGGAGACTACTGAGTGGTAAAGGAAAGTATAAAGGAAAATTACCCTTGAAATGTTTCAATTGCAATGTAATATTGGCCACATTGCATCTAGATGTCCTTGTTGAAGATTTGCCAGCAGGCCAGTACTGACTGTATGTTTGTCATTGATGACAACATATGGAAAGTAGCATGTGTGGAAGTCTTATGTAGTAATATTTTATTATATGTAGCATGGACATGATATTAGCATGAAATCATGGGCACAGAGGTTAACTATTAGTACAGACAATTATATAGCAGCTTATGTCAGCAGTGTTCTTGACAAAGTAATAGACAATGTTCTGAGTATGGTTGTTTGTACAGTTGTCATGAAGGCTTGCACCCTTGGATATGTGATGAAGACATGTTAGTGATGTTTTATTTATGGATGCATAGTCTGATATTTAGTAGAAGTGAAGTTATGTAGTCGTTATTCGCTAGTAGCAGTTTCCTATGTTTATTTAGGAGAGCCGATAGAGATTTTATTGGTTCCAGAGTTGTGCCTATATTTGGGGTATCCGCCCTTGGATTTAAGCTTAGAGAAGAGTTTTTGATGTTTAGTTAAGAGTGCATGAAGTAATTCAGTTTGAGGAGAAAGATTCAGATGTTTTGGTAGAGCCGACAGTGTGTAGTGTGCGTCTACAACTATCTTATTAGACAGGTCCCATAATGTGTTGCGTACATAGTAGAGCTAACAGAATGTTTATATAAGTTTGTTATGGTTTCTCTAATATGATTTCAAGCTGGTTCTAATAGGCCAACCTAATTATATCATTTAGAGAAAAGATATTTATAGGTAGTCATTTGTGATTGCTGGAGTGTGGCTCATGGTTAACAGTAAGAGCAGAGTAGAGTGTGCAAAGTGTGGAACCATTAGAATAAGGTCTATGTGACCAAGAAGATTACTTGTGCTATTCATTGGAACTAATCTAGAAAAGTAGGTCAAAGCGCAATTCACCAAGATCCAGATATATTATGTATCTATTAAACAAAAGGTTGTAGCCTTCGCCCCTTTGAGCAGTGAGCTCTTGGACAGTGTGTCCCCTCCTCTAACAGGGACTATTGTTAAAGACTCCTAAAAGGGTCTAACCCTTGACCAGGTCTACTATACTTAATGCATTGTAAAGCTACTCCTAATAGGGTAAAGGATCTTCTAACAAGGATCATAATACACTAGTACAGAATATTAGTGGGTGTCAATTCCCACCGGGGTTTTTACCTATTTGGGTTTTCCTGTAACCAAAATATTGGTGTTGTGTTCATGTGTTCTTTCATTGTGTTTATGCTTTATGTTTAAGTATACTTAATTGGATAAAGATTTGAAACTTTTAGATAACTAATTCACACACCCCCCCCTCTTAGTTATCTCTTGGGACTATTCCTAACAATTGGTATCAGAGCCAAGTGCCTCAGAGAGAAATTTTAATAGCTTGAGGTTGATCAGATGGCTTACTTCAAAAAATAAATTCTAAGTTTGATGGAGAGAATTATCTTGATTGGAAGAACAAGATGGTGACTCATTTGCAATGAATTGGTTTTGAAGTTTTTGATGTAACTATCAAAGCAGCCAAGATTCCTACCCTAGAAGATCTTGGAAAGGATGATGCTACTGAAAGGCAAAAGGAATTGTTTCATCAGAATGCTATAGCAAAAGAATCCCTTATCAGCGCCCTCTCTGATAGTGAATTTTCAAAGATAAAGAAAGTAGACACTGCCCATAAGATATGGAATCATCTAGAAGACATGTTTGAAGGTGACAAACAAGCAAAGGATGTGCGTAGAAAAACATGGAAGAAAGATACAATGCACTAGAGATGTTACCTAAAGAAAACATCAAAGCTTATAATGAAAGGATCAATGAAGCAGTTGCTGGAATCAGGAACAATGCTAGAGAGATATTAGAGGAAGATATTATGGACAAATTGATGACTACTCTTACTCCAAAATATGAAAACAAGATCAGAATTCTTGATAAGACCATGTGGCTTACATCTAATTTCAAAAGAGAGACCTTGATTAGCAAAATCTCAACTTATGAGATTTCAAGATTGAAGACAGATTCTAAGAGTGAGACAGCCTTCAAAGCAACACTTCATGGTAAGAAATCTACAAACACCTCTAGTAATTTTGATGATGATGATGAAGAAAGAACTTTAGATGATTTTATTGCTATGATTGCCAAAAGTGAAAAGAAAGGAAAAGGAAAATATGAAGGTCAATTACCATTTAAGTGCTTTTCATGTAATAAGATCGGTCACTTTGCATCTAAGTGTCCTACTAGAGCTAGAAAGTTCAATAAGGAATACAAACCTAAGTACTCTAAGGAATGTTACTATGTTGGAGATGGAGTTTCAGATGATGAATCAGGTGAAGAAGAAATTGGATTCATTGCTATAATTGATCATGAAGATAAGAAAGAGGAACAAGAGCTAGCACTAATCTCACAAGCTGATATAAGGATAGACCGGATCATAGATAGTGGATGTTCACATAACATGACAGGTGATAAAGATAGATTTGTCCATCTAGACAAATACAATGGTGGCATGGTTAGATTTGGAGACAACACTCCTAAACCCATAGTTGGTAGAGGATCCATCACCTTGGATGGAAAAAATAGTACTAATGATGTTCTCTATGTTGATGGTTTGAAACATAACCTTCTCAGTGTTGGACAGTTACTTGGAAAAGGCTATCAGTTGGAGTTCAAAGATGACAAATGCATCATAAACAAAAAGGATGGTGTTATGATTGCATCAGGCTCAAAGACTAGAGGTAATGTTTTCCAACTTAATTCAGAAGCAAGTTGTTTTGTTGCTAAAGTTGATGATAGTTAGTTGTGGCATAAAAGACTATGTCATATCAATTTTTATAACATAGTAAAGATAAGCAATGTAAAGGCAGTAAGAGATCTACCTAGCATAGCAAAGCTAGTTGATACTATATGCAGGGAATGTGTGATGGGAAAGCATGTGAGAAATTCATTTAGGAGCAAGCACAATTCAATAGAGAACAAGTTGGATCTAATTCATACGGACCTATGTGGTCCAACTCAAACAAGATCATACTATGGTGAAAGGTATTTAATTTTTTTTGTTGATGACTATACTAGGATGATGTGGGTTGCATTCTTGAAAGACAAGTTAGAAGCATTTGAGAAGTTCAAAATATTCAAAGCTAAGGTTGAAAATGAATATGGACTAAAGATAAAAATGTTTGAGATCGGATAGAGGAGGAGAATTCACCTTTGACAGATTCTATGAGTACTATGAAGAACATGGCATAAAGAGACAATTGAGTGCACCTAGAACCCCTCAGCAGAATGAAATTGCAAAGAGAAGGAATAGGATCATCCTTGATACAATGCACACCATTATGATAGAAGGAAAAGTTACACACACCTATTGGAGAGATGCAATCAATACAATAGTCTATACCATCAATAGAATTCAGTTAAGACCTGGTGCTGACAAAACACCCTATGAGCTATGGTTTGGTAATGTTCCCATAGTAAAATACTTCAGAATCTTTGGAAGCAAGTGCTACATCAAGAGGGATGACGTAGTAGGCAATTTTGATGCAAGAAGTGATGAAGGTATTTTCCTTGGTTACTCTACTAAAATTAAAGCTTATAGATGTTTCAATTTAAGATTGAAAAAGACCATTGAAAGTGCTCATGTTAAGATTGATGAAAAGTTCATGGTTCAAGAAAGATATCATGATTACTCACCCATGATTGAAGAAGAACCCAGACCCTCCACTAAAGAGACAGTTATTGAAGAAATGTTTGATAATATTGATGTATTATTTAATGACCGTAAGATAAGTGAAGAAGAAACTTCTAAGGCTGATGAGTCAGCATCACCTAAAGTTCCAAAGTTTACATCTAGAAACCATTCCAAGAAAGACATCATTGGAGATCAGAGCGGTAAAGTTTTAACAAGGTCACAAGCAAATAACTCAGCTAGCAGTGAAGTAGTATGTTTACTATCTCATATTGAGCCTTTAAGTGTTGAAGATGCTTGTAATGATTCAAATTGGCATGATGCGATGCAAGAAGAACTTGATTAGATTATTAAGAATGACACTTGGGAACTGGTTCCAAGACCTAGTGACAAAAATGTGATTGGAACAAAGTGGATATTTAGAAAAAAAATGAATGAAGATGGTATAGTAGTAAGAAACAAAGCAAGATTAGTATGTAAAGGATATGCACAAAGAGAAGGCATTGATTATTCAGACACCTTTTCACCTGTGAGTAGATTAGAAGCTATTAAGTTGTTTCTAGCTTATGCTACAATTAAAAACTTCAAAGTTTATTAGATGGATGTCAAGTCAGGATTCCTAAATGGAGATTTGAAAGAAGAAGTATACATTGAGCAGCTAGAAGGATTCACCTTATTAGATAGACCTGATATGGTATGCAGATTGAAGAAAGCCCTCTATGGACTTAAGCAAGCCCCTAGAGCATGGTTTGAAAGACTAGATGGATATCTAACAAAAATTGGATTCAAGAAAGGAGCAATAGATTATAATCTATTCATAAGGGAGACATCTGAAGGTTTACTACTTGTAGCTATATTTGTTGATGACATTATCTTTGGAGGTAATGACAAACTTAGTGCTGAATTTTCTAAGGAGATACAAAATGAATTTGTGATGAGTATGATTGGTCCTATCAAATATTTTTTGGGATTGAATGTGCAACAGACAGAGAAAGGTATTTTCATAATTAGTCCAATTATGTGAAGGAAATATTAAAGAAATTCAAGATAGATGATTGTAAGCCAGTAGGAACTCCCATGATTACTGGATGCAAGCTTACTAAAGAAGATGACTCACTAGTAGTAGGCATAACTTTGTACAAGTCTATGATTGGCAAACTTATTTATCTTACTCAGACTAGACCTAATATTTCCAATGCAGTTGGTATAGTTGGAAGATTTCTAGCAGAGCCTAAACAAAGTCACCTTGTGGCAGTGAAAAGGATATTCAGATATCTGCAAGGCACTATAGACTGTGGTCTATGGTATCCTAATTCACAAAATGTTGAGCTTCATGTGTACACTTATGCAGATTGGGCAGGATGTATTGATGACAGAAAGAGTACATTAGGAGGAGCAGTGTTTTTTGGTGATAGACTTGTCACTTGGACAAGTAAGAAATAGAATTGTATCTCTTAGTTAACAGTAGAAGCAGAATGTGTTGCAACAGCCTTGAATTGTTCTACAATTGTTTGGATCAAGCAGATGATAAAGTATTTTGGAATTCAAATTGATTATCCTATTTTTATTCACTGTGATAACACTAGAACTATCAATATGTCAAAGAACCCTGTGATGCATGCAAAGACAAAGCACATTGAAATCAAGTATCACTTCCTAAGAGAGAAAGTGGTAGTAAAAGAAGTCAAGCTAGACTATGTAAGTACTAAAGATCAGTTGGAAAACATATTCACAAAGCCCTTGCCAAAGGATACTTTTGAGTATCTTAGGGAGAAGTTGGGAGTAATTCCCTTCCCTGATTCTGATTAGAAGAAAGAAGGAAAGGCATCAGTCCTCAAGGACAGATGAAAGGTTGACTACTCTACCTTAGGAGTAGTGTTAGTGCTTAAAATGAATGGTGCCCTTTTCCATTGATGTTAAAGGGGGAGTAATATAGAGTCATGAAAAACATAAGTAAAAAGGAGTGATATACTAAGGGGAAGCAGTATTCAGTTATGACAGCAGTTCAGTTGAGGAAATGGAGAATGTTGAAAAATATTGCAGCAGATGGAGGATTCATCTTTGGGGGAGTTTTGAAGAGGAAATGGAGAAATTTATAAAAGAAATGTTAATTTGGGTTGGTGGTGGTTTTTCATTCCACATGTTTCCATCAGTGCTAAAGGGGGAGATTGTTGGAGATTTGCCAGCAGGCCAGTACTAACTGTATGTTTGTCATTGCTGACAACATATAGAAAGTAGCATGTGTGGAAGTCTTATGTAGTAAAAATTCAATATATGTACTATGGACATGATATCATCATGATATCATGGGCACAGAGGTTAACTGCTACTACAAACAGTTATATAGTAGCTTATGTCAGCAATGTTCCTAAAAAAGTAAAAGATAGTGTTCTGAGTATGGTTGTCCGTACAGTTGTCATGAAGGCTTGTGCCCTTGGATATGTGATGAAGACATGTTAGTGATGTTTTAGTTATGGATGCATAGTCTGATATTTAGTAGAAGTGAAGTTATGCAGTCGCTATTCGCTAGTAGTAGTTTCCTGTGTTTATTTAGGAGAGCCAAAAGAGATTCTACTAGTTCCAGAGTTGCACCCATCTTTGGGGTATGCGCCCTTGGAGTTAAGCCTAGAGAAGAGTTTTTGATTTTTAGTTAAGAGTGCATGAAGTAATTCAGCTTGAGGAGAAAGATTCAATTGTTTTGGTAGAGTTGACAGTGTGTAGCGTGTGTCTACAATTATCTTATTAGATAGGTCTTGGAATGTGTTGCGTGCATAGTAGAGTTGATAGAATGTTTAAATAAGTTTTTTATGGTTTCTCTAATATGATTTCAAGGTGGTTATAATAGGATGACCTGATTATATCATTTAGAGAAAATATATTTATAGGCAGTCATTTGTGATTGCTAGAGCATGGTTAATAGTAAGAGTAGAGCAGAGTGTGTGAAGTGTGGAACCATCAAAAGAAGGTCTATGTGACCAAGAAGAGTACTTGTGCTATTCATTGGAATTGATGCAGACAAGCAGGTCAAAGTGCAATTCACCAAGATCCAGATATAGTGTGTATCTATTAAAAAGAAGGTTGTAGCCTTCACCCCTTTGAGTAGTGAGCTCTTGGATAGTGTGTCCTCTCCCATAACAGGGACTATTGTAAAAGACTCCTAACAGGGTCTGACCCTTGACTAAGTCTACTGTACTTAATGCATTGTAAAGCTACTCCTAACAGGGTAAAGGATTTTCTAACAAGGATCATAATACACTAGTACAGAATATTAGTGGGTGTCAATTCCCACCGGGGTTGTTACCTATTTGAGTTTCCCCATAACCAAAATATTGGTGTTTTGTTCATGTGTTCTTTCATTGTGTTTATGCTTTATGTTTAAGTATACTTAATTGGATAAAGAATTGAAACTTGTAGATAACTGATTCACCATCCCCCCTCTTAGTTATCTCTTGGGACTATTCATAATAGTCCTAACAATGACACAAATGATAAAAGTGACAAGAAGGGGAACTGATACCAAAGATTTAGAGACTACAAGGACAAAGGAAAGAAGTCTTGCTACCTAGCTAAGGAAGGTGTAACCAATGATGAATCTGATGATACATAAGAGGGATATGAAGTTGTCTATGTTGTTGTGAAGGAAAACTCAGATGAAGAAAAGTATGAAGATGAAAAAGAACTTATTTCTCATGTAAGTAACACTAACCCATGGATTATTGATAGTGGATGCTCACATCATATGAATGGTGATACTGATAAGTTTGAGAGTTTAGAAGAGTATGATGGAGGATTTTTCAGATTTAGCAATGATGTTCCATGTCCTGTTAAAGGTAAAGGATCCATTATATTGAATGAGAAGATGAGATGTAATGATGCATATTGGGTAAAATGACTAAACTAAAATCTATTGAGTGTTGCACAATTGAACAATACTAGCCACTGACTAGAATTTTAGAACATAAAGGAGAATATTTATGGTATTGATGGAGATCTAATTGGAACTGGTGAACAATCAAAAAGTAACCTATTTTATCTTGATACTATTGCAAAGATTTTTATTTTTTTAAAATTTGAATATGTTTGGTTATTGTATTAAAGATTCTATCATTTAAATTTTGATAACATGACTAAAGTGAGAAAAAAAAATAGACTCATAGGTCTACCAAAATTAAGAAAACCTAACAAAGTGATGTGCAAGGAATGTTAGATTGGTAAGATGGCCAAATCAAGTTTCTCAAGCAAGTCTTACTCATCTAATGATATTTTCAAATTAGTTCACACTGACCTTTGTGGTCCTATGAAGATATAAAGCTATTATGGAGATCAATATTTCATTGTGTTTGTTGATGACTATTTAAGAATGATGTATGCTATATTTCTAAAAGAGAAGTCTAATGCATTCCAAATGTTCAAATGGAATAAAGTGAGATTTGAAAAGGAAATGAGTAAACATTTGAAATTTTTAAGATCAGATAAAGGAGGTAAATTTATGTTTGATGAATTTACCATCTTCTGCAATGAAAATTGAATCAAAAGACAAGGATCTGCACTAAGGACTCCACAAAAAAATGGTATAGAAAAAAGAAGGAATAGATCTATATTCGACTTTACTAGAACATTGTTGATTGACAAAAAGGTTGCACAAACATTTTGGAGAGAAGTCATAAGTACTATTGTCTACACACTCAACCGAGTACAATTGAAGAAAGGCACAATGACATAGGGAAAGATTAAGGATCCAAGAATGGATAGTCCAAGCCTACACCAGCAAAAAAATCAACAACAACAATGAAACAAAACAAGATAATGCTTCAAATAGAATTTCATCCAACATGCCCGACTGTAAGGCCTTCTGGGTTAGGGCCAAATGCAATCAATTACAAAAGTAATTATGCAATCCCCTAGCTAGTCCAGATCTGCAACACATCAATAAGTGGTGGAAACACCAAGGCAGGTCTAAACTTGAGCTCACAAGTCACCAAGCGATCTCCTTGTCTCCAAGCATGCAAACTACTAGCTCTGCTATTATAATATCAGGAAGACAATTTGATCTTCAAGATCTCCCAGGATCCAACTCTTGTCTTATCGATCTATTTCCACTAACTTACCCCTAAAAAACTACCCAAACACTCCTTAAATACATTTCTTCAACCACAAGTTGGTTGGAAGAAACATTTAACTCATAAGCCAAGTCAGCTTCTAAAATAAACAAATATTAAATGCAACAACAATCGGCTCTCAAATAGCCTTACAAATAATTAACTCCCCATGTCAGCCTCAAGATCCACATAGAAGAGTACAACACAAGCTACCAACATTAAATAGATCAAGTCGGCCAACCAAAACTCTAAGAACTCCAGTTGGTAAGCTAGAATTACTGAGTGCCAGTAAAACAACCGAGAAAGCACATCGACCGAGCACTAGAAGCATTGTCAAGAACAATTTCTATTTAGCACCAATGTTTATCGAGTTCCTTTCAGTGACTGAGCCTCCTTCAATAACTGAGATCCTCAGTTAAAGTTGTAATCGAGCAACATAGAACTACTTCAACACACTACCATGTAAATTTTACGAATACCCTAGAATTCCCCTGCGTCAGACACCTCTGGTTTGAAAAGATGTTCTCAAAGGCTGGAAGAACATCTTCTAGGATTCATCACATAAACCCCGAACTAATTCTTCACATACAGGTCCTTCAAGTCTTCACCTTGCATACTCTTCCACTTCTTCTTTCTCTGTCTTTTCAAGTCTTTCCTAGACAACACACATGTATGTTCTCCATAATGATCTCCAATCCTTTCAAAATCCTTCAACTCATCTTGAATGCCAATGCTCAGGTTCCTCCTACCGAGCATTATATCCAGAAAAGGCATCAGGGAAAACTTCTTGTCATTCTTCTCAACAATAAAAACATTCTTGACACAATCATGCACAACTCTATAATCATACTGCCAAGGTCTACCGAGCAATATGTGACAACTATTCATCTCCACAATATCACACAACACTTGATTCTTATGCTGTCCAATCTAAAAATCAACAAGACATTGCTCCCTTACTTCCAGAGCATGAACATGTATCTTGCAACTAGCCAGTCCTATAAGGATAAGGATGTCTCACTCTCTTCAAACCAAGTTTTTGAGCCATCTCCTCAACTACAAGTTTGTCAATACTACCACTATCCAAAATCACATTACACAATTTACCTCCTGACTTGCACCAAGTTCTGAACAAATTAACCCTTTGACAAGGTTCTACCTTATTACCAAGTAATTATCTTCGAACCAACAAGTTTTTTGACTCACCTTTGGGTTCACTCAATATGTTCTCATTCACCATGGTTATTCGATCACCAATCTTTGTTTGTGGGCACTCAAAAGATCTATGTCCTTCAACACAATTATAACAAGTACCCTTAAAGATAACTCTACCTATCCTTTTTATTGGCTCTACAGGTTTTGGTTCATGTTCAAAAGTTAGTTTTTCCTTCATGGGTGATCAAGCTTCTCCTTCCCATGGGAATTACCATGTTGTCTTCTCTTCAACTTATCTTCTTCCTTCAGAGCATGCTAATAAGCATCCTCAACTGAATCAATCTTCAACATACCAAGATCATCTTGAATATTGAATCTCAAACCATTCGCATATCAAGCTACCTTTTATTTACCAAGTTCCCTATGTCCAAACCAAATAGTCAACTTATAGAACTTCTCGGTAGAGTCTTCCACAATCAAATCTTTTTGCTTTAGATTCTATAGTTTGTTAAACAAGGCAAGTTCATAGTCGGTAGGTATGAACTTAGCTTTCAATTTAGTCACCATCAACATCCAACAATTTATCTTCATTTCACCTTCATCTTCTCTATCTCTTTGCAATTCTTTCCACCAAAGAGAAGCATGTCCTTTTAACTTAGTCTATGCCAATCTCACTCTAAGAGGATATTCAATTTCTTCAAGCTCAAAGAAGTCTTCTAACTCACCAATCCAATCAATCAAATCCTCAAGTCTCATAGTACCAAATAAAGTAGAAACTTCCATTTGGTAACTAGTACTTAACCAAGCTCCAAATCTATGCAACCTACTAGTTTTATCTTCACTAGATCCATCCCTTCAGTCATCTCCACTAGATCCAGCAGCTTCAAAGTCTTCAACAGCTTCCTCATAACCATATTTAGTACCAAGATTCCTTGGCATACCAACAATAGCCCTCATGATTAGCAATCATGTCATTCTTCATCAATTCCATCTCAGATCTAAAATCTACTTTAACCTTTTATGTAATCTTCAATTATATAGTATCAAAGAGATATGCAATCTCCCTAGGGTCTAATCTTCTCAGAGGCATCCTTCAAGATCTTTATAAAACCCAAGGCAAAAAATCACCAACCCAAGGTCCTGGTGCAAACTACCTCAACTCAATTATTAGTTTACACACTCAAGAACATCAAGCTCTAATACCACCTGATGCAGGGTAGGATGGAGGATCCAAGAATGGATAGTCCAATCCTACACCAGCAAAAAAAACAAAAACAAAAATAACAATGGAACACAACAAGATAATGCTTCAAATAGAATTTCATTCAACAAGCAGGACTATAAGGCCTTTCAGGTTAGGGCCAAATACAATCAATTACAATAGTAATTCTGAAATCCCCTAGCTAGTCCAGCTCTACAATACATCAAGAACTGGTGGAAACACTAAGGCAGATCTAAACTTGAGCTCACAAGTCACCAAGCAATCTCCTTATCTCCAAGCATGCAAACCACTAGCTCTGCTATTACAATATCAAACAGACAATCTGATTTTCAAGATCTTGCAGGATCCAACTCTTGTCTCATCAATCTACCTCCACTGACTTACCCCTCAAAAACTACCCAAAAAATCCTTAAATACATAACTTCAACCATAAGTTGGCTGGAAGAAACAATTAACTCCTAAGCCAAGTCAGCTTCTAAAATAAACAAATATTAAATGTAATAATAGTTGGCTCTCAAATAGCCTTACAAATAATTAATTCTCCATGTTAGCCTCAAGATCCACATAGGAGAGTACAAAACAATATGCCAACATTAAATAAATCAAGTCATCCAACCAAAACACCAAGAACTCTAGTCGGTAAGCCAAAATTACTGAGTGGTAAAACAACTAAGCAAGCTAGGCATCACCAAGCAAGCATGTCGACCGAGCACCACAAGCATCACCAAGAAAAAGTTTGGTCGAGCGCTAGTGTTTACCGAGTTCCTTTTAGTGACCAAGCCTCCTTCAATAACTAAGATCCTCAATCAAAGCTACAACCAAGAAACATAGAACCACTTCAACACACTACCATGCAGATTTTCTAAATACCCTAGAATGCCCCTACATCACACAAATAAGACACCTTATGAAATTTAGTAAGGGCATACACCGAATGTAAGTTACTTTAAATTTTTTGGAAGTAGGTGTTACATACTGAAAGATGCTAGGAATGGAAAGTTTGAATCTAAAGGAGATGAAGGTATATTCCTAGGATATTCATGAAAGAGAAAAGTAAATAAATGTTTGATCAAGGCTACCAACAAAATTGTTGAAATTGTAAATGTGAGAATTGATGAATTTGTAGAAAGGAATGAAGAAAATAGTAAAAAGGAACCTGAGGATTATAAAAGATTTATTTATGTACAGGAAGGTAATTTAGTTGATGCAACCAAGCTTCAAAAAGAAGGAATTGAGGATCAAATTGAGCCTCCACCGGGAGATGAAAAAAATGATGAACAATATACCAATCCTGTATTAGCAAAATATGTGAGAAGACACCACTCACCGAGCAAAATTATTAGAGACAAGAATGAAGGAGTCATGACAAGAAGTAAGTTGAAAGATAAAACATGTTTGATTTGTCATTTTGAGCCAATATTAGTCAAGGATGCACTAGGAAATGAAGATTTGATTAATGCAATGAAAGAAGAAATTGATCAGATTGAAAATAATAACACTTGGTTATTGGTACTGAGACCTAAGGATAAGAATGTGATTGGAACAAAGTGGATTTTTCAAGAATAAACTCAATGAGAATGGAGATGTGATCAGAAACAAAGTAAGATTAGTTTGCAAAGGGTATGTACAATAAGAAGGTATTGACTATGGTGAGACATTCTCCCTCATTGCTAGATTAGAGGTTGTAAGAGTATTACTTGCATATGTTGTCGATAAAAGATTGAAAGTTTATCATGTGGATATTAAGTCTACATTTTTAAATGGAATTCTTGAAGAAGAAGTGTACATTAAATAACCTATGTTAGGAATGAATTTTTAAGCCTTTGGAAATCATTCTGTAGCAGTGGTTGTTGCATTCATGACTATGATTGTCATTGATGTCAACACAGTGATATTCTGGAGTTTAGCAGAGAAGTAGGCATAGTTTTGTTTTGTGCACGTGTTATATTGTAGATTGAGTTATGCACAATTGATGGTATGTCCTTTGATGTGTTATTAACCTATGGTTAACAGTGCAAAAATAAATTCATTCATTCATGAAAGTTATAAGCATTTTGTTGGAAGCAGTATTCTGGCAGTGTTCCTGAGTAGCGATTTTTGGTAATCAGAGGATATCTCCTAACCGGGATGGAATCTGATTCTATGTAGTTAAAGGGAAGTTTAAGACTCATTGGTGGTGATGTGGTTCATAGGGAAAACTTTGAGGTCACACGATTGGAAAGTTATTGTATCTGGAAGCCAACAGTTTTATGTAATTTTGATGTAGCGTGTTGAAATTATTATTTTATATTTGGATGCCAACTCATTTGTAATTATTTGAGTATGGTATAAAGGAAGGAATGTTTTCCTTGTTTTAAATGGGGATTGTAATAGTTGTGATATGAAATTGTGAAAGTTTTTCAATGCGAATATATGCATGAGGTGAAGAATAGAGCTAATTCAGTGGTGAAGGAAGACTTGCGAAGTACAGAGATCTGGATTTTTGATCTTGTGTAGCAGAGAGTGTAGTTTTGGCATAGTGTGAAGGAGGTAACATATTTCATATTATTCTATTGAATAATCCTAAGATCTGTTGGAAAATGAGTTCAGAGATCTTGCCTTGAAGCTATTTGGGCAGTGGGTCCTTCTGTCTTCCATAACCCCTAACAGGGTTAGAATCTTTTAACAGGGATTCAAAATCTCCTAACAAAGATTCATATGTACTAAATGTATTTCATAAGACTCCTAATAGGGTCCATCCTTTCACAAGGAACTTTCATATTAGTACATCATTTTGTGGGCATCATTCCCACCAAGGTTTACTCTTTGATCAAGAGGTTCCCTAGTTAACATATCTTGTGTTATTGTGTCATTGTGTATGATTATCTTTCTATGGTTGGTTACTGCATTGATTATATGGTTTAATGTTGTTGAATTTGATATTGAAGTTGATAAATGGTTTAATTATTAGATAACTGATTCAGCCCCCCCTCTCAGTTATCTTGGGGATCTTTGCATTCTAACAATTGGTATCAGAGCAGCAGGTCCTTGAAAGAGAAGTTTAACAACTTAAGGAGATCTATGGAAAATTTCAGGAAAGAAATCCCTAAGTTTGATGGAGTAAATTTTGATAGTTGGAAAGAAAAGATGAAGACACATCTCTTGTGTTTAGGACCAAGTTATTGGTTGATTACAAAAAATGAGAGAACTATAATTGAAGAAGACAGTCTTGAATCAAGTTCTAAAGATGAGGTAGATCTATTCATGTGTAACATACTTGCAAGAGAAGCACTTTTATCAGCACTTCTGGAGAATGAATATAGTCAGGTAAAAAGTTTAACTAGATCTTATGATATTTGGAAAGCTTTACATTCTACTTTTGAAGGTGATGAACATGCAAAGAAAGCTAGGTTACATAATTGGATTTGTGTATTTGAAGACATAAGAATGATGGAAGATGAAACTGTTAGAAGCTATATTGATAGGATGTCAGAAATTGTTGCATGAATAAAATCTTGTGGAGGTGAAAAGATAGAGAATGAAGTAATATGGAAGATTTTGAGAACATTGACACCGGTATTCAGGCAAACTACACAAATGATTGAACAAGTGATACCTTGTACACCGAACTTTTCAAGAGAGACTCTTCTTGAAGATTGGAAGCAGCAGAGATGAATTTGAGATTATCAAGAGAACTACCTAGAATGGAGACAACATTCAGTGCTCTCAGCATCAAACCTACTTTTTCTAAAAGTACAAGTGTGAATGGAGATTATGCCCGCAGTAGCAGATCCAAATCTGATGAAGATAAGAAGATTGAAGAAGGTATTGCCTTGCTTGTGAAAAGAGAACCAGATGGTAAGAAAATTTTTAAATGTTGGACATGTCAAGAATATGGTCATTTTGCATCTAAGTGTCCTAAGAGAGTTAAGAAGTATAGAAATAATTTTAAGCCTAGAAGACCTAAAGAATGTTATTATCCAAATGATGAAGAAATTGAAGCAGGAATTGAAAGACATTTGAGTGACAGTGATAATGATAACTTTCATGACATAGGATTTGTAGCAATTAAGGAAGAAAATTTTGAGTCTGATGTTAAGGAAGAGAAAGCCTTAGTTTCCCAAGTTGAAAAGAAAGATGATTGGATTATAGATAGTGGTTGTTCACATCATATGATTGGTGATAAAGGAAAGTTCATAAAGTTTAACAATTATGATGGAGGGGTTGTTAGAGTTGCTAACAATGCACCTTGTTTGATTAAAGGTATAGGATCTATTACTCTTGATGGAAAGACTAATACTGATGATGTTTACTTTGTGGATGGATTGTGACATAATTTATTAAGTGTTGGACAGTTAGTTGATAAGGGATATCAAGTTTGGTTTACTGAGAAAACTTGTGTGATTAAGGATAAAGATGGAAATCTGATTGGAACAAGATCTAGAACTAGAGGTAATGTATTTCAGTTGAACCCTACTGAGATGACATGTTTGATGACTAAGATTGATGATAGTTGGTTATGGCATAGAAGGTTTTATCATATAAACTTTGATAACATTGTGAAAGTAAGTTCTACACTTGTAGTAAGAGATTTACCTAAGATTATGAAGCCTACTAACATGATTTGCAAGAAATGTGTGATGGCTAAGCAGAAAAGGAGTTCATTTCCTAGCAAGAAGTTCACATCTACAGAAAAGTTGGAGATTGTTCATACAGACTTGAGTGGTCCTACTAGGACTAGAGGATTCTATGGAGAAAGGTATTTTATGATTCTTGTTGATGATTTTACAAGAATGATGTGGATTGCATTTTTGAAAGAAAAATCTGAAGCATTTGATAAGTTTAAGGTCATGAAGAATAAAGTTGAGAATGAATCAGGAATGAGGATTAAATGTTTGAGATTTGATAGAGGTGGAGAATTTACATCTAAGGATTTTAACACCTTTTGTGAAGTAAATGGTATTAAGAGACAGTTTTTAGCCCCTAGAACACCTAAACAAAATGGTATTGCAGAAAGAAGGAATAGATCAGTGACTGAAGCAGCTAGAGCTATGTTATTTGAAGGTGATTTGGCAAAGAAATTTTGGAGAGAAGCAGTGAATACAACAGTATATACAATGAACAGAGTAAAAATTAGAGAAAACACAGACAAGACACCTTATGAATTGTGGTTTGGACATGCACCCTCAGTTAAGTATTTTAGAATTTTTTGAAGTAAATGTTATATTAAGAGAGATGATGATATAGGAAAGTTTGATCCTAGAAGTGATGAAGGATTTTTTCTTGGATATTCTTTGAAAATCAAAGCATATAGATGTTACAATAAGAGAACTAAGACTATTGTTGAAAGTGCAAATGTAAAAGTTGATGAGAAGTTTAAAATTGAGGAAAGAATGCTTGATTATGAATCTGATGAAGGAACTAACCCTCAGCCTAACATTGAAACTACTGGACAATTTTTTGAGACTGAAAATGAATTTTTGAATGAAAATCATTTTGAAGAAAACAAAGAAGAATCTAGAGAAGAATCTACAGTTGAAGAAAGATCTGTGACTATGACACCTAACAGGTATATATCAAGACATCATCCTGTTGAACAAGTGATTGGAAGTTTGGATAGAGGAGTTATGACTAGAAAGAAGGTACATTTATGTTTGATTTCTCAAATTGAACCTAAGTCTACTAATGAAGCTTGTGAAGATGAATATTGGATTAATGCTATGAAAGAAGAACTAGATTAGATTGAAAAGAACAAGACATGGGAATTGGTCCCTAGACCTAAAGACAAAAATGTGATTGGAACTAAATGGGTATTTAGAAACAAGATGAATGAACAAGGAGAAGTAATTAGAAACAAAGCAAGATTGGTATGTAAGGGATACTCACAACAAGAAGGAATTGACTATGAAGAGACTTTTTCCCTTGTGGCAAGACTTGAAGCAGTAAGAATGTTTTTGGCTTATGTAGCATTTAAGAAATTCAAAGTGTATCAGATGGATGTGAAGTCAGCATTTCTGAATGGTGAATTAGAAGAAGAAGTCTAGATTGAGCAGCATGAAGGTTTTCCTTTGACTCAATAAGGAGACATGGTATGTAAACTAAAGAAAGCATTGTATGGACTAAAGCAAGCACCTAGAACTTGGTATGCTAGATTGGATAAGTATTTGTTAAAATTGGGATTTACAAAAGGAACAACTGATAGTAACTTGTGCACTAAAGAAATTGAAAATGGTTTGTTAATTATAGTTACTTTTGTTGATGACATTATTTTTGGAGGAGAAGATGAAGCTAGTGACAAATTTGCTGATGAAATGAAGATAGAATTTGAAATGAGTATGATTGGAGAAATGAAATACTTTTTGGGATTACAGATTAAAAAAAACAAAGATGGTATCTTTGTAAGTCAGACAAAGTACTTGAATGATTTGTTGAAAAGATTTGGTATGGAGAATCGTAAACCAATTGGAAAACCTATGGTTATAGGACATAAACTATCTAGTAAAGATGAAACACCAGTAGTTGAGCAGAAGAAATACAGATCCATGATTGGTGGATTGCAGTACTTGACACACACTAGACTAGATATACAACATTTAGTTGGAATGGTAGCAAGATTTCAAGCTGAACCTAGAGAGTCACATTATGCGATAGGAAAGAGGATATTGAGATATCTTAGAGGCACAATGGACTATGGATTGTGGTATGAAAATTCTGATGATTTTACCCTATGTGCATATACTGATGTTGATTGGGGAGGCAGCGTTGATGATAAGAAAAGCACCAGTGGTGGAGCCTTTTTTCTTGGAGGAAGATTAGTTTCTTGGTTGAGAAAAAAGTAGAAATGTATCTCACAGAGTACAATAGAAGAAAAGTATGTAGCAGTAGCAAACAATTGTAACCAGATAATCTGGATGAAGCAAATGTTGAAGGATATTGGAATTAAGTTTGATGAGCCTGTTGTTATACATTGTGATAACACCAGTACAGTTAGTATGTCTAAGAATCCTATATTATATTCTAAAACTAAGCATATAGAGATCAAGTATCATGTTGTAAGAGAGAAATTTGATGAGAAAGAAGTCAGACTAGAGTACATAAGCACAAAGGAGTAGATAGTAGATATATTTACAAAGCCTTTGCCTAAGGATACATTTGAGTATTTGAGAGGTATGCTTGGGGTTATGCCCTAGCCTACTTTTGAGTAATGATGCAGCTGGTTGCATTCATCCAATGGAATATGGCACTATCTATTTTTTGGATTGGATGTTGGTACTTCCTCTATGGGGGAGTATGTGTATCTGAGCTGAGTCATGAGGACTCTTGTGAATGTATTTTTTGAAGAGTGTCTTTTGACATTGAGTTGTTGTTGACATAGTGATGAGATTTTTGTCATTTATGTCAATGGGGGAGAAGTGTACATGAAAAATAGAAGATTTGATGTCAATGGGGATAGCAAAGCCAGATTTGATTGATGAAGAGGACTTGAAAAAATTAATCAGATTAGCATTATTGCAGTATTGGATTTTTGGAATATTGGATGGTTTTCATCTATGTTGCCATCAATTCCAATGGGGGAGATTGTTAGGAATGAATGTTGAAGCCTTTGGTAGTCATTCTATGGTAGTGGTTGTTGCATTTATGACTATGATTGTCATTGATGTCAACACAGTGATATTCTAGAGTTTAGCAAAGAAGTAGGCACAATTTTGTTTTGCACACGTGTTATATCAAAGATTGAGTTATGCACAATTGATGGTATGTTCTTTGATGTTTTATTAACCTATGGTTAATAGCACAAAAATAAATTCATGAAAGTTATAAGTATTTTGGTGGAAGCAGTATTCTAGCAGTGTTCCTGAGTAGCAGTTTTTGGTAATTGGAGGATATCTCCTAACCAGGATGGAATCTAATTCTACATAGTTAAAGGGAAGTTTAAGACTCATTGGTGGTGAAGCGGTTTATAGCACAAACTTTGAGGTCACATGATTGGAAAGTTATTGTATCTGGAAGCCAACAGTTTTATGTAATTTTGATGTAGCGTGTTGAAATTATTATTTTATATTTGGATGCCGACTCATTTGTAATTATTTGAGTATGGTAAAAAGGAAGGAATGTTTTCCTTATTGTAAATGGGGATTCTAATAGTTATGATATGAAATTTTGAAAGTTGTGATGCGTATATATGCATGAGGTGAAGAATAGAGCTAATTTAGTGGTGAAGGAAGACTTGCAAAGTACAGAGATCTAGATTTGTGATCTTGTGTAGTAGAGAGTGTGGTTTTGGCATAGTGTGAAGGAGGTAACATATTTCATATTATTCTATTGAATAATCCTAAGATCTATTGGATAGTGAGTTCAGAGATCTTGCCTTGAAGTTGTTTGGGCAGTGGCTCCTTCTGTCTTCCATAACTCCTAACAGGGTTATAATATTTTAACAGGGATTCAAAATCTCCTAACAGAGATTCATATGTACTAAATGTATTTCATAAGAATCCTAACAGGGTCCATCCTTTCACAAAGAAATTTCATATTAGTACATCATTTGTGGGCATCATTCCCACCAGGGTTTACTCTTTGATCAAGAGGTTCCCTAGTTAACATATCTTGTGTTAATGTGTCATTGTGTATGATTATCTTTCTATGGTTGGTTACTGCATTGATTATATGGTTTAAAGCTATTGAATTTGATAAATGGTTTAATTATTAGATAACTGATTCACCCCCCCGCCCCTCTCTCAGTTATCTTGGGGATCTTTGCTTTCTAACAACCTAAAGAATTTTTTGAAAATTCTAACAAGGATATGGTATGCAAACTACACAAGGAACTCTATAGATTGAAGCAAGCACCTTGAGCATGGTATGAAAGACTACACTCTTATTTAATCAAGATTGGATTTCAAAGGACAAGTGATAATAGAAATTTGTATTTGAAATGTGATAGTACTGATAAGATTTTGATTGTTGAGATATTTGTAGATGATATTATATTTGGTGGAAATAAAACAATGTCTAAATCATTTTTTGAGGATATGATAAAGGAATTTGAGATTTCTATGATTGGAGAGATTATATTCTTTATTGGACTACAAATTCAATTAGTAAAGGATGTGATCTACATAACACAATTAAAGTATATTAAGGAGATCCTAAAGACATTCAATATGGAAGAATAAAAACCAGTTGGAATGTCGATGGCTACTAGTTGTAAATTATCAAAGGAAGTAAATGAGAAACTTTATTGATCCATTATTGGTAAACTAAAGTATGTTGTTCACAACTGACCTAATATTGCACATTTTGTTGGTATAGTTGCAAGTTTTTTTGCAAACCCAAAGGAGACACATATGTCTATAGTGAAAAGAATGTTTAGATATCGGAAAGGGAATGAATATTTTTTTCTTTTATATACAAAAGGAGGAGATTTTGATCTAATGGTGTATATTGATGTTGATTGGGTTGGAGACATTGATGAAAAAAAATTACAAGTGGTGGAGCTTTCTTTTTAGGAGAAAGATTGGTGACATGGTTAATCAAGAAACAAAGTTGAATTTCACAATCTACTGTTGAAGCTAAGTATGTTGTTGCAACTATGAATTGTTCTAACATTGTGTGGATCAAAAAATTACTTGAAGGTATGCAAGAAGAGATTACTGATCCAGTTATAATTTATTGTGATATTACAAGTGCTATTAACATATCAAAGAATTTGGTGATGCATTCAAAGACAAAGCACATTTCTATCAAGTATCATTACTTGTGAGAGCAAGTACAAGATAAGCATGTGATATTGGAGTGTGTGAATTCAAAGGAATGAATAGCTAATATATTTACCAAACCACTACCGAAAGATTCTTTTGAGTATCTCTGAGGTAAGTTAGGGGTTCTTCCCCTATCTAATATTCACTAAGGAAAGATGCATCCTGCATCAATTCAAGTATTCAATAGGATATCTATCTTATGAGTTGATGCTAGTGTTCACTCTTTAGGTGATGCCTGAAGTTGTGAAAATGTTTATGACTATAATAAGAAATATATACATTTGAGGTATGATTTACTGCCTAAGAAAAGTTTTTAGGAGTATATGTCTTTGGCATTTTTGTTAAAGAGGGAGATGAAATTAATGAATAATGTAGAGGGAGATAATGCTATTGATTATAGAAAGAGTATTATTGATACTACAAATAGGGAGATGAAGATCCAGTAAAGGGAGGATAAAGAAATTGATTATTGAGAGAGAAGATAAAAAAGTAAGTTTTCAAAGAGGGATAGTAGAGAAGAAGATTGTTAGTGCTAGAGGAAGATAAATAGAAGAAGATCAAGTACAATAAATAAGAAGATATAGCTCAGAGGGAGTACAATAATGACAGTGAAGTGTTACAATCATTAATATTTGAACACTAAAGATTGTTAGTGTGTTTCCATCAATGCCAAAGAGGGAGATTGTTACTAGAATTGATGGTGATAATGATGAAGACTGACCAAGATCAGGGGAATGCAAGATAGTAGAAAGGTTAGATCAATTATTATCTTGTCATTGATGTCAAGAAATTGATTTCTATTTTATATTATGTTGTCATATCATTCGGAATATGATATAAGTTGAATGAGTTAAGGAGAAGAAGAAATGAAATGTTGTGAAGTTAAAGAACTTAAATGGGAAAATAGTACAGATCAGACAATGATAAGATTATGTTGATATAATTCTTTTCTATCTAACATATGATTATGTCAAGTTGGTAAATAATGGTAAAGAAGATTAGACAAGTCAGTAAGCAAAAGCGCTTTGGATACTGGGAAAAATATGTCACTTGGTAAATAGGAAAAGTCATGTGGTAAAGAGAGAAAGTAATTTGATAAAGGAAAAGGAACTCAATACAACGAAAAGAAGTTTTAGGCATCGAGCGAAGTTAACTAAAATTCAGAGTTATCCACTAAGAAAGGAATGAAAATTAAATACAAGGATCAGAATGACATTTAATGATTAGCTAGAAGGTTATGATTATAAGGAAAGTTAGTTAGAGAGATCTACAATCAATAAAATTCAAGATGATGATCTATGGATTAGATCTAAATGGTTAAAATAGAAGGAACAAATTTCAAGAAAGTTCAAGTTCTGAGGTGAAGGTAAAATGTGTTACTAAGATCTAGATTTAGTAAATAAGTTTGTGAAATGAATTGAATAGCTAAGATTGATCAAATAAAAATGTAATAGAGGAGATTAAGTGGAAAAAGAAAGTCTATATAAAGGATGAATTTGTATGAACAAATGGCTGGAAAACTCAAGGGCTAATAAGTCACCGACTGATGCAATGAAGAAGGAAAAGATAGATTCCTAATCAAAAAGTAGAATTTGATGAAGTGTTGAAGCCAATGGAAAGTGAAGAATTGAAGTGAATATAGAGAGCGCACAAAGGATCTTATTATGAAAAGGATAGTTGAAAATATACAGGTCAATTTATTTACTGCTACTTATTAGTATTTGTAATAGATAAATCTCTTAACCGAGTAGACTTAATAATCTTATTGTAAAATCCTTGCAAAAGGTAACATTCTAAAGAGTGTTCAAAGTCCTTTTATGAGGCCACTCCTAACAGGGTGAAGATCCTAATAGATTTGAAGTAAATCCCTTGATCCGGTCACACCTAATACTGTGTATTGTAATCTTAACTAGAATGGCTCTTAACTAAGCGTACATCATGTTGCCCCACTTGTGTGTTCTTCACACTCTAAAGAAAAAGTGAATACCTTGTGTTAGATTGAGTTGTGAGTTTTGAGATAATAAATTGGAGTCTAAGTCTAGAATCCCCCTAGGATAGGTGGTCTATATTGAATAATTCATTCATGCCTTCTTTCTGCTTTTAAGTCTGGTTGGTTTTTGACTTCATCCTAGGAATGGGTAAGTTATAGTTCCTAATTTGATAAAGACCTTATTTCTTTCAGTTTTGATCGATGGTATTCATATGGGTGTGAAGCTCTAAAATAACATTTTTCCCCTTTGTCATAAATATGAAAATCGCCTTCTCCTCGTCGGGTTTCGACCCATGAAGGTAATTTTCCACAGGAAGAGAACACAGGAATCATCAAGCACATAGACAAGGCCTAGAGATCAAGATTCTAAAGTTAAGAACAAGTTGGGTCCAGAAAAGTAGCTTGGCAGAGAAGCTGTAATGAACTTCTCCGCTTGCAGAGTTTTTCCTACAGAAGTTGTTTTCCGAAGAACAGTAGAAAGTGTATCAGAGATTCCCAAAAGTCAAATGTCTAAATTTTGAGGAAATAAGATTGAGTCCCTATAGTGGATAAAATGGTCTCAGAATATGAGAAAGTGAGTAAGAGACCTTTTTTGGAGAATCGGTTTTTAGCTTCTCCCTTATCAGAAAATCACCTGAGAAGGTCAGTTTCCGAGAAGCGACAACTTGTGAAGAAATAAGCATAAGAAATCATGAGGATTGAATAATCTAATATGATGAAGATAGCCCACTTTGATATCTAAAAGAAATTGCTAAATAAATGAGTCAAATGCAGATTTTTCAGAAAATCACTTCCCGGCTTCTCCACAGTCAGTTTTCTACCTTCGAAGTGAGTTTTCCGACAAAGGCACCAATTAAGGGAAGCAGAAAAGTAAAAATATGATGTGTCAATTAAGTTACCATTACAACCACTTCAAATGGGTAAAAGCAATTTCCTGAGGCTGTTAATAAGGTGCATTTAATTCAAATCTTAACGTTAGAACTTTAATGGATATTTTTGAAAATCTCTCACTCGTGTGGCACGAGATATGGAAAGTAACGGTAAGGAAGAAGGTTGTTTATAAAATAATCAAATGATCAAGCAAAGATTACCATTTGTTCACATCATTTTCATACGCCTTTTGATTTCCCATGATTTCACAAACCATCTTATATCATACTTCAAAGAATCTTAACAATAAATCAAAAGCAGAATCAGAAACTATGGCCACTAGATTCATGGGTTTCGATGGGTTGAACGGGATTAAATCTAAATGGCATAATTTGACAGATACATCCCTTAGATTATATGATCTTGGAAATCTACATAGAAGATTGAATGAAGAAAATCTCCACCCCATGACACTAAAGCTCAAAGCTAGCGGTTTGGTCGAAGCTACTGGATTTCCTATTGCAGTACAAGCTCCTGAACTAATTTGAGAATGTATAACTAGATTTAACCCAGATACGAAATAGATTTTTCTACCAAATGACATAGTACCATCTCCATTGATAGAGATTCTATGCAAAATAGTCTTTGTATCCCAGAGTGAACAAAATTTTCAAATATGAACTTCTCGATTGTAATTTCAAAATATAATGTGAAGAAGATGAGGTAAAGGAAAGAGATCATGAACTCATGGTTTTGGAAGGCCATAATAATAAAGGAAAAATTTCCAAAGACACTTTTTGGGATAGATTTGAAGGTTGATATTGTCAACATCTTGGTGCTCCTTCACAAGATAAAAGGTGAAAGTGATGCATTGAACTTCATAGAGCACTACTTCTTCTTGATCCAGGTAATATGTGTTGAGCACCATTATATAGAATAGGCTCAAGTGGTAAGTGAAAATATGTCCAATGCCTTGAATCTCACCAAGTACCAGAACAAATTTTATATGTCTTCATGTTTGATCTATGTTTTAGCTACATTGCAAGTATGGGCAGGACTCCCTAGGCTAGAGGAATATTCAGATGATGTGAAAATTTATGATTTCTTCCCTCATTTGAAATTACAAAATAGATATGCTAAGTTCATTAGAGTTAATGACTCATTTACAATGAGGTTGTGAAGAGAATTACAAGGATACCCAGAGTGGAGATTCTCACCAGAGGCCATGGAATTCATCGCCCAATTTGGAAGTTTCTTCATTCAATTTTCTAGTTTCTCATACCTTCGTCTTGTAGGTTTTGATGATTTCCCCATAAAGCTACTGAGGTACCTCGATGACATGATCATGCTCATAGAGGTGATCCAAAAAAAAATTCAAGTGAATCTAAACAGTGTGGGAATTAAGAAGAAAGGTTACAAATTCCCTGTCACCATTGGAGCATACAGTTGTGCATCAAGATCAAATGCTAAGAACATGATGAAGGCATTTGAGAATAGATATAAGCTAAAAGTGTATGAAGTATTGAGGCCTCAATTTGATCCAATAAGTTATGCCAAAAATCATCTACAAATTGGCATTGTGGTCAGGCACATCCCCAAACTCAAAGATTATTGGGTGAATTGCAAGGATGAGCTAGAGAGCAAAGAGAGGTTTTACTCCAGGTTGACTATTGAAAAAATCAAGTTGTTCAATGTCAACATTAATGTTGAAGGTATTGTTGATGATGGAGAATGCATGTACAATGACACATATAGAGATCAAATCAAGCCCTATCCTATGAGCTCTAAACTAGTTCAAGGTCAAGCTATAGAAGATTTGGAGACCTTAATGGCTAAAGTCATTAAGAGAACTGATAAGTGGGTTCAGTGGATGATAGGAAGGAGAAAGAGATTTGGGAAGTCTACTCCTCAAAAATCTCCTATAGTCAACCCGGTGAGTTCTCCTGCATCCTCCTATTTGCCAAAGTCATCTATAGCCAAAGGACCAGCTCAACCAGTAGGTGGAGATGATGAACCACCTGAAAAAGAGATCCCACTTGAGAAGACTTGTGGAGTAGGTTCATCTCCAGTCATTGGTTCAAATGAAGAAGCTAAAGTTGAGAAATCTGACAAATTGACAAAAGAACCTGTTGGAGCCATGAAACCAGAGCAACAAGCACAAGGGGGAACCATTGAGATACAAGGTGACACTCCTACTCAAGAGTCTCCTATAATTGTTGAGGTTGGTCACAATAGTAGAAGTTTAGAAACTGATGAGATAGATGAGCATTTGGGGTCTCCTCAAAAGGAAAAGAGCATTTCTTCTCCATAGGTTAATCCTTTCACTTCCAAGCCTAAATCTTCCCCTCCTTTTATCAAGAAATTAGTTGTTGAAGATTTGATTTCTGCAACAAAAGTTACAAGTGTAGAATCATGGCTCATGAATACTCTAGAGTGGAAAAGAAAAAGGTTTGAGCAAGGCACTCTCAGTAGTGAGATGTTCTCATAGGTGATGCAGTCAGGTTCAGCCATAAGCAAGGCTAAGAAGACTAGGACTCTGACCACTCTTGGTCAAGATCTAGACACAGGGCACCCGATGATGAAAATAGCCAAGCCACTGAAGGACAGTAGAATTGAAGACCTTACTACCTCAGACTTTGCACTCCAGTCCTTAGACATGGGGCTCACCCACCATGATACCAAGGTAGACTTGTGGAAGTCTAGTAATGTCTTGATTGAGGAAGAGATCGAAGAACTCAAAGTCACCAAGACTCGACTCAAGGTGGAGATTAAAGAAATGACTAACTTTATTAAACATTTGGTCACTCATATGGAAAGCCTACCCAATTCTCTAACAATGTTTGATCTTGTTGTAGTCGAGGACCAAGCAATACTTGCCAAATTGCAAGAAGATAGACATTTCAGGCATATTGGTAGGAGGTGGATTGAACGACTTAAGTCTGAAGGTTTGGTAGCCATTGAGCAGCTCAAAAATGTCATTTTACAGTTAGAGGCAGAGAAGGATTCTCTCAAAGGACATATGCAGACACTCACAATAGAGAGGTTGAGATGTGAAGAGTGCATGGTGCTACTACATTGGCTGGTCGCAATGAAGACTAAAGATGCAATCAAGGCTAACATATTGCAGAAAGGGGATGAACCTCTGATTGAATGGCTCCAAGGGGTAGAATAAAAAATGGAGATGATAATCAAAGTAGAGACAAGAATGAAGGCGACCAATGAGGAAGTCACCAAAGAGCAAAGTAAAATCTTTTTATATTTTTTAGGTCTTTACTCTGACTCTCAAGCTAGCAGAGATGGAAAGAGTCCAATTGGTATAACCAATATGAAAAAGTCATTCTCCGACTACTTGGACTAGCTTGCAAAGTTATGTGGGTCTCACCTTGATAGAATACCTAATCTTCATCAACTTGGTGGATGCATATATAAAACCATGGAGAAGACGCAACCTTGAAAGGATTATGCAAAATGCATAGAGAAAGATCATGCTCGTTGGCTCATAAGATTGAAGAACGTGTATATTCTAGATTCTAAAAGGATGATTCCGATTCTTGTGGCTGCCAAAGCTCATAAAGCTAAGTTGGAGAAGGTGAAGAAGCTAGTGAAGAGAAAATGACTTTCCCCTCTTTCTTTTTGATATACATTGTATAGTTGGTAAATGGCCACTTGTCATTTACCAACTTTTGTAGAATATGAACCGATTTGGTGGATTTTGTAATAGCTTAATTCTTGAAGCCTATATGTAACACTTTGAAAATCAATGAAGGGTCAACTAATTTTTGGTGTGAAATACATCTTGTTGCGGAGTCAATCTAGAATGTGTTTTGTGCCATTTATTTACTATTCCATGCTTTTGTAAGTTTGAATTTTTATTTTCCTTAAGTTGGATTGAAATTAGGAAATAGACAGAGTTCTATTTCTACTCTTTAGTGAAACTAATCAACAGTAATCAGAGCATTACTTGGAGGTTGGGAAAATACTCATATTGTCATGTTTTAGATTAGATTCATCTATGTTTTTTCACTACATTTTCTTTCATTCAAATAGGATTCATTGTTGCATTCCCACTGGTGTGAGTTCATAAGTATTGTGAAATCATGAAGTCGGTTAGAGTTAAGATCAAAATCCTTGCCTGGATTAGTTTCTCACTGAGGGCTAGTTCAGTTACCTCTTCTATTCTCTGGTCAAGAACATACCCTTTTAGGATTTAGAGAAAACAAAATTTGTTGCATATCTTTAACATAAGGGAGTTGTACCTATTAAAATTCAGAGGGAGGTTAGTTGAATAGATAACAACTTTCCAAATGTTCATATTCACATTGTTTCTTAAGAGATTTTGGGCAAACAAAGAGTTAAATCTAAAAAGAACAATCTGTTTACCAACAAATTTTTGGTGACTCCATTAGGGAGAGAAACTATCAATAGATTAGAATATTTATCATGAGGAAAAATGGTATTACCTCATGAGAACATGTTCCCTATGCTTCAACCCAATCTTAATTTTCAAGACGATCAAGAAGACATAGTCTCATCCTTGAATACTTTTGCTTGGAGATATAGATGAAACACAGAGCATTATAGGAACGTGATTCAAGTGCTTGAACAAGAAGAAGCGAGAGTAGAAGCACTTGAAAGAGAAATTCAGAGAAGAAATCAATGCAGAGCCGAGCGCGAAGCTAGGAAGCAAAACTAATTTGGAGCTCTGGATCAAAGAAGATTTCTCAGAAGTGCCAAGGGGCAAGGTGGAAAGGACCCTACATTCGAAAGGATAGCTAAGCTTGGTTTTCCCATAATAGACTTACCTCATCAGAAAGGTGACAAAAGAAGCAGGAGTAGACCACCTTTACCTCTGAAGACACAAACTTCATTGCCTACAGATTGCCAGGTATTAACTTTACGCAGAGTAGTTGCTCCTCCTATTATTAATTTTCCTCAACATCTTGCACATACAGTCATGGTAGCTCCATGGGCCACTGCATCTGGTCTGTTACAGTTCACAGCATATCACCCACTCCTTTCAGGATCTAGAAAGAAATTTCCTAAGTTCTCAAGAGATGGAAAAGTTACTATAGATGAACACATTAAAGCCTTCTTTGAAACAACTCTATTCCAAAAACTAAGGAAAAAGGTGTAGCTCCTATTGGCATTCTTATGCTTGTTCTTTAAGCCCACAAGGTTAGGTTTATTTTGATGTGCCAATCTCTACCTGAATTATCCACCATTCTCTTCAATATCTTCAAGATGTTTCTACTGGTTGCCTCAGCTTGTCCATTACCTTAAGGGTAATAGATTGAAGAAGAATGATGAATCATATGAAACTTGGTGCATAATTCCTTTAAGTCTTTGTTTTTTAAATGCTTTGCATTATTCATTATGATAGCATGAGGTATGCCATATCTACAAATAATATGATTGAGGATAAACAAAGATATCCGCTTTCTTGTTGCAGTTGACAAGGGTACAACTTCCACCCACTTGGTAAAGTACTCTATTGTCATGATGATGAATTTATGACCATTCGAAGATGGTGGATAAATCATGCCTATTAAATCTAGACCCCATTAATAGAACAACCAAGGTGTTGTCATCAGATGAAGTTCTTGTGTGGGCACATGTCTCAAGTTTCCATGGAATTGACACTTTCTATAAGTTTTGGCAAAGTTACAAGCAACTTTCTCCATTGTAGGCCAAAAATATCCTATCCTAAGAAGTTTCTTAGCTAGGGTTAATCTATTTGAGTGTGATCCAAAAAATCCTTCTTGAATTTCTCACAAGGCTACATTTGATTCTTCTTCTTCTAAACATCTAAAGAGCATGCCGTCTAAACTTTTGCGATACAATGTTTTAGAAATTATGGTGTATTGGGTGGCTTGGAAAATGAAACTTTTCTTTTGATTCCTAGTTTGGTTTATGGGAAGGATTTGATCTTTCAAGTAAGTGTAAATAGGTCCATATCAGGGTGATTCATTTGTAGTTAACAAAAAAATGTTATAAGGGTGGGTAGGGTCAAATGCGGGTTGATCCACTTCTTCTACCTGGAATTCATATCTAGTGCTTTGATCGGGCAATTATTTAGCAAATTAATGATCAATTGAGCATCCTATGGCTCTCTATCTAAGAATGTTAATAGAAGCTCTCAGCAAGCTACCATTAATGACAGTCCTAGAATGAGAAATGATAAGATAAACAAGCTAAAGCTAACAATTAGATCAAATTAAATGCTAATTAAGATCTCAAAATGCCTTTCTAGCTATAAAATGTGAGAGGTTCAATGCAATTCTCAGATGTGTGGTTATGAATTATGATTTATTTTGATGTTCCTTTTATAGATTTTCCCAATGGTAGGGGGTGTAGTGTAGTTAATCATGATTAAGCCTTGGTTGAGTCTTTGGTTCCACCCTTTGAAGACAATGCAAAGTTTGTGTCCTCAAAGCTTGGGACAAGTAAACAAGATGAAGGGATAAGATTCTCTTTCACTTTGAGTGATTGAGATTGAATTTGGCTTAATCCATGTGAATGTCTTTCCTCAAATCCTATTGGTTGATCAAATTTCCTCCCTTTGTTGTTGTTGGGGGAAATTAAGATTTATTAATTGATTTAAATTGATTTATTTAGCCATGTACCCCTTGAATGGGTTGAATTTGATTTAATCCAAGACTATATAATTAATTGATTTAATTGCACTTTGATTTGATTGCATTTGATTAAAATACTCTCAATTTTGATTTATCTTGATTTAGGACTTGATTTTAATTTTGATTGGCTAATTATGCATTATGATTCAATTGATTCAATTTTGTCCTAGATTTTCTTTGATTTGACTTGATTTATTACTTAATTGTCTTTGTCTATTTTTAGGTGATTACAGTTAGTAGATAGTAACTGCATCATGCAGGCTATTTCAAGACAACTCTCACCATTATGGTTCGTCGTTAGATGAAATACGCACATATTTCCTTCCTTAGGGGGAGCCTCGATTGCAAGAGACTGTTGTGGGGCAAGTAATTGTAGTGTCCTGCTATCAACATTTCTACTATTCTAATCTTGAAATGGTTTCTGATACATATTGTTGAACTTAGGGAGTTGCCTTTTTAAAGCGATGATTTCCTTGGACATTTTCTACATCATCTCATTGGTTGATGTAGTACCACTTGAACTAGCACCTGTTTGTATTTCTCTTTTCCATCTGCTAGTAGAAATCGTGTCATCTTCTAACTCAATGGCTATTTTTTGAGTAGCGTCTAAATATGTAGGTTGTGCTCTTCTCAAATCATAGTTTATATCTGGTGGCATGGCACTCATAAATAATATCTTCAGATTTTTAGGAGTGGGTCTATCAGTAGTGGGAATTCTATTAGCAATCTTATTTAATTTAGTGACGAAATCCCTCATACTTATAGAGGCTTGTTTCTTAATAGAGGTCAATTGCACCAACAACGCATGTTCATCTTCAGCTATTTTGAATCTAGCTTCAAAAGCCATCCTCATAGTATCCCAACTTGTGATTAAAGCATCATCCAAGTGATAAAACCAGTCATCTGCTTCTTCAACTAGAGTTTCAACAAATAGCCTAACAACAACATCTTCATAACCAACTCCTAGGATATGAGTTGTTTCAAAGAAGGCTTTAATGTGTTCATCTATAGTAACTTTTCCATCTCTTGAGAACTTAGGAAAAATGGTATTACCTCATGAGAACATGTTCCCTGTGCTTCAACCCAATCTTAATTTTCAAGACGATCAAGAAGACATAGTCTCGTCCTTGAATACTTTTGCTTGGAGATATAGATGAAACACAGAGCATTATAGGAACGCGATTCAAGTGCTTGAACAAGAAGAAGCGAGAGTAGAAGCACTTGAAAGAGAAATTCAGAGAAGAAATCAATGCAGAGTCGAGCGCGAAGCTAGGAAGCAAAACTAATTTGGAGCTCTGGATCAAAGAAGATTTCTTAGAAGTGCCAAGGGGCAAGGTGGAAAGGACCCTACATTCGAAAGGATAGCTAAGCTTGGTTTTCCCATAATAGACTTACCTCATCAGAAAGGTGACAAAGAAGCAGGAGTAGACCACCTTTACCTCTGAAGACACAAACTTCATTGCCTACAGATTGCCAGGTATTAACTTTACGCAGAGTAGTTGCTCCTCCTATTATTAATTTTCCTCAACATCCTGCACATACAGTCATGGTAGCTCCATGGGCCACTGCATCTGGTCTGTTACAGTTCACAGCATATCACCCACTCCTTTCAGGATCTAGAAAGAACTTTCCTAAGTTCTCAAGAGATGGAAAAGTTACTATAGATGAACACATTAAAGCCTTCTTTGAAGCTACTCCTAGATGAGAAACAAAAGAAAGCCTTTGATCATTTGAAGGTATATCAAAATAGAATGTCAAGGACTTACAAAAAGTGCATCAAGGCAAGAACATTTCAAATAGGTGACCTAGTTTTGCGTGAGAATCCCAAGAATCAAGTAGAAAGAGAAAAGAAAGGAAAATGGGAAGCAAACTGGTTAGGACCATTTATCATTGTTGAAAATTTTGGGACTGACACCTATAAATTAGCAGATTGTGATGGAGAAGAGATACAAGAACCTATCAATAGCATCCATCTAAAGAGGTTCTATACATGAGGTATATGAAAGAGTATAAAGAGTATCAAATGAAGAGCATTATATTTATTGTACATAGTCAAAATAGATCCTAAAAATACCAAAAACATTTGCAAAGCAGAAAAGATAAAAAATAGTGGAAATTTGAGCATGAAGAAAGCAAAAACATTCATATATGATCCTCAAAAAGATGTCTTGGTGAAAACCTAGCAAATAGGTGCCTTGATGATGTTAAGAAAAAAAAATATAAAAAAGAGAAAAAAATCAAAAAGAGAAAAAGTGCCTTGGTGAAACCTAGCAACTAAGCACCTTGGTAGCAAAAAAAGAGAAAAGATTTAAAAATAGAAAAAGGAGCAAGATCCATTCAATCAGTGAAAACCTGGTAAATAGGTGCCATTGAAATTCCAAGTCAGTCGCATACCTAGAAGGTCACCTTGTAAATATTGCATTCGCCAGTATTTGTATATATTGCATAATAAAACCCCACAATTGCATTTGCAAGTACCTCAAGATTTTGGTCATCTAATCTACAAATTGTTCTAATTCCCATAAATGAAATTATCTCAAACTGGGGGGAATTTACTCAAAAGGACAAAGGATTCATCAAAGCAAGCTTTATTCAATCAAGGAATCAATTCATCAAATTTGAAAGAGGGTCGCTTAATCAAATCTACATTCTAATCCAATTTGAACCCAATGCAAAATTTGATCCATGATCCTACATGACAATATCTTTATCAAGATTAAAAGCATGAAATGGATGGAACTACACTTGAAATATGGATTTGAAAAACATGGCAAGAATTATTATTTTTTATAAGTGTTGACTCAATTGATGAAATCATATCTTTCTAGCGAATCGATGAAAGTTTTAGACTAGACAAGCTATGATGAAAGGATGATATTTTTGTTGATTTCTGAATGACTATCTTAAAATCAAAGTTTTAAATCATGTTTTATTTTTCTAAGGACGTGGTCATCAAAGAATCATCGAGGATTTGTACATAGGATAAAATGAAGATTTTTGCTTGTTTACGCAAAAGGATACCTTGGCTATTTTGATCTTCAATATCATAATACCAACATCCACTTGCAACATAGAATCTAACAAAATCGGTATTCATACTCTCAGGGTTGGTTTCAATCAGTGATAGTCATACTAAAGAGAGATGGGGAAGCAAATAAAGAGGTGCAAAAAGTATTCATATCATCATAGTTGAACTAGTGATGGTTGTACTAAAATGGGATTCCAAAAATGCTCAATGATGATTATAAGCTCCAAATTTTGAATAATGACAGTTAGCTACATACACCTTAGATTAAGTGCATTATATATATTGTTTACCTTTCTTAGCTTAATTTGCAAGAGGAAAAAGGGGGTGTATTCAAATAAAAAATCAAAGGATTATCACAAACAACTATATAGGATCGAGTGTGTTGGAAATAAAAAATAAAGCAAAAACAAAGTGCATTTTATTAGGTCACTTGCATTGATTAAGTCATTTTCATCAAGCCTTACATCCATTTAAAGTTCAAGATTGTCATTAAATGACATACATTTGAAGTTCATTAGAAACATTAGATTACATTCATCTCATTTAAGGTGCATTGATTAAGTGCATTGGTTAGAAATCATTCATTACATTCATTAAGATCATTCAACATTAAATGCACATCATACATGATAGTATCATCCATTCATATTGCATTATATCATTAAAAACTCATGATCATTGCATTATTCCATCACATTTACATATTACAAGAAATACATTCATTAGATTCATTATCCATCTAATATCCATTTTATATATCAATATCATTAAGTAATATCATTACACATTGCAACCATTTATTCTATGTCATACATAAGACAAAACATTTTAAGCATCATTAGGACATATGCATACATTGAAAATTGCATTCTAAAAAACATAAACCAAAGCATATAGAATATAGAATCATATAGAGCTGCATATTATGTAAAACACTAGAAAAAGAGAGATCCAACACATGAAGACATCACATATAGTGAAATCTATCAAAGAAAGTATCAGAGTCCATGGTACAATCATCATAAATGAACAAGATATCAAAGTCTATAACATGATCATGAAAGCAATATCTAAAGATCAGTGTCCATCAATGTATCAACATACACAACATCAATTGATAAAAAATGATACAACAAGGGTCTAATGTCTTGATCATAGAAATAGAAAGTAGATCATATAACGTCCAATTCCAACTACAATAATGGAAATATCTCATAAGAAATCAACTGATAGAATCACCCGCACCATTAGTACCATCAAGACCTGGAGCACTATCAGGAGGCTGACTTGAGCTAGCATGTAAACCATGTTGACTCATACTAGCCATGAAAGTCTACATCATCACACTCATTTGTGAAACTTGATGTTGTATGGATGATATATGAGTCTATAAAGATGCAACACCTAATGCTGAGGCTGGGGCATAACCCTATGCTGATGAAGACTGAGGAGGAGAAAAAGTAGAAGGTATCATTGAAGAAGATGGATCACCCAATGATGAAACAAACTGAGAAGGTGATGGTCATGAAGAAGATGAAGGCATCGAGGTAGAAGCCTATGCCTGAGCTGAAGGTGCTTGAGAAACAATAAGAGGAACAATGGGAGGAACAACCTACTTGATAGGAGGACCCTGTGCCTAATCCAGTAAAACCTATGCTATATTTGTATCAATAGCTCTCTGTCATCTAGCTTGAGGCCTTTATCTAGGATCCCTAGCCACCTGATGTAAAACTCGGTCAAATTGTCGACCTCTCACCTAATCACCACCCCTAGGAGGAATCAGAGCAATAGTTATCACTAGAATATGTCATCTACCTACTCTAGCTCCATGATGACCCCTAACACAACCACCACCCCCATCATCATCTCCACCATCATCATCATCACCATCTCCACTAGCACCATCATCCCCATCTGATAACTCCTCAATGGTAGGAATCCTCTTGGCAGGATCTGTGAACCTGGGAAAAGGATATCGATGTAACCAGGCACCATACTGATCAGTGATCCCTGCATCCATGACATGTGATCTTGGAGACCAAGGACAATATCCAATCTCTCGTATCCCTCATACAGCTATACCAAAATCTACACATGGGCCCCACAATGACCTCTTAGCCTACACATGAGCATACATGGCTACTCCTTGTGGCATATCCTGGACACACCCATACTGACGGAATACATGGTGAAAGAAGAATCTCTTTATAACAAAAGAAGAACGTCCAATCATCCACTAAGGACAAAACATATAGGGAAGCTCACCATCATCCTCTGGCCAAGCCTCACAACCAAGATAAGGGTGCCAAGTCACAGTATCCATATCATCAATCATACATCGCCAATAATCCAACTTACCCATGTGGGTCTGGATAATAGCACCAGCATACATCCATGCAAAAGGCCAACCAGGCTAATGATCTCATGCTGTCATAGGACATGTCACGGGGATATGCTCCCATGTCCAAAGTTGTAATAAAATAGCTCCCACAGTCAAAGTGGTAGAATGTCTATATACAACAGTATGTAACTCATGATATAACTCAGCTAACAAGCAAGAACCCCAATCAAATTGATGAGGATCTTCCATCAAGTCTTCTAGAATGGGACCCCAACCAATAGTAAATCCATGCCCATGCCTATCAGAAAGCAGCAAACCACCAATAAGAGTACCAAGCACAGCAGGTAAAACAAGAAACAAAATGAACTGAGCCCACTGGATATGCTAATCACCAATGGAAGGATAACCAAAGACTCGTCAACATGCCGAGCCATCATAAGAAAAATCATAGTAAACAAGCTCCCCTTAGGTAGGTAACCGCAAAATGCGATATACATCCTCTGGTGTAATTATCATCTCCCCGATGGGAAGATGAAATGTGTTATGGTCTAAGTGCCAATGCTCAGCCATAACAATAATAAGACCTCGATTCACTCATAATTAAGGAAGATAGAGAAGAAAGGACAAGCCACATCAAGCAATATGTCGATGATCAGCAACACTCAAATCAGGTATCATACTCCACGAGAGCAGATACGAACCACAGATACGTAAGGATCCAAGATCCTCCTATAAAAACAAGTTCAAACACATCAGAATTGAAATTAGAAATTATTACGACTATCCTAAGTCAATCAAAAATTTATAAACCTATCAAACCACAATCAGATTTCATATTTCTACTCAGTTAGAATGAAAATTTTATCCTCACCCATCATCTAAATTTAGATTGACGAATGGAATTCTGACTATAGCTGACTCATGCTGACCATCACAACTTGTTATAAAATATCAAAATTGGGAACTTACCCTATCAACTGGTTGACAACATCGATGAAAATAAAAAAGTGGACTTGGACAAAATTCAAAAATTTTGCAGTGTGAAAGCGTTCATTTATGGTGTAAAAGCAAAAATGTTCAAAAGCACTGCATAAATGTGTGCAAGGGCTACTTCATGTTTTAAAAGCGAAAAAAAAGGAAAAAGCACCCAAAAACATATCAGAAGCGCTCAAAAAAGTTGAAAAAGCACACATATATCAAGCAAAAGCAAGTTAGGGCCAAAATTTAACGTGAAAAAGTGCACATTTGCATCGCGAAAGCACCCAATAAAGTTGCGGAAGCGCAACTTCAAGGTTAAAAGTACTATTTAACTATGTAAAAGTGCACATTCAAAAAAAGAAAAGGAAAAAAGGGTACCTTACCAAGAAAAATTTGGAAAAATTGAAATTAAATGCTTGAAATGAAAAAGCGAAGAGGTACAAGCACTCATCAGAGGTCTAGAGCCAGGAAGACATTGATATCGGTGGAATTTCTTGAACCGATGCTCGCGAATGGGGATAGACATGGTCAAAAGTCAATGGAGGCAGAGAGAGTAAAAGTGAAAAGGAGAAGTAAAAATGAATAGTGAAAAAGGGAATTTGACCCTTTATATAGCTTTTTTGATCTAAAGAGAGGTAATTTTGACTTAACAAGGGACTATTTTATTAAAAATTGACTCAGGAACATGAATTTAATATCAAATCAATTCAAACAAGGGCATTTGAAGTAAAAAAAACCTAACATTAATATTGGAAATACAAATAAAGTTCATTACAAATTAGAAATTTATCAATGTAAGAATGATCATCAAGATTATCAAACGAGGATCAAATTTTATTTCATTTCCGAGGGGGCATACCATTGGAAATATAAAACATTAGCAACATCATCAACAATCAAGAGACTGATCATCAAATCAAAGAGAAAGCTTTTATCAGGTAATTTTTCGTAATCGAATCAAAATCAAGTACTATATCAGGAAATCTATCATCAAATTGACCATCAAGCATATCAAATCAATCAGAACGACCATCAAAGAACATCATATCAAAAGAATGATCATTAGACTACATTGAGAGTATTAAATCATCAAATCTGCATCAATCTCATATCAAAAATTAAGAATCGACCATCAAAAGATATCAAACAAACATCAAAGATTGGCCATCAACTGAATCAAGACTTCGCACGTCAACTCAAAGAGGGGCATTTCTAATCACCTAAAAATGGACAAAGACAATTAAGTAATAAATCAAGTTAAATCAAAGCAAATCCAAGACAAAATTGAATCAATTGAATCATAATGCATAATTAGCCAATCAAAATTAAAATCAAGTGGACTAAATCAAGATAAATCAAAATTGACAGTATTTTAATCAAATGCAATCAAATCAAAGTGCAATTAAATCAATTAATTATATAGTCTTGGATTAAATCAAATTCAACCTATTCAAGGGGTACATGGCTAAATAAATCAATTTAAATCAATTAATAAATCCTAATTTCCCTCAACAACAACAAAGGGAGGAAATTTGATCAACCAATAGGATTTGAGGAAAGGCATTCACATGGATCAAGCCAAATTCAATCTCAATCACTCAAAGTGAAAGAGAATCTTGTCCCTTCATCTTGTTTACTTGTCCCAAGCTTTGAGGACACAAACTTTGCATTATCTTCAAAGGGTGGAACCAAAGACTCAACCAAGGCTTAATCATGATTAACTACACTACACCCCCTACCATTGGGAAAATCTATAAGAGGAACATCAAAATCAATCATAATTCATAACCACACATTTGAGAATTGCATTGAACCTCTTGCATTTTATAGCTAGAAAGGCATTTTGAGAGCTTAATTAGCATTTACTTTGATCTAATTGTTAGCTTTAGCTTGTCTATCTTATAATTTCTCATTCTAGGACTGTCATTAATGGTAGCTTGTTGATAGCTTCTATTAACATTCTTAGATAAAGAGCCATGGATGCTTAATTGATCATTAATTTGCTAAATAGTTGCTTTGATTGTGGTTTATTTAGCTTCTATTTCATTTATTGTCAATACTAATTCTATGAAGATACTATTTCTGGTATGCACTAATGAGTTAGACATTACAACACCAAACAATGAACTAGATTCATGCTTGCATGGTGACTCTGTAAACTTATTTTTTGAGAATGAATCTAATTCTGAGAAGGAGAGTGCTACGCTACCATAGATGGCACCACCTATGTAGTCCTAACTCAGAGCGAAAAAGACAAAACTCATGTTATCACTCCTTCTACAAGAACCAACGATACATCTACTTTGGGTATGAAAGAAATTAGTTTGGGAGTGAAAATCTCACAGCTATGTAAGGAAAATGATTCTTTTGATTTCATTCAGTTCTGTAAAAATTCCAGAAGCCAAATTTCTCCCATAGATTATTTAAGGTCGAATCCTGCTAAATTGAAAAGATTCATGGATTACTTAAAAGGAGATAGTTTAAATTTTAATCAAAATGTCACCTCTTCCAATGAAGATGATTCCTCACTAGTAAAACTATTTGAACAAGGAGAAACCACTGTATTGGCTACTTTCCCAGGTCAAAAAGCCGAACCATTTTACATCTCCTTATATATCAATGGTTGTAAACTTAGCAATTGTATCATAGATTTAGGTGCTTCTGATAACATGATGCCTTCCCCTATAGCCAAATCCTTAGGCCTCACCATGACAAAGTTCCACGATAGATGTTATTCTATGCATGCTAAGCAAGTTCCTATGCTTGGCCAAATCAAAGATGCCCAAGTCACTCTGGCTGCCCATCCTGAAAAGAAGATGCTATTGATGATCCTTGTTGTAGATATACTGGAAAGTTATGGATTATTGCTTAGAAAAAGTTTTTGCAGAGATTTAGGCAAAGAGATTAAATTGGATTGGTCTCAGGTAGTAATTCCCATGGGAAATAAGAAGGTCAAACTAGAGCTTGAGGAGAAATCAAAATTCACAGTTCTGAAATCAGATGATCCAAAAGCTCAAATCCTGTATCAAGAATTGGAGTTTGGTAATTCATTTGTTTGCCGGAAGATGGTAGGAATTTGAAAATAAGATGTACTTTGGTACGGCCAAATTCTCATTTTGGTCCAAAATGAGAATTTGGCAAATTCCAAGTCCTGAGGTGGAAGATGGAAAATTCTCATTTTGGGCCAAATTGAGAATTTGGTCGTACCAAAGTACATCTTCCTATTTTCAAATTCCTACCATCTTTCGGCAAACAAAAAGACTTGTGATGTTTACCCAGGGCATTGTTGATGAACCTGAAAATGAAAAAGAAGAAGTTAAGGCCTCTGAGAAAGAAAAGACTCCAGAAGTCTGGACACTGGAATTAGATGGTAGTTGTTCCTCTAGGTCTGGTGCCGGAGTTATATTACTTCCACCCGAAGGTGAACCTAAGCCGATGGATTTCAAATTGGAGTTTGTAAATACCAATAATACAGCTGAGTATGAAGCATTTTTACTCAGGATAATTGTTGCAAAAGGAAAGAGTGTGAAAATTCTGAAAGCTCGAGGTGATGCTGAGTTGATTGTGCACCAAATCAAAAGTCAATACTCTATTAAAAATTGGAAATTGAAGAGTTATAGAAACATAGTATGGGACGAGATTGAAGGATTGGATGCCTTTGCAATCGAATATGTCCCTAGGGAATTAAATTCCAAAGCAGATTCACTAGCAGTCTCCACTTCCTTACTACTATCCCATCTGGAATTTAAGGACAAGAAGTACCAGGTTGAAGTAATATATAGGCCGTCAGTACTTGATAATGTAGATGATTGGAAAGTATTTGATGATGACAAATGCCTGCAACTCTTCCTTGAAGGTAATGATAGTTCCCTTGAAGAGAAGCCAAAAGATCTCTCACAAGATCATCCCAGGAAACGGAATAAAGATGAACTAGGTGAGACTCAATTTCAAGGTAACGTCATTCCCCCATATTTTATATCACTAGAGAAATTGTTCAATCGTCATGATACTTATGTTAAGAAGAAGCAGATAGACAAAGGTCTTACGACTGGGGAATATGAAGGGATGAACATTGGGAATGAGTCAAATCCTAGAATGATAAACATAGGGAAGTGTTGCACACCTCAAGAGAAAGTGGAAGCTAGAAGGCTTTTTCTGGAATACCAAGATGTCTTCACCTAGAGTTATGAAGATTTAAAAAGCTTTATGGGAGGAAATTTCAAGCATCGAATTCCCCTAAAACCTGATGCTGCCCCATTTAGATAGAAACAAAGAAACTACAATCCTAAAGTGGAAGACGCCATCTTTAGAGAGGTTGATAAAATGCTCAAAGATAGGATTATCTACCCTATCCACCACTCTACATGGATAGAAAACATCGTCCCTATGAGGAAAAAGAATGGAGAGATAAGGATATGTGTAGATTTTAGAAATTTAAATCAAGCATCTCTAAAGGATAATTATGCACTCCCCAACATAGATCGTTTGTTATAGACAGTTGCAGGAGATGAAATGATGTCTATGCTTGATGGCTTTTCTGGGTACAACCAAGTTGAAGTAGAAGAGAAAGATCAACACAAGACCACATTTACCACTCCCTAGGGCACATTTGCATACCACAGAATGCTGTTTGGCCTTATCAATGCTGGTGCTACATTTCAAAGAGGTATGGATTTTTCTTTTGCTGATATGAAAGATAAGATCACTGTCATATATTTAGATGACTTAACTATGTTCTCTAAGAAAAGAAGTGATCATGTTAAGGATTTGGAAAGAGTATTGCGAAGGTGTAGAGAACATGGGATCTCTTTAAATCCTAAGAAGTCAGTTTTATGTGTTACCAAAGGGAAACTACTGGGTCATATTGTATCACAAGAAGGTACCAGGAGCAACCCTCAGTGAGTCAAAGCCATTCAAAGGCTAAGTTTACCTATAAGTAAAAATGGAGTGAAGTCATTCTTCGATCATGTAAATTTCCTCAGAAGATCTGTCCCTAACTTTTCAGAGATCACCAAGTGTATTGTAGACATGATGAAAGGTAATAATAATTTCAAATGGAATGACTCTGGTAAAAGAGCTTTCCAAGATATAAAGGATGTTATAGCTAACTCCCCTATCTTATGCCACCTAGATTATAAGATGGATTTCATGACTTATTGTTACACATCTGAACATACATTGTCAACTATTCTTATGCAAGAAAATAGAGGAGTTCAAGCTCCTATTACCTTTATGAGTATGCCACTGAAAAATCATGAACTAAGATATTCTCAGGCTAATAAGCATGCTTTCTCAATGGTGAAAGCCTTGAAAAATTTCAAATTTTATATCTTACATTCTCACTCCATTGTATTTGTTCCTGACATTGCAGTAAAGAGTATATTAACCCAACAAGACATAGGATGTAATAACAGAGGGGCTTGGGTAGCCAAAATACAAGAATATGACATAGAAATCAAGCCAACAAAACTAGTATGAGGAAATGCATTGTGCAAAGCTATGGTAGAAAGTGAAGGAGATGATCAATCCAAAATAGAACAATTAGTTTTGGCGGTGAGTTTACAAGACCCATGGTTTGAAGACATCATATATTTCCTGACTTATGGCGAGTGTCCTGAAAGATTGATAGCTAAATAAAGGAGAGACCTAAGGTTGAAAGCTACTAAATATATCATTTGGGAAGGTATGTTGTACAAAAAATCTATAGATGGAACTTTTCTTAGGCACGTAGACAAGCAACAACAAGAGAGATTGTTAAAAACATTCCATGACGAAGCTTGTGGTGGGCACTTCTCATCTTCTGTGACTGCATTTAAGATTTTGAGGCAATGCTATTATTGGCCAAGAATGTTCAAGGATGTGTATCATTGGGTGGCCAAGTATAAAAAATGTAAGATGTTCATGGGTTGACCTCAACTAGCAGCTCTTCCTCTCATACCAATAATAATAGAAGGTCCCTTCTAGCAATGGGGCCTCGATTTCATCAGGCCTATCAACCTTGCATCAAGCATTGGTCACAGTTATATAATCATTGCAACTAACTATTTTACAAAATGGGTGGAGGCAAAGGCCACAAAGAAAACTACTTTCGAAGTAGTGTGCGAATTCATCAAAGAGAACATTATGGTAAGATTTGGTGTGCCTATTAAAATAGTCATGGATAATGCAACTTACTTTTCTTCAGCTAAGATTACCAATTTCTATTTTGAGTATAGTATAACTGCTAGCCATTCATCTGACTATTTCCCACAAGGGAATGGTTAAGTTGAATCAAGTAATAAGAACCTGGTAAATATAGCGAGAAAAATTGTATTAGATAACCAAAGGACTTGGCACAAGAAAATTCATGAAGCACTCTGGGCTGACAAGGTAACTCCAAAGAGGGTGATCGGTATTTCACCTTTTGAGATGGTATACGGAGTTGAGGCAAGTCTTCCCCTGCCTTTGGAGTTGACTACTAACAAGTTGAGAATAGTGGTAGAAGATGGCATCTATAAGGATGGGTTGGAAAAATGAATTCTGTATCTGAATAAACTTGAGGAAGAATGAGAGAAGATTGTTGATCATATCACAGAACATCAAATGTGGGTAAAGAATCTCTTTGACAAGAAAACTAGACCAAGGAAGTTCATGATTCAAGATTCAGTACTGCTATGGGATAAATGAAGGGTGCCTAAAGGAATGCATGGTAAATTTGAGACGCTCTGGAAAGGACCGTTCATCATCCATTAGGCCTTTGACAAAAATTCTTTCAAATTGGCATATCCGAGTGGTGAAGTACTACCCTTGACCTATAATGGTCAAGATTTGAAATTGTATCAAGTTGCAAATTGAAAATAGGTAACCCCTGTATTGTATGATAGTTACGTTTAGTCCCTGTTTCTATTTTCCTTAGTTTAGGTTTCCTTGCTTTGTTTTTCCTTTCCTATTTCCTTCTTTTTCTTTAGTTTTGTTGTGAACCACCTTTACATTTAACTTTGCAAAACTAGATACTTAGATTCCTAGCTTAGATATGATCATATCCAAGTCCCCAGATAGAGCCATTTGTTGCCCCACTTTTTTTCTTCACACTCTAAAGCAAAAGTGAATACCTTGTGTTAGATTGAGTCATGAGTTTTGAGATAATAAATTCCAGTCTAAGTCTAGAATCCCGCTAGGATAGGTGGTCTTTATCGAATAATCCCTTCATGCCTTCTTTCTTCTTTTAAGTTGGGTTGGTTTTTAATTTCATCCTAGGAATGGGTAAGTTATAGTTCCTAATTTGATAAAGACCTTATTTCTTTCAGTTTTGATTGAAGGTATTCATATGGATGTGAAGCTCTAAAATAAAATTTTTGCCCTTTGTCAAAATTTTGAAAATCCCCTTCTCCTCGGCAGGTTTCGACCCATGAAGGTAATTTTTCATGAGAAGAGAACACAAGAATCATCAAGCATATAGACAAGGCATCGAGATCAAGATTCTTGGGATAATACTGAGTTGGATCCAGAAAAGTAGCTTGGCAGAGAAGTTGTAATGAACTTCTCCTCTTGTGGAGTTTTTCCTACAGAAGTTGTTTTTTGAAGGACAATAGAAAGTGTATCAGAGATTCCCACAAGCCAAACGTCTAAATTTTGAGGAAATAAGATTGAGTCCCTACAGTGGATAAAACAGTCTCAGAATATGAGAAAGTGAGTAAGAGACCTTTTTCAAAGAATCGGTTTTCAGCTTCTCCCTTATTGGAAAATCACCTAAGAAGGTCAATTTCTGAGAAGTGACAACTTGTGAAGAAATAAGCATAAGAAATCATGGGGATTGAATGAATAGTTATGATGAAGATAGCCTACTTTGATATCTAAAAGAAATTGCTAAAGAAACAAGTCAGTTGAAAATTTTCATAAAATCACATCCTGGCTTCTCCACAGTCGGGTTTCTACCTTTGAAGTGGGTTTTCTAACAAAGGCGCCAATTAAGGGAAGCAAAAAAGTAAAAATCCATTGTGTCACTTAAGTTACCATTACAACCACTTAAAATGGGTAAAAGTGATTTCCAGAGGCCGTTAATAAGGCACATTTAATTCAAATCTTAACGTTAGAACTTTAATGGATATTTTTGAAAATCTCTCACTCGTGTGGTGCGAGATATGGAAAGTAATGGTAAGGACGTAGGTTGTTTATAAAAGACTCAAACAAAAAAGTGAAGATTACCATTTGTTCACATATTTTTCATACATCTTTTGATTTCCCATGATTTTACAAATCATCTTCTAGCATACTCCAAAGCTTCTTAACAGTAAATCAAAAGCAGAATCAGAAGCTATGGCCACTAGATTCATGGGTTTCAATGGGTTGAATGGGATTACATCGGAATGGCATAATTTGACTGATACATCCCTTAGATTCTATGATCTAGGCAATCTACACAGAAGATTAAATGAAGAAAATCTCCACCCCATGACACAGAAGCTCAAAGGTAGCGGTTTGGTCGAAGCTGCTAGATTTCCTGTTGCAGTACAGGCTCCTGAACTAATCTGGGAATGTATAACTAGATTCAACCTGGATATGAAATAGATTTTTCTATCAAATGACACAGTAATCATCTCGATTGATAGAGATTTCATGCAGAACTATCTATGTATCCCAAAGCGAGCGAAATTTTCAACTATGAACTTCTCAATCGTAATTTTAGAATATAATGAGAAGAAGATGAGGTGGAGGAAAGAGATCATGAAATCATGGTTTTGGAAGGCCAGAAGCATAAAGGGAAAAGTGCCAAAGACACTTTTCATGACATATCTTAAGTCTGAGATTGTCGACATCCTAGTGCTCCTTCACAAGATAAAATGTGAAAGTGACGCATTGAACTTCATAGAGCACTACTTCTTGGTCCAGGTAATATGTGTTGAGCACCATTATATAGACTGGGCTCAAGTGGTAAGTGAAAATATCTCCAATGATGATTCTGAAGCATCCAGGGTGTAAGAGCAATCTTGCATCACCCAAAAATATTTTTGTTTTTGTATTCAATAAGGTCTATCTATTGCAAAGATGCTATTTATGGAAACTTGCTATTTTTAGTAAGTTGGTCATACAATCTTGGAATGTTCTGATTTTGCATATGGAGGTTCATCTCAGTCATATCAACCTTCCAGTAAAGTTTCATGGCTAGATCAGGTCTAGTTTTGAAGATATTGAAGATTTTCGGTATTGGCAGTAGGGTACAGAAACTTTGAACTCAATTTTGAAGGCTTTAGAGGCCCTGAATGAGGTCAAAAATTTAGGTGATGAGCGCTTGCATGGGGCAAGCCTGTAGAGCGCTTCGTAGCATTTTTGAAATGGGGTTATAATAGTCAATCGGGTCAACTAGTGATGACTTATGGTCTCTGGAAGTCGGACCACCTGAAATAGCAAAAAATAATTTTCCTTCAAAATTTATGTTCAGGTTTCAAAAGTTATTTTGAGCTGACTTTGATGTAATAAATTGAAAAATAAAATAATTCTAAGTCTGGTTGGCCCTAAGGGTTAAATTTCTGAAACCTTCTTGAGTGGTGGAAAATGCCTATATAAAGAAGGCCTGTAGTGTTGTCTAGGGCAGTTCTGGGTAGTAGATCTGGGTAACAATTTGAGGCTTTGTCCTACATAATATTATAAAGGGAATGCCCATGTGGCTTTGCATATTGTAATTTTGAAAGTTTGGAATTCCACATTTGTGGAGATAATAAGAAGCCAATTTTCTGTTCTTGCAAATTGTTGTTGTTTCTCTATTTCTGTTATGTGTTTGTGGTATTAAGGGGAGCACCCTTCATCAAGTGGTATCAAAGTAGGAGTTCCTGAGTGTCTAAACAGACCACCAACTATGAGACAGTTTGCAACAAGACCATGGTTAGGGTTTCAGCATGCATCACGAAAATGCCTCCATGGAGGGAACGTGGTGGAAGAGCTAGTGTTGTAACCCCTGAGGTTAGAGCCCTCCAGAGACAAGTGCAAGCATTGCAAGAGGAGATTCACAGAGGAATGACTCTTAATGTTAGAGATGAAAGTGAGGATGAAGCCAAAGAAGAAGATCAAGAAGGAGAAGTCAAAGTTGTGAACCAGGAGGAAGAAAGACTTTTTCGAGCCATTTCCAAGATCAGAAAAAGACCTAAGATTGAGGTTCCCACATTTTTAGGAAATCTTAACCCAAAAGAATTGATCGACTGGCTCAATGAATGTGAAGAATATTTTGAGTATGAAGATATTGAGGATCCTGATAGGATCAAATTCACGAAGGCCAAATTGAAAGGTCATGCGAAGATCTAGTGGCAAGAGATTCAATTGGAGTGAAATAGATGAGGGAAAGATAAAATCACAAGATGGGATCGGATGGTGGATAAATTGAAGTGACAGTTCATCTTTGTTGATTATGAGCTTGACCTACAAAAGAAAATGCAAAGTTTGAAGCAAGCGGGATGATCTATTCAAGAGTATACAAAGGAGTTCTATCAAACCTCATTAGAATAGGTCATGCAGAAGCTGATAAGGAGAAGGTTGCTCATTACCTTAATGGGTTGAGGCCAAGCATTTAGGAGGAGCTGAATCTAATTCAAATGAACAGTATTGAAGAGACATAACAGTTTGTCCTAAAAGTAGAAGAAAAGCTGAACAAGAAGTTCGAGAGCAGACAAAATGGAAGAGGTCGCGGTGGATGATCTAGTGGATGGTCATATGGAGGCCAAAATGAAGACCCGAAAAAGAAGGATGAGGCCAATAGTAGTCAAAATCAGAGAGGAAATAATTTCAATCATTTCTAAGATCAGAACAATAGAGATCAAAGAGGAAGAGGAAGAGGACAAGGTTCAGGAAGAGGAGGCTTCCGTGGAACATATTTTCACTGTGGAGAAGAAGGTCATAGGGCATTTGAATGTCTTCAATGCCAAGGAAGGATGGATAGGAGGAATGAAGGCTAGGCCAGAGTTTCACATGTAGATGAAGATGTCAAATCATCAAATTTTGAAGATACTGAAAAAGGAGAAACGTTGATTAACAGAAGAGTCCTGTTGAGTGGTGAGAAGGAACTTGAACAAAGGAGGAGCTTGTTTCGCACTAGATGCAAGTGTGAGGGTAAATGCTATGATGTGATTGTTGATAGTGGAAGCACTGACAATTTGGTGTCAGAAAATATGGTGACAAAGTTGAAGCTCAAGAGACAAAAACACCAACATCCATATCTGATTGCTTGGGTGCAGGATGACCACAAGGTCGTGGTTAGTGAATAGTGCCTAGTAAAGTTTAAGATTGGCGGGTACCATGATGAGGTACTATGTGATATCATACCTATGGATGCATGTCACATGTTGTTGGGTAGGCCATGGCAGTTTGACAGATGTGTTGTACATGATGGTCATATGAATACCTATTCCCTGACAAAGGATGGAGTGCGACATAAGATAAAGCCATTGAAGGAGACCGAAGAAAAGGTATGTGGTAATGCGAGAATAACTTTTGTTGATGGAAGAAAATTCCTAGATGGTATGAAGCATGAACATGTGTGTTTTTCTTTAATTCCAAAATTTGGTAAAGAGGAAGTAGGGGATGTACCTATAGAGGTTGCAGATTTGTTGAATGAGTTTCAGGATATTATATTTGATAATGTACCTGATGGATTACTACTGGTAAGGAAGATTAGTCATCAAATGGATTTGATTCTAGGAGCTAGTTTTCCAAACAAGGCAGCACATAGAATGACACCAGCAAACAGTGAAGAGTTGAATAGACAAGTACATGAGTTATTGTAGAAGGGGTTGATTCGAGAGAGTCTAAGTCGCTGTGTTGTACCAGCAGTATTAGCACCAAAGAAGAATGGAGAATGAAGGATGTGTATAGATTCTAGAGCAATAAACAAAATCACAATCAAGTACTAGTTTCCATTGCCACGAATGGATGATATTATGGACTATTTGAGTGGTGTTGTGTATTTCTCAAAGATAGATCTGAAGAATGGATATCACCATATTCGGATAAGAGAAGGAGATGAATGGAAGACTACCTTCAAGACAAAGGAAGGACTGTATGAGTGGTTAGTCATGCCTTTTGGGCTAACCAATGCACCGAGCACTTTCATGCGGCTCATGAATGAGGTTCTAAAGGAATTTTTGGGTAAGTTTTTCATTGTGTACCTAGATGATATTTTGATCTTTAGTAAGACATTGGAAGATCATATGATGCATATTTGTATGGTGTTTAAGAAGTTAAGAGATGAGAAATTGTTGATTAATTTAAAGAAGTGCAGTTTTGTGAAGAAAGAGTTAGTGTATTTGGGATTTGTAGTTTCAACAGAAGGTCTAAAAATGGACCCATAGAAAGTACAGGCTATCCTTGAATGGCCTACTCCAAGGAGTGCTACTGAGGTAAGATCTTTTAATGGTTCAGCTAGCTTTTACAGAAATTTTATCAGAAATTTTAGGAGTATTTGTGGACCCTTGACTGAAACAATGAGAGGGGATAGAAAAGAGTTCAAGTGGACTAATGGGGCATATAAGAGTTTTAAACTGTTGAAACAAAAGGTTACAGAACAACCTATTTTAGCACTTCTAGATTTTAATAAGGTGTTTCAAGTAGACTGTGATGCTAGTGGTACTGCAATAGGAGCTGTTATGAGCCAAGAAGGTAAACTTGTTGCTTATTTTAGTGAAAAGCTGAATGATACCAAGAGAAAATATTATGTTTATGATCAGGAATTTTATGCTATAGTTCAAGCATTGAAGAAGTGGAGACACTATCTACTTCCTAAGGAGTTTTTTTTGTATACTGATCACCAAGCTTTGCAATATTTGAATAGTCAAGGAAATTTGAATCAGAGGCATTTGAAATGGGTTGAGTTTTTGCAGAGTTATACATTTATTTTGAAACACATAAGTGGAAAGTCTAATCAGGTTGCAGATGCACTTAGCAGAAGGCAACTATTGCTGACAAAGATGCCAATTGAGGTGGTTGGGTTCAAGGAACTCAAGAATTTGTATCTAGAGGATCCTGATTTTGGTGAAGCTTGGAAAGCTTTTATAGAACCTGTTACTCTAGACAGAACAAAGTGGCTAGATTTTATCATTCAGGATGATATGCTATTCAGAGGGAATCAGTTGTACATTTCAAGAAGTTCTATGAGGGAGAATCTCATCAAGGAGAAACATAGCAGAGAATTGGCTAGACATTTTGGTTGAGATAAAATGCTTGCTTTGGTTAGTGAGAATTATTATTGGCCACAGTTGTAGCAAGATGTCAAGAAGTTTGTACAGAGTTGTAGAGTATGTCAGATGGCGAAAGGAGTGAAGCAGAATATTGGGTTGTATCAACCATTACCTGTACAAGAGAAGCTTTGGGAGGATATCAGTATGGACTTTGTTCTTGGTTTACCAAGGACTCAGCAGGGACATGATTCAATTTTTGTGGTGGTTGACAAATTTTCAAAGATGGAACATTTTATTCCCTATAAGAAGACTAATGATGTTGTTCATATAGGAGAATTGTTTTTTAGAGAAGTAGTGTGACTACATGGTTTTCCAAAGACCATAGTTTCAGATCGAGACACCAAGTTTGTAGGCTATTTCTAGCGAACATTATGGAAGAAGCTGAAGATAGATTTGAAATTTAGTTCATCACATCATCCATAGACTGATGGACAAACAGAGGTGGTGAATAGGAGTTTGAGAAATTTGTTGAGATGTTTGGTTGGAGATAAGCCGACAGGATGGGATTTGATTTTACCACAGGTAGAATTTGCATACAATAATCTTGTCAATAGGAGCACTGGTAAATCACCATTCAAGATTGTATATGGAAGTAGTCCAAGGAATGCATCTGAGTTGAGGAAGATAGATAAAGGAGAAATAAGTAGTGCTAAAGCTGAGGATTTTGAAGAGCATTTGAAGAACATCCATGAGGAGGTGAGGAAGCACATTACCAAGATGAATGCATAGTATAAGGCTAAGGAAGATGAGAAAAGGAGGAATAAGGAATTTTAGGTTGGAGATGAAGTCATGGTTCATTTGCGGAAGGAGCAATTTATTGTTGGTACATATAACAAGCTGAAAATGAAGAAGTTTGGGCTATGTAAAATACTGAAGAAGCATGATTCAGGAAATGCATATGAAGTAGAATTGCCTACTGAGCTGAATATTTCACCAGTGTTTAACATTTCAGATTTGACAGAGTATCATGAAGGAGGTGTTGAAGATGAGGTTACAGCAGCATAGTGGAGTATTCCAGCAACCAGTTCAGATATCAAGGAGATTGAAGACATACTGGACAGTCCTATTGGCAAAAGCACAAGGAATGGGACATATGAAGAATATCTAATCAAGTGGAAAGGATGACCTGTTGAAGATTCATCATGGATGACAAAGGAGGAGGTTAACTGTCTTGGTTTTCTTCTACACACTTGAGACGTGATGGGGTCACTTCTCAAATTACCCTGAGTGTCTGATGCAAGAGCATCCAGGGTGTAAGAGCAATCTTGCATCACCCCAAAATATTTTTATTTTTGTATTCAATAAGGGCTATCTGTTGGAGAGATGCTATTTATGGAAACTTTCTATTTTTAGTAAGTTGGTCATACGATCTTGGAATGTTCTAATTTTGCATGTGGAGGTTCATCTCAATCATATCAGCCTACCAGTAAAGTTTCATAGCTAGATCGGGTCTAGTTTTGAAGATATTGAAGATTTTCGGTATTGGCAGTAGGGTACAGAAAATTTGAACTCAGTTTTGAAAGCTTTAGAGGCCCTGAATGAAGTCAAAAATTTGGGTGATGGGTGCTTACATAGGGCAAGCCTGTAGAGCACTTTGTGGCATTTCCAAAATGGGGTTATAATAGTAAATCAGGTCAATTGGTGATGACTTATGGTCTCCGAAAGTCAGACCACCTAAAATGGCGGAAAATAATTTTCCTTCAAAATTTTTGTTCAGGTTTCAAAAGTTATTTTGAGCCAACTTTGATATAATAAATTGAAAAATAAAATAATTCTAAGTCTGGTTGGCCCTAAGGGTTAAATTTCTGAAACCTTCTTGAGTGGTGGAAAATGCCTATATAAAGAAGGCCTGTAGTGTTGTCTAGGGCAGTTATGGGTAGTAGATCTAGGTAACAATTTGAGGCTTTTTCCTACAGAATATTGTAAAGGGAATGCCCATGTGGTTTTGCATATTGTAATTTTGAAAGTTTGGAATTCCACATTTGTGGAGATAATAAGAAGCCAATTTTTTGTTCTCGCAAATTGTTGTTGTTTCTCTATTTCTGTTATGTGTTTGTGGTATTAAGGGGAGCACCCTTCATCAAGTGGTATCAGAGCAGGAGTTCCTGAGTGTGTAAACAGACCACCAACTGTGAAGCAGTTTGCACCAAGACCATGGTTAGGGTTTCAACGTGCATCGCGAAAATGCCTCCACAAAGGGAACATGGTGGAGGAGCTCATGTTGTAACACCTGAGGTTAGAGCCCTCCAGAGACAAGTGCAAGCATTGCAAGCAGAGATTCATAGAGGAATGAATCTTAATGTCAGAGATGAAAGTGAGGATGAAGCCGAAGAAGAAGATCAAGAAGGAGAAGTTGAAGTTGTGAACCAAGAGGAAAAAAGACTTTTTCGAGCCATTTCCAAGATTGAAAAAAGACCTAAGATTGAGGTTCCCGCATTTTCAAGAAATCTTAACCCAAAAGAATTGATCGACTGGATCAATGAATGTGAAGAATATTTTGAGTATGAAGATATTGAGGATCCTGATAGGGTCAAATTTGTGAAGGCCAGACTAAAAGGTCATGTGAAGATTTGGTGGCAAGAGATTCAATTGGAGTGGAATAGAAGAGGGAAAGATAAAATCACAAGATGGGATCAGATGGTGGATAAATTGAAGTGACAGTTCATCCCTGTTGATTATGAGTTTGATCTACTAAAGAAAATGCAAAGTTTGAAGCAAGTGGGATGATCTGTTCAAGAGTATACAGAGGAGTTCTATCGAATCCTCATCAAAATAGGTCATGCGAAAGCTGATAAGGAGAAGGTTGCTCGTTACCTTAATGGGTTGAGGCTAAGCATTCAGGAGGAGCTGAATCTGGTTTGAATGAATAGTATTGAAGAGGCATACCAGTTTGCCCTAAAAGTAGAGGAAAAGCTGAACAAGAAGTTTGAGAGCAGACAAAATGGAAGAGGTCGCAGTGGATGATCATATGGAGGCCGAAATGAAGATCCTAAAAAGAAGGATAAGGCTTGTAGCAATCAAAATTAGAGAGAAAACAATTCCAATCATTTCCAAGATCAGAACAATAAAGATCAGAGAAGAAGAGGAAGAGGACAAGGTTTAGGAAGAGGAGGCTTCCGTGGAACATGTTTTCACTGTGGAGAAGAAGGTCATAGGGCATTTGAATGTCCTCAATGCCAAGGAATGATGGATAGGAGGAATGAAGGCCAAGCCAGAGTTGCACATATAGATGAAGATGCCAAATCATCAAATTTTGAAGATGTTGAAAAAGGAGAAACATTGATTAATAGAAGAGTCCTGCTGAGTGGTGAGAATGAACCTGAACAAAGGAGGAGCCTCTTTCGCACTAGATGCAAGTGTGAGGGTAAATGTTGTGATGTGAATGTTGATAGTGGAAGCACTGACAATTTGGTGTCAAAAAAGATGGTGACAAAGTTGAAGCTCAAGAGACAGAAACACCCACATCCATATCGAATTTCCTGGGTGCAAAATGAGCGCTTCGTGGCATTTCCAAAATGGGGTTATAATAGTCAATCAGGTCAACTGGTGATGACTTATGGTCTCCGAAAGTTGGACCACTTGAAATGGCAGAAAATAATTTTTCTTCAAAATTTTTGTTCGGGTTTCAAAAGTTATTTTGAGCCAACTTTGATGTAATAAAGTGAAAAATAAAATAATTCTACATCTGGTCGGCCCTAAGGGCTAAATTTCTAGAACCTTCTCGGGCAGTGGAAAATGCCTATATAAAGAAGGCCCGTAGTGTTATCTAAGGCAATTCTAGGTAGTAGATCTGGGTAACAATTCGAGGCTTTTTCCTATAGAATATTGTAAAGGGAATGCCTATGTGGGTTTGCATATTGTAATTTTGAAAGTTTGGAATTCCACATTTGTGGAGATAATAAGAAGCCAGTTTTCTATTCTTGCAAATTGTTGTTGTTTCTCTGTTTCTGTTATGTGTTTGTGGTATTAAGGGGAGCACCCTTCACCAAATGCCTTGAGTCTCGCCAAGTACCAGAGAAAATTTTATATGTCTTCTTGTTTGATCTATGTTTTAATTACATTGCAAGTATGGCCAGGACTCCCTAGGCTAGAGGAATATTCAGATGATGTGAAAATTTATGATTTCTTCCCTCATTTGAAATTACAAAATAGCTATGCCAAGTTCATTAGAGTTAATGACTTGTTTACAATGAGGTTGTGCAGAGAATTACAAGGATTCCTAGAGTGGAGATTCTCACCAGAGGCCATGGAATTCATCACCCAATTTGGGAGTTTCTTCATTCAATTTGCTAGTTTCTCATACCTTCATCTTGCAGGTTTTGATGATTTCCCCATAAAGCTGCCAAGGTACCCCAATGACATGATTGTGCTCATAGAGGTGATCTGGAAAATGTTGCAAGTGAATCTAATTAGTGTGGGAATTAAGAAGAAAGGCTATGAATTCCCTGTCACCATTGGAGCATACAGCTGTGCATCAAGATTAAATGATAAGAACCTGATGAAGGCGTTTGAGAATAGATATAATCCAAAAGTGTAAAAAGTATTGAGGCCTTAATTTGATCTAGTAAGTTATGCCAAAAATCATCTACATATTGGCACTGTGGTCAGGCACATCCCAAAACTCAAAGATTATTGGGCGAATTGCAAGGATGAGCTAGAGAGCAGAGAGAGGTTTTACTCCATGTTGACTATTGAACAAATCAAGTTGTTCAATGTCAATATTAATGTTGAAGGTATTGTTGATGATGGAGAACACATGTACAATGACACATATAGAGATAAGATCAAGCCCTATCTTGTGAGATCTAAAGTAGTTCAAGGTGAAGCTATAGAAGCTTTGGAGACCTTAACAGCTAAAGTCATTAAGAGAACCAATAAGTGGGTTTAGTGGATGATGGGAAGGAGAAAGAGATCTAGGAAGCCTACTCCTCAACAAGCTCCCGCAGTTGACCTGACGAGTGCTCCTACATCCTCCTCTTTTCCAACATCGTCTGTAGCCAAAGGACCAGCTCAACTAGCAGGTGGAAATGATGAACCACCTAAAAAAGAGATCCCACTTGAGAAGACTTGCGGAGTAGGTTCATCTCCAGTCATCGATTCAAATGAAGCTGAAGTTGAGAAATATGACAAACTGATAGAAGAACCTATTGGGGCCACGAAACCAAAGCAGCAAACACAAGGGGGAATCGGTGAGATACAAGGTGACACTCCTACTCAAGAGGCTCCTACCATTGTTGAGGTTGGTGAAAATAGTAGCAGTTTGGAAACTGATGAGACAGATGAGCACTTGGGGTCTCCTCAAAAGGAAAAGATCATTTCTTCTCCGTAGGTTAATCCTTTTGCTTCCAAGCCTAAATCTTCCCCTTCTATTATCAGGAAATTATTTATTGAAGATTTGATTTCTGCAACAAAATTTACAAGTGTAGAATCATGGATCAAGAATACTTTGGAGTGGAAAAGAAAAAGGATTGAACAAGGTGCTCCCAATGGTGAGATGTTCTCATAGGCAATGCAGTCAAGTTCAACCATAAGCAAGGCTAAGAAGAGTAGGACTCTGACCACTCTTGGTTGAGATCTAGACACAGGGCACCTGACGATGGAAATATCCAAGCTGCTGAAGGATGGCAGAATTGAAGAACTTACTACCTCAGACTTTGAACTCCAGTCCTTAGACATGGGGCTCACCCGCCATGATACCAAGGTAGACTTGTGGAAGTCTAGTAACGTCTTGATCGAGGAAGAGCTCAAAGAACTCAAAGTCACCAAGACTCGAATCAAGGTGGAGATTAAAGAAATGACTAACTTTATTAAGTAGTTGGTCACTCCTGTGGCAAGCCTACCCAGTTCTCTAACAATGTTTGATCTTGTTGTAGTTGAGAACCAAGCAATACTTGCCAAATTTCAAGAAGAGACATTTCAGGCACATTGGTAGGAGGTGGATTGAACGACTTAATTCTAAAGGTCTAGTAGCCATTGAGCAGCTCGAAAATGTCTTTTTACAGTTAGAGGCAGAGAAGGATTCTCTCAAAGGACATATGCAGACACTCACAACAAAGAGGTTGAGATGTGAAGAGTGCATGGTGCTACTACATTGGCTGGTCACGATGAAGACTAAAGATGCAATCAAGGCCATCATATTGCAGAAAGGGGATGAACCTCTGATCGAATGACTCCAAGGGGTAGAATTAAAAATGGAGATGATAATCAAAGCAAGGGTGGGAATGAAGGCAACCGATGAGGAAGTCACTAAAGAGAAAAGTAAAATCTTTGTATATTTTTCAGGTCTTCACTCTGAGTCTCAAGCTAGCGGAGATGGAAAGAGTCCAATTGGTATAACCAATATGCAAAATTTATTCTCCAACTACTTGGACCAACTTGCAGAGTTATGTGGGTCTCACCTTGATAGAATACCTAATCTTCAGCAACTCGGTGGATGCATATATAAAGCCATCGAGAAGATGCAACCCCGAAAGGATGTTGCAAAATGCATAGAGAAAGATCATGCCCGCTGACTCATAAGATTGAAAAACATGTACATTCTAGATTCTGAAAGGATGATTCTGATTCTTGCTGCCGCCAAAGCTCATAAAGCTAAGTTGGAGAAGGCGAAGAAGCCAACGAAGAGAAAATAACTTTCCCCTCTTTCTTTTTGATATACATTGTATAGTTGGTAAATGGCCACTTGTCATTTACCAGCTTTTATAGAATATGAACCGATTTGGTGGATTTTGTAACGGCTTAATTCTAGAAGCCTATATGTAACACTTTGAAAAATAATGAAGGGTCAGCTAATTTTTGGTGTGAAATACATCTTGTTTCAGAGTCAATCTGGAATGTGTTTTGTGCCATTTATTTACTATCCTGTGCTTTTATAAGTTTGAATGTTTTTTTTCCTTAAGTTGGATTGAAATTAGGAAATAGACGGAGTTTTATTTCTACTCTTTAGTGCAACTAATCGACAGTAATCAAAGCATTACTTGGAGGTTGGGAAAATAATCATATTGTCCTATTTTAGATTAGATTCATCTATGTTGTTTCACTGCATTTTCTTTCATTCAAATAGGATTCATTGTTGCATTCCCACTAGTGCAAGTTCATAAGTATTGTGAAATCATGAAGTCGGTTAGAGTTAAGATCGAAATCCTTGCCTGGATTAGTTTCTCACCGAGGGCTAGTTTGGTTACCTCTTTTTTTCTTTGGTCAAGAACATATCCTTTTAGGATTTAGAGAAAACAAAATTCATTGCATATCTTTAACATAAGGGAGTTGTACCTATTAAAATTTAGAGGGAGGTTAGTTGAATAGATAACAACTTTCCAATTGTTCGTATTCACTTGTTTTCTTAAGATATTTTGGGAAAACAAAGAGTTAAATCTAAAAAGAACAATCTATTTACCAACACATCAGAAGATTATAAATTCTTTAGTAGGTGACAATTCCTAAATTGGTTTTTCCCAAAGCTGGGTTTCCATGTTAAATACTGTTGTTACATGTGATGAATGATTTATATGTTTGATTTGTTGATTGTTAAAGTTTATTTATTATTGTCAGTAAATAGTGAATTATGTTTGACCAAGTTAATCAAAGAAAAGTTTTTTGTGGTACTTGGAATCATGGATTACTGATTCACCCCCTGTCTTCATAATCCAATAGTATGCAACTTTCTTCAAACTCTTTCTTAGTTGAACTGCAATAGTGGGTTACACTTTTTTCCCTGAATTGACACTGAAATGTTCATTCTGAAAAAAAATCAATTTCTGATGCATATTTCCGCTAAACCATTACAAATTAGAAGATGAACTAAATTAGAGTCATTTAGGATTTTGTGTCTAGATTATAAATATATTTTAAAATTTTTTTTTTGAATTTATTTGAATTCATTTTTCTATCTCCCTCAAAAATTTGTATGTTGTTTAAAAACACATTTTTAAAGAGTGACACTTATTCCATAGAGCATAATTTTTTTTTCTAAAATAGATATCAAGTTTATTATTTTGAATTTAATCTTGTAGCATCCATATCTAATGCCTGTAATTGGTTTCATGAATTTATCCTCAATATTTCATATTTTATTAACCTTTGAGGTTGACGTAACCGTAATTTTGACATACGTTCATTCCATAGCTTGTAACTTGTCTATTTGTCTAATTTTAATTTTTTTTATAGAAAGAGGACTTCAATACCTAGTGCATGGATATTTTTCAAAATTTATTTTCTCATATTTGTTATTTTTTCATAAGATTCAAACATAGAGGTTGATATTGTTAGCAATAACAATCTACCAACACAACTAAGAGGGGGGTTGAATCTGTTGGGTGCCAAATCTGAAACTTAAATCCTTTTAATCTTATTAATTTTAAAAAATTGAAACAATAATATAGCCACAAGAACACCACAAAATCAAAACACCATAAAACAAGGATTTGTTGTCGAGGAAAACCCTGTTAAGGGAAAACACTCGGTGGATATGGAACCCACAAATAATGCACTAGAAATATTATGTCCCTATTAGTAGACCTATCCTGGTTAGGAGCTGATTATTACATCCAGTACATGTCCCTATTAAAGGACAGTGTTAGGAGTCTTTCCAATCCTATTAGGAGCTAAGTGTTACCATAACCGATAACAATGTTGATGATTGATTATCTAATGGAGTTGATGATGAAGACCAACCAAGATCAAAGGAATACATGATGATAGTAGAAAGGTTAGATCAGTTATAGTCTTTTAATTGTTGTCAAGCAATTGATTTCTTGTTTATATTATGTTGTCATGTCATTTGGTAATGATATAAGATGAATGAGTTAAGGAGAAGAAGAAATGAGAAGTTGTGAAGCTGTAGAAGTTAAATGGACAACTGATACAGATCAAAAAATGATTTAATTATGTTGACATAATTTTTTTCTACCTAACATATGATAATGTTAAGTCGATAAAATTTGAAGATAAAGATTTGACAACTTGGTAAGATAAGTTGTTTTGGCTACCAAGATGGAAAAGTCACTCGAAAAGGTAAAGATAAAAGACAGGTCACTCAGTAAAGAGGATTTTAATTGAAGAAATATAATATATAGATCTCTAAAGCATCAAATTCAGATCTTGTAACTTGATCTTCCTCAAAAAAAAGAAATTAGAAAGAGATATATATTTTACAAATTGGATATGTTTTATGGAAGAATTATAATATATAGGTCTATAAAGCTTTAAATTTAGATCTTGTAGTGATATTCCTCTAATAAAAGAAAATGGAATGTGCTATATATTTTACAAATTGGATATTCTTTATTGAAGAATTATAATGTATAGGATTACAAAGCTTCAAATTTAGGTCTTCTAGTGATCTTCCTCTAATAAGAGTAGTTGGAATATGTTATATATTTTACAATTTGACTATGTTTTGTTGAAGAATTAAATTCAAATCTTTTAGTGATCTTCCTCTAATGAAACAAGTTGAAATGTGCTATATATTTTAAAACTTGGATGTGTTTTACTGAAGAATTATAGTATATATGTATATAAAGAATCAAATTAAGATCTTGTATTGATCTTTGTGTAATAGAAGCAACTAGAATGTGCTATATATTTTCAAAATTGGATATGTTTTATTGAAGAATTATAATATATAGGTCTATGTTAGGAATGAGAACACTAAGAGGGGCAGGGGGGGGGGGGGGAGGGGGTGAATCAATGTTCACTGTATTTTATCTTTTCACTTAATCTTTAAACTGAACTTAAATGCTTAAGTACTGAAATGAACATTCACATAAACATGAAACATGAAATCAACACATAACACCAATATGGTTACGGGGAAACCCAAATAGATAAAAACCCCAGTGGGAATTGACACCCACTAATATTTTGTACTAGTGTTTTATGATCCTTGTTAGAAGATCCTTAACCCTATTAGGAGTTGTTTTACAATGCATTAAGTACAGGAGACCTTGTCAAGGGTCAGACCTTGTTAGGAGTCTTTTACAATAGTCCCTGTTAGGGGAGTGGATGCACTGTCTTAGAGCTCACTACTCAAGTGGTGAAGGCTACAAACTTATGATCTCAGATATACACTATATATGCTAGATGAACTATCACTATGACACTACTTGTCAGATATGTTCCTTTGATGTGTTGATGCTTTGACCTCTTGAAAAGCTCTAATACATCTTATAGTCTCTTTGCATACTTATTCTCTTCTTATCACAAATCTATATCAAATTCCATACTAATTACAATGGGCGCATCTCATATTTATATGCGCATACAAAACAAACAACTAGGTTGGCCCTTAAACCTATTACATATAATGCTTCCAAATGAAAGGGCTCAAGCGTGTTTACAAACAAACATATTTACATATTGGAAACCTAATTACAATAGGTGCATAGCTTTTACATCATTATAATATAACCACAACTGAAAATGCTAACAATCAGTTGCTTACTCTGTTCTTCTCTGGCGCACACTGGCTATGTAACTTCAACTATCTGTATCTTTCTCATACTTTCATATTTGATCATGCCCTCATAGACTAAGCATGAATATAGTCTAACCAACTTATCTTCTAGGGTGCATGCCATAACTCAGTCATACACATGTGTGCTGATGCTTTGAGCTTCAGGTACTCTGTACACTGTCCAGTCTTCAACACTTACCCGATTTCTAATCTTCACATCAAGTGCATTGACTCCATACTTTTATATGACTTTTTTTCCATAATGAAAACACTATACTAAGTCATATACATCAGTATATCCAACTTTCCAACACTAGAAAGCTTCAAACACAGATCTTGTAGTGATCTTCCTTTGATAAAAGTAGTTGGGATGTGCTATATATTTTACAAATTTGATATGTTTTATTAGAGAATTATAATATATAAGTCTTTAAAGCTTCAAATTCTGATCTTGTAATGATCTTTCTCTGATAAAAGAAATTGGAATTACAATATATAGCTCTATAAAGCTTCAGACTTAGATCTTGTAGTGATCTTCCTATGATAAAAGCAATTGGAATGTGTTATATATTTTACAAATTGGACATGCTTTATTGAAGAATTATAATGTATAGGTCTATAAAGCTTCAAAATCCAACCTTGGAGTAATAAAAGCAATTGGAATGACCTATACATTTTACAAATTGGATATGTTTTATTAAATAATTATAATATATGTATGCACCCTAAAATGGTCGCCTAGACTTTGGGCCCCCATTCAACAATTTGTCAATTTCCTAAATCAGCATTTTCAGCTTAATATCAATTTCCTTGATCAAATCCTAATTCTATCATTTATTCGATTTTATTCCATGGATTAACCATTTTATCCTAAGTCTTTATTTAATTAAAAGGAATATTTCCTCCCCTTTTATTAAATAAAAAGTCCCCACTTTTCCTCTTATCCTAAGTTGCACAAGTAAAGCACTATTCTTATTTTATAAAAAGAGATAAAGCACTTTTTGTTTTATATGGACACAAAAGTCAACTCTTATTTTCTCATTCGAGGATATTTGTGCACATGGATTGATCCCTCTTCAAGCCCCACCCTTGATTAAATCTTTTGCCTCTTAATCTCCATCGTCCATTGTTTCTCATTTCCTATAAAATAAGAGCTCTCTTCTCATTTTAGGATCCATCTTTTGAATACTAATGTTATGTTGCAGGTTTTCTAGGTGACTTTGGAGCTTTGGAGATTTAGAGCATTCTTAGCTTTTACATTTACATGCTATCTTAGTTACATTCTTGCATTTTAGTTTCATTATCATGGCATTCATAGCTTAGTTTCCTTTATGATATAGATTAGCTCACATAGGTTAACTAGGAAGGCTTGGTAATACTTGTTCTTTGATTTCCATAGCTTAGCTTGCACTTTCATTCATAGCATAGCATAGCATTGCATTGCATTTCATAGTGATTCTTGAGGATATTGGCATTATTTCCCTTGTCTTCATTGAATCTACCATTGTGTGGTTGACTAGCAAGGTCATAAGCTCTATAGCTCTAGTTGAGAGCAATCTTAAAATCCTTGCAACTCCATTCATAGGGAGCTCTAGGTCGCTTTCTAAGGTTTCCCATTCATGGATTCCCTTGGAAGTAATGACTTAGAGAAGTGCACTATTTAGTGTGTACATTTTTTGCGCCCATCGTGGGGTAGAGCATTATTGTTTTGTCCTTCATTTTATGCATTTCCATCATTTTTTCATCACTTTTTAGCTTTAGTTTTGGCTCTCTAGTTTTTCTATCTCAGATTATCGTACGAACTTTTGCCAGTGTCGTGTGATAGTTTATTATATACTGGTGCGATACTTTACCAGTTAAAGTATCGTGCTGCATTGCACATTCTATTGCACTGTTGTTTTGTTATCTATTGCATGTAGGTATCAGGAACTATCGCATAAGGATAAAATATTGTAGTTGTATACAGTGAAGTGTCGCGCGACTCTTCTAGTGAATGTACTATCGCGCAGGCCTGACAGTGAGTTTCTTTTTTGGATCTTTTGCCGAGTTTTGATTTGATTAGCTTGCTGGTTTAGGTTGCTATGGTTAGGCAGAGTTTATTTGTAGATTTCATTTGGATTTTTATTTTTCTAACCATTGTGGGGCTAACAAGTTGTGGTTGTAGGTGCTTTTTCTTGAATATTTGCCTAAAAGAATGCATGCATAAGGGATACTAACGATTTTTGCAGGGCTTCCCAAAGCATAAAAACAAAAAAAAAAGTGTGCTTGTTATTTATTTCATTTCAAGTGTGGCATTTACTAGTTGTTTCATTTCATAGGAACATAATATCTTGTTGTAGGAATTCTTTGGTGGTAGGAGAGTATGCTCTTCACCCTTGTGGTGAAACATAAATCTTGACCCATCTTTGAATTTTGAAAGCAAGAGCGTAATTAAATATTTTCTTGGTGTGTTTGGGAGAAATTTTTGAGGTAGGAGAGTATGCTCTTCACCCTTGAGGTGAACCAAAAATCTTGACCCTCAAAGGTTGATCCACTCTTTGTGTAGTCTAGGATCCTTTAGCGGGCCTGCTTTTGAGCAATCAAGAGGAATGACCCAAGTGGGGACAAGCCTTTTGCCAGCTATTCCAACCCACTATAAACTCAAGGCTATCAAGGAGACAAAACCTTAGTAGACGTATCACTTGTCTTCGCTTGATGTGAGTAGCTTGTGGGATTGTGACCATGAGGAAAATGTCAAGCAAGAATGCTTAAGGTACTCTTGAGGCCATGAGGTCCATTACTTGCTGCAAGGTAAGGAGTCCCTTTGGGGGGCAAGAGGGGTGCTACGAATGAAAGCCCTTATTAAGAACCATAAATAGAAGCCACTCTATTTTTCCACTTAGCTTCTTGGTGCAAGGATTGATCCAAGTGGAATAACCTAGGTCACCCCAAGATTACTCACCATCTGTGTTCCTTTGGTTGTGTCATTGGCACTTGCATGACAAAGCCAATATCTATTGTGGGTAACCATTTTGTGTGAGGCAATGGGACATCAAGTGTGGGACAAGTTGTTAAGTATTGAGCCTTTGTCTTTTTAGGATAGAAAGTGCTTGAAGTGTTCTCACTGTGATATACCCATGTAAACGTTCTTGCATATTCAACATCACGGTAGTATTCATAGAATTTTTCAATTTTGATATCACAATTGCTTGTCTTGGCAAGGTTGCTTTTGCCCTTGTTTCAAGTGTTTGAAGACATGTTTGATCCCCTACTATTTGCAAACCTATCTATTTACTGTTATCACTGTGATTGAAATAAAAAAATTCAACCTTCAAACTGAAATTTTGACCAAACTATCTTTAAAACTGAGATTTTTTAACACTCACTAGTCAAGAGTCATATGATCCTGAAACTGTATCACACACTTTACTGAGAAATATCGTGCGATAGTTCATCCCTGGCTTTTCATTACAATGTTTTCCCAGAAAATATCACATTGTCTGCCTGGAAACTGTCACCCGGTATCTGTGAGAAATATCGCCTGGTTAGAAACTATCGCACTAGTTGCCTGGAAATTGTTGCACAGAGTCTTTTTTACTATCCTGCTGATTTGTGTCACTTTCAGATTCCTTGGTTGATTAGATTTTAGTAGGTTTTGTACTCTACCATTGGAAGCTTTTTTGTACCTTAGGTTCTTGGCTCTAGACATCTTGAGTTAGTAATTTTTGACTTCACAAAGATCTTGCTTGTCATTGACCAGTTAGGAATCATCCATGTTGACAAGATTCACCTTTAGGTTCTTTGATTGCACACTTGGAGAGTTTGAGTACTCTTTTGTCCAAATTCATTTTCATATAAATTCAATTTCAATATATTTTGGGTAAATCATCCTCCTGATCCATATGTGCTAGGATACTAAAATCCTTTTATTATGCACCACTGTGGCAGTGTTGATTTATACCTTTTGTCAGCTTTCTATTTCACCATTTCTCTTTTGGACAATTGAATATTTTCACTATCCTAATTTGACAATCAATGATTCATAAGGTCATCTTATCACTAAGGGTCTTTTCTTTCATGCCGATTACAACAAGATACCAAGTGGACCAAGGAAAATGACCTCAAGTAGTTTTTGAACAATTACCTTTAGTCCAAACTTGCCAAAAGTGAAAGGGGAAGGAACCCATCTTTGATCAATCTCCTAGGAGTACTTTGAAAGTTTGGTTTGAGCCTAGAAGCAACCTTAGTGAGTTGAGTACCTCTTTAGCACCTTCTCAAATAAATATGGACATGAGTTACACCTTGACTAGAAAGAAAAGAGGAGCAATGGATTCAACTCTTGATGACATTTTCCAAAGACATAGGGATAACATGATGTTTGGTGATTACAATCAAATGGAATCACCCCCTATCAACACTAGATATCTAGATGCTCATCAACAAGCTGAAAGACATTATAGGCGAGCTCACCAAGATGCATGGTCACAACATGAAGACCAAAACAACAAATCTAGTGATGCTCATATAAATGCAACATTTACTAATGACTTGTTCAAACATTCAAGGCCCAACTCTCCACTCAGAACAACCTCAAGGTATGCAAGTGAAAGGCTTAAATGAATCAAACACGAAAAGAAAGCCTTTTTGGATGAATAAGCTGCTAAAGAAGAAAATTTTAGACAACTTGAGGTGGAGCAACAAGCCTTATTAGAAATGGAAAGAAAAGCATTTCAAGAAGAATAAGATAGGCTTCTAGCCCAACAACTCAATGCACAATTCAACAATAGGGGTACCAATAGTGGAAATAACTCTCCACCATCTACTCCCTTGGGGACCCATGAGGCAGAAGGTATTCAAGGTCACCATCAAGATCTCCTAGTCCTAGAGGTAGAAGGACTTCATGATATGCTCACTATAGGAGAAAAATGCCTCCTAGGAACTCAAGAGAACCCTCCCAATGAACTCATCATGGCTCTCAACATGGTGGAAGTAGTGCAAGTTTTGAAACTCAAGATTTTATGAGGATGCAACAAGAGCCACTATTCCAACAATATGTGGAAAAATATGTTGAGAAAAATAAGGATAAGTTCCTAGAGAGCTTGATTAACAAGGATACGAGGGTCCCTTACAATTTTGATGTGGATAGGAAAATCAAGAAACAGAGCCCCTCACAAGAAGAGGAAATTAAGAAAATAAAAAAAAATGATGGAGAAGATGATGGCTCCTAAGAGTTCTTTCAACCTTGACTCTATTTGTCCTAATCCTTTTGATAGGAGTGGTAGTATGAAGGATTTTCCTAGGAAAGTTGAAATTCCCCAATATGACAAATATGACAGTAATGGTGACCCACATGATCATGTGCATCAGTTCTACATCATGAGTTTTGAATTTCACCAAGATAACTCCTATTTGATGAGATTATTTCCAAGGAGTCTCAAGGGTCAAGCAATGGAGTGGTTTACCAACATAACCCCTCCCGTCAAAACTTTTAAAGAACTTGTCCATAGATTTGTGCAGCATTTTCCATACAACTTATCAAGATCAGTCACCATGCGAGATTTGTGCAATTTGAAAAAAAATCAAGGGGAATCCTTTGTTACATTCTTACAAAGGTGGAGATGATTGTGCTCCTGTTATTCTAGGACTATTCCTAAGCATGAAAGGATTTATATCACTGTTAGCAACTTGGTGCCTAAGATGCGGTATGAGGTTCGAAAGATGGTCTTTGATTCATTCAACACTATGGTCGAAACCACATGTAGAATAGAGGATGTCTTGAAAGAGAAAGTTATTTTGACTAAATAAAACAATAACAATAATAGTCAAAATAATAACAACTCTCATAAGGACAAAGGCAAGAACTCACACTGGAACAAAAAAAAACAAGTAGTCAATGACAGAGTTGTTGACTCTAACCAGCCAAAGGATCAAGGTGTCCTCCATTTATCTAGTGCAGTTCAAGCTATGAAGCTCAATACATCCTCTAACTAACAAGAGCATAAGCAAAGATATCAGGATAAACCCAAAAAGGAAAAGCGTCAATTTTCTAAGCTTGGTGACTCTTATGAGGATGTTTTCAAAATGCTTATTGCTAACAACCTTGCACAACCTCAAGATCTAGTGAATTTCTGCATACTTGAAGTCAAACCACATTGGTGGAATGAAAAAGCTTTCTATAAATACCACAATGGTATTGGACATGACATTGAACATTGTTGGAAGCTTAAACATATCATTCAGGATCTAATTAAGAGCAGAAAACTTCAGATTGATGGGTTGAATACTAATTCAAACCACAAAGCATTTAAGGAGCCTTTTCCTAAATATTATAAGGGGGAAACCTCTAAACCCAAAGATAGAAAGGCCGCAATCAACTACACATACACGTCTGCAGAAAATGTTATCAATATGCTCGAAGTTGTGGATGAAAGTGTCAAAATGATGAGGAACAAAGATCCTTATGGTTATGGTGTTGATTCTCCTCCTATATTTGATGAAGAACCTATGGTAGTGCTAAGAGGTCCTTACTCTCAAAGGTCATCCCAAGCTCTTAACATTGTCACTAGAAGCCAAAGTCAAGGTCCTGTGGTTATTAGAGGGCCTAATTCCAAACCCAAGCAAGTGACATCTAAGAATGTCACCTCCAAATCAGCAATCAACCCTGACATGAGCTATAATCTTGTTGACCAATTACAAAGAACTCTAGCTCAAATCTCAATTTTTGAACTCCTAGAATTGTCTCCAAGACATAAGCGTATCCTTGAGGATGCTTTGCGTGCAGCTAATGTTCCTAACAACATAGATATTGACCAATTCCAGAACATGGTTAACCACCTTGCTATCCCACATTACCTAACATTTTTAGAAGAAGACGAAAAAGATTTGAGCCATCTGCATAATCTTGCCCTTCACATTGAGGTCATGATCCATAAAACCTATGTCAGGCATGTGTTGATAGATGGGGGTACTGGGATCAACATTTGTTCTTTGAGTCTATTGAAAATATTGGGTTATTCTGAGCAAGTTATTGATACCCAGAAGAAAATTACCATTAAAGCCTATGATGAGGCCGAGAGAAGTTCTAAAGGGTTAGCTATTCTCCCTATCAGAATTGGTCTTTTTGAAAAGGACATTTTGTTTCAAATTGTTGATGCCAATCCTCTAGCATATAATATCCTACTTGGTAGACCATGGATCCATGACATGCAAGCAGTGTCATCCACCTACCACCAATGTGTTAAGTTCCCCTATAATGGAGTTGAAGTTTGTATACCCGGGGATAGCACATTATCTATAAATACAATTTTAGAAGGGACTCATGTCCCTCTCAACTGAGAAGCAGAGAATTTTGATGCAACTCTAGAACAGTGCAAGAATAAGTTCAAGTCCATAGACCTTGGTATGGGAGGATATCAACTTGACTCCTTTACAAAATTTCCATTCTCACCCAGGTCCTATGGAAAACCTTCACAAGAGATGCAACCTTCATCTTCAGCCATGACTCTATTTGGAACATTTGTAGAGTCCTTAGTGCCCATCCAGGATGAAAAAGAAGAGGTGGCTGTTAGAGATTTTGGATCTACAAGGAGGAAAAATACAAGCATAACAAAAATTTCTCCCCATCTCCTAAAGCTTATGGGAGAGGATATAATTTGGTCAAAAATATGGGCTACCCAGGTCATGGTCCTCTCAGTCACAAATTAGATGCTAAAGCTGAACCACTTGATCATGCTCTTTTTGGACGCAAATCTAAGACAATGATTGGCCTAGGTTTTGAAGGTCAAAACAAGAAAATAGCTCCTATCCTTTCTGCGACGGATAGTGATGTTGAATCAAACTACATACCCAATTTGCAAAATCAACAAGATAGGTGTGAAGATTGGGTCCCTTCCACCAATCTCCTTTGGGGAGATTTAGATACTCCAGTTGCCAATCCAACAATTTCAGACCTAGAACAAGAAGAATCCGCTATTGAAGATCATGTTGAGGATCCCATTCAACAACATCAATACACAAATGGCATTCAAGAAGGTGTTACCCTTGGTGACATCAAAGCCTCTACCTCAAGATGTCGAAAATATGCTTGGTGTAAACATCCCAGTCAGGATTTAGATACGGATTCATATGAATATGAATGGGAGTCTCTCTCTGATTCCTCTACAGTTGACATGGATGTTGATGTTGTCCATATATATAGTTCCCAACTTGAGGTAGCTAACGAGTCTAGTGTAAGATTAGAGGATTTGAACCCACAGGTTGCTTTTGTGGATGATTCTTTGTTTGATAGGATATATCCTGATTTGGGTACCTTAGAGGGATACTTGACAGACCCTAACTTTGCACTCACCAGAGATGATGTCATCCGTATCAACAACATTGAACCTGTCATTGACTTACGCCTTTCTCACCCTCACCTAATTGATTGGTCTCAATGCTATCAGGAACCTCAGCTCCTCCCCTTCCAGAATGACTATGAGATAACATGCTACTTAAATGCCCTTGAGCTCGTAGTCTCTTCCACCAGCGAACCAACTACAAGCATGACAAAACCAAATATCAAGTACCTCAATCACAAAATGAAAAGAAAAGTAAATAAGAATAAGAGTTCTGATGGTGAAAACCACTATGTGGCAGTGTCAAAACCTAAAAAAGTAAAAATAAAGGATGTATCCGAAGGTGAAAACCTCTCTAAGGCGCCTAAGGATGGGGTACTTGATCATCTTCCAAGTTATTTTCAAGACAGATCATCAGTGCTTGTTGAACCTACACAGCTAGTTAATCTGATTACAGAAGAGGCTCCACAAATTGTGCACTTGGCTCAATCTCTATCAACACAAGAAAAAGAGGCATATACCAAGTTCCTACAGAGAAAGAAGATTAATTTTTCTTGGACTTACTCATACATGCCAGGGTTGGACACTAGTCTCATTATGCATCACTTGTCCATAGCTCCAAGCATTAAACCAGTAAAATAGAAATTGAGGAAAATGCATCCTCACATAGCTCTTCTTGTCAAAGCTGAACTAGAAAAACTCCTCAGTGCAAGATTTATAAGAGCCATTGATTATGCCGAATGGATATCCAATATTGTACCAGTTTCAAAACATGACAAGTCCATTCGTGTCTACACAGATTTTAGAGATCTTAATAAAGCATACCCAAAGGATGATTTTCCACTCCCAAACATAGATATGATAGTGGACATGACTGCGGATTATGAGATCTATTCATTGATGGATGGTTTTTCTAGGTATAATCAAATCAAGATAGCTCCTGAAGACCAGGAAAAGACTGCATTCACTTGCGCATGGGGTACCTATTGTTGGAATGTCATGCCTTTTGGATTAAAGAATGCGGGAGCTACTTACCAAAGAGCTATGACAATAATCTTTCATGACATGATGCATAAGAATATGGAAGACTATGTGGATGATACCTTGGCAAAATCTAAAAAAAGGAATACACACCTAGGAGATCTAGAAGTCATTCTAGATCGTATGGAACAATTTCAATTGAGATTAAATCCCAAAAAGTGTGCATTTGGAGTCACCTTTGGAAAACTTCTAGGGTTTATTATTTCAGCCAAAGGAAAAGAGGTGGATCTAGAAAAATTTCAAGCAATATTGGATATGTCGCCTCCCAAAAACATCAGCCAAATGAGGAGTCTCCAGGGACGCCTTCAATCTATAAGGAGGTCTATTTCACAACTAGTAGATAGAGCTCAACCCTTTAATAAGACTTTTTATAAAGGGGTTAAATGTGTCTAGAATGAGGATTGTCAGAAAAGCATGGACCAAATCAAGAAGTACTTGGCCAATCCTCCAATTTTAATGCCTCTTATCCTAGGAAAACCACTCATGTTGTATGTTTCAGCAATAGAATCTTCCCTAGGGGCATTATTGGCTCAACTTGATGACACTAGAAAAGAAAGAGCTATATATTACATCAGTCATACTCTTGTGTCTTATGAGGTTAATTACACTAGTATTGAAAAATCTTGCCTTGCGGTGGTGTTTGCTTCCCAAAAGTTGTGACACTACATGCTTGTGCATATAATACACCTCATTGCAAAGATTGATCCTCTCAAATATTTGCTTGGTAAGGCTGCTCTCATGGGTAGACTTGCTAAATGGATGATGATCTTATTAGAATTTGACATAGAGTATGTTGATCATAAAGCCATAAAAGGACAAGCCATTGCCGACCAACTGGCTGATTTTCCAATTCAAGACAGCATGCCTATTCAAGTTGAATTTCCAAATGAGCACATAATATACATGACTACAAGAACATGGAATATGTTCTCTGATGGCTCTTTCATGCAAAATGGTTCAGGAGTTGGAGTGTTATTTGTTTCTCCCCATGGGTACACAATCCCTAAGTCCTACAAACTTTTGTTCCCATGTACAAATAATGTTGTTGAATATGAGGCCTTGACAAATGGACTAAAAATGGCAATAGAATGGGGAATCACAGAGCTGCACATTTATGGGGATTCACAATTGATCATCAACCAAGTTAATGAAGAATACCAAACAAAGGATGACAAATTGATACCCTATAAGAAGATGGTTGATTCATTGCGATGATATTTTACCTTTGTTACATTTCAACAAATCCCTAGAGCAGAGAATAAAGTAGTTGACGCTATGGATACATTGGCTTCACTTCTTCAGCTAGAACATCATGAGTCCATATTCGAATTCCTAGTGGAAGAGCTATACTATCCTATTTATGACTCCCAAGAAAGCCAAGTTGTTTGTACCCTTGTTGGCCATGAGTCATCCTGCTACAGTGCCATTTACTCATATCTCCATCATGCCATTATTATTGAAACTTTCAACCACTCTGAAAGAAGAAACCTAACCCTTAATGCCTCTCATCATACCCTTATCTCTGGTGATCTGTATAGGAGGGTTTTAGATGGGACACTTCTTAGGTGCTTGGAAAAGGATGAGTCCGACCAAGTGTTAGCAGACATTCATGAGGGCATTTGTGGGGGACATTCCAATGGTCTTGCCATGGCCCAAAGGTTGCTTAGGGCTGGGTACTATTGGCCTACCATGCAGATGGATGCCATAGCTTTTGCCAAATCATGCGAAAAGTGTCAGAAACATGGAAACCTGATTCATGCTCTAGGCAGGGAGCTTATTCCTTCAATATCTTAGTGGCCATTTCAGTGCTGGGCCTTTGACCTTGTTGGGCAGATTCATCCCAACTCATCATGTGGACACAAATTTATCATTACTGCTACTGACTACTTTACCAAATGGGTAGAAGCTGTTCCACTTTCTGTTGCTTCAGGGAAGATGGTTTCCTTGTTCATTTTGAACCATATCATCTGTCGATATGGTGTGCCTTCAGAGATAATCACTGACAATGGAGGTCAGTTTAAAAATAAGGACCTTAAACAAATCTGCAAGAAATTCAAGATAAAACAACATTAGTCCTCCATTTACTTCCCGCAAGGAAATGGACAAGCAAAGGCTTCAAATAAAACCATTCTCAAAATCCTCCATAGAACAGTTCACAAGAATGGTCGAGATTGGCATCTATAAATAAATCCAGCCTTATGGGCCTATAGAATGAGTATTCATACTCCCATAGGGGCTACTCCTTTTTCCCTTACTTATGGTGTTGAAGCAGTGTTACCTTTAGAGGTTGAGATCCCTTCACTTAGAGTCTCTCTCAAAGGTTTAGTTACAGATGAAGATTATCAAGCCATGAGACTGCAAGAGTTAGAACTTCTTGATGAAAAATGTAAATCATCATTTGATCACATGAGAGTTTACCAAAAGCGTATGTCCAAAGTATTCAACAAGAAGGTGCACCCTAGAGAATTCCAAGTAGGAGATCTTGTCCTACGAGAAAATCCTAAGAACCAACAAAATAGAGAACAAAAAGGAAAGTTTGAACCTAATTGGGTTGGACCATACATCATTACTGCTACTTTTGGGATAGGTGCTTACTTACTATCTGATGAAAAGGGAGAGTAGCTTCCTAATCCTATCAATGTTTTGCACCTAAAGAAGTTCTACCCATGATGCCTATTCTGTCTAGGGGCATCCTTTGTACATATTTATTGATCTTGAAAAAAATACCAAAAAAATTCATATATGATTCTGAAAAAATCCTAAAAAGCACATAAAGTCCTAAAAAAATACAAAAAAATCAAAAAATAGCAAAAAATTCAAAAAAAGTAGAAAAAGTGCCTTGGTGAAAACCTAGAAATAGGCACCTTGGTAGCAAAAATCTGAAAAAATTATAAAAAGTACTAAAAAAAAAAGTTGCAATAAAAATCCAAGTGCTGAAAACCTAGAAATAGGTGCTACTTGAGGCCTTTGCACCTCTATTTCTTAGCATGCATCCTCGACACTTAGCCTTTTTCCATCATGCCTTGTCCTTGTTGCCTTGGTTTGAAATTGGTCTTTGTCTTTGTCTAGGGGGCATAACTGTGTTAGCTTTGGTCTCTTAGCTGTGCTAGTCTTTAGGACACCTCGCACATAGTGTTTCTCAACACTCCCCAATTGTGTTTTTCAACACTACCCTAGTGTCAAGTGTTTCTCAACACTTATCAGATGTCTTACCCACAACCTAGAATGATGTGATATTTCTCACTAGCAGATGCGATACTCAAAGCTTGACTCTATGACTTACACACATGCACTTAAACATTCGACTCACTGAGACTTGTTTGACTTTATTTTTCTTTGTGTGTTGTCTATGATGATTTCTTTGATGAGTGTTCTCTCCCTAATAGTTTTCGATGATGTTGAGCTAGAAGACTGGGGGCATGAGGACATGTTTTATTTCTTTCTCTTCTTGTGGGTATATTTTGTTAGTCTTAACTATCATTAGTATTTATGCTTGTTCCACTTGACACTAAGGACCTACAAGGTATTATCCTTGACTATTTTACACAAGTGCATGCTTATAGCCATCTTGACTTTCCTTGTGTCTCGATGCAAGCATAATCTTGCTATAGCAAACTTAGGGAACCTCACTGCACTAGTCATCTTGACCTACATGTCTTTGGTGCTTGGGTGGGATTCCCACATTCCTATCTGATATAGATCATATTCATATACCCATAGTCATACTAGTGTGTATTGTATGATCTTATGACGCTACCAATAAAGCTTAATGATGATTATTAGAGTACTATTGGCGTTGTGACCTTGCAAGTCAACCACTTTCATAGTAGCTTGCATTTTTAGGATCATGTTAGATTAGTTTTGTATCTTGCATATGGAAAGAGCTCTCTTTTTATCTTTCATAGACTAGTCGGTCAACTATGCTCACCTTTCGCTTCCTCTCAATCATGTCTTCCGCTCCTTGTCTTTTACATCACATCCTTTTCCTGTCATCACAAGGGGTTAATCTTATCATCATATCTCTATCTTGAAAATATCATTTTCAAAAACATGAGTCTATATCATAAACATGAGAACTAAACATACATCTATGAGAGAGATCATACATGAGCATATAAACATACTTTTGAGCAATATGACAAGACAATATAAAACTGAAACATCCATCACAAGTGAGACAAATACACAGATATATCACAAATCCAATAAATCTCATATATATGAATGTCATGATACAAAGTACAAAATGTGAGATCCCAAAATCTAGATCAAAGTCTCATGATATGTATAAACATCTATCCTAAACCTAGACCTAGGACTCGCTAGCACCATCATGTGGAGCTGGTGGTGGAGGAGGTGGTGTTGCCACTATGTCTGGTACCATGTCGAATCTTCCAGCTATCGCAGAGTAGGGTGGTGCTCTCTGACCCTCTAGTACAACCTGTATATAGAGACCATGATAATATGCAGCTCGTGCTACCTCTCTCTAGGTCTCTGCAGTGGCAACCTGTATGGCTCTCTCTCGCCACTCTATCTCGGCTCACAAATCAATCAACTACTGCTCTCTAATGGCTATGGTGATTTGTAGCTACTGCATCTCTATCTCTAGGATCTGGATCCTCACTCTCAGACCCTCTCCCCCCGTAGGCTAATCCTACCTAGGATCCACCTATCGGCGAGATGGCCTTGCCACATCATCACCCTCATATGTAGAACTTTGTCCCTGTGACCATTTTTAGTTACCCAATCGAGAGCTCTGTCCTATCTCCCTAGCTCTCCCTCCTCCATCCCCTCCATCCCCATCATCTCTATCATCCCCCTGTGCTATCGACTATGCATCAGGTACAGTAAATCTAGGGAATGGATGCCTCTGTCGCTCTACCCTATACGTTGCATCAGCACCTGTATCTGCCATGTCTGGGAGATAGTCCCATGGCTCCCTGCGTATGGTTCTTGTATCCTGTACTGCCTGATGGTAGTCTAGCATTAGCAGCCAACCCTATCCCTCCTCATCCCTAACCCGAGCATAGGTGTTGGTCTCAGTGGGAACTCTCTGCTAGCACCTGAACTGTCTCCAGACCCAGGTGGTCACAAACTGCTCGATAATATCTAAGTGCCGACCTACCAGTGGCCAGCTACATAACATATAACCCAGCTCCTCCTCTCCATCACCCCACTGCTCCACCTATTTGTATGGCCTCCACACAAATGAGGTGAGCTCATCCAGTACCCTCATGTAGTATGTCACATCTCCGCTATGTGGTTGTGATATGAAACCTATATACCTATATATAGGGGCATCTTTGCTCCCTCGACTGCACTCGTGGGCACACAATGGTGATATGCTCCCATGCCCAAACCTGTGCTAGTACAGCACCACATGCCTATGTCTTGCTCTCCCGGTATACAATCTCATGGAGCTCATGGTACATATCCACTAAGATGGCTGGGCCCCATGCCATCCATCGTGGGTGCGCTACTAGATTTGCCACCAACCTGCCCCATCCCAGTGGAAAACCCTTCTGACTCCTATTAGTAATAAGGACCTATGCTACTATGGAACATACTATACATGGCACTGGGTAGTCCCTACCATACTCCTCCATCAGTCAATCCCAACTGAGGTGTCTATCCACAAATGTGACATCTTGGAACATATCCTGCATAATATATCATCCCTTAATCAGATCCTAATCGTAGTACACCTGTGCCAACAAACAATCATGTCAGTTTCTATCATATGGAAACTTTACATCTATGAATATCTATTAACATGATTATACTTACAAGATCTTCATGGCTCGAAACTCATAGGATCCGATAGACATCCTCCAGGCTAATAGTAGCCTCTCCAGTGGGTAAGTGAAAAGTGTTATGCTCACTATGCCACCTCTTAGCCAATGTTGTCAATAACCCATGATCAACTTGAATGTGAGGCATCTACAACAAGTAACCAAAACCCATCACCCTCAGGTCTGCCTGTCTCAGATCATCAAGATCTCAGACACACCGTATTCCAGTAACTCTCGACGCTCTAATGAGGAGTGTAGGAAAGTTCTCCTGCAAGCCATTTAACCCAAACCCGATGTCAGAACATATCATGATGGATGTATAAAATCAGTACAAAATATTTTAAAAGCAAACATTGTCAGGACCCATGTCATTTTGCTCAAAAACATTCAAACATGTTAATTTTTCTATACTATGCGACACTATTTTTTGACTAAGTATCGTGTGATATTTTCTTCAATAGCCGTTTGATAGTATCTTTTCCTGTGATACTTTGCATGGTATCACATGATATTTCATCTAGTATCATGTGATACTAGATTCAATATCAGTGCGATACTATTTTGACTCACGAAGTATCGCATGACAGATATCCTCAAAGGGTGCGATACTTATCAAGTATCGTATGATTTTTCGTATGAGGAAAATTTGAAAAAGTTTAACAAGATTAAAAACATGTTTTAAATTGACAGAAATGCTCATAAATGACCTACAAGGTGATTTTTTCTGAAAACATACCAGGCACCATACTACGGAGGCCGGTTATGTAACCAGGTGCGCTCAAACCGATGCCTGTGGACTGGAATCGCTGCTTGCTAGGCCATTATCTCTCTCTGAGCTCTCAAGATTCTCAAATCTCAATAAGACAAATGATTTTGAAAATGACATTTTTACCCCCTTTTATAACATTTTGACTTTTTTGACCAATTTTCAAAACACCTCGGAATTGCGCAAAACTTGCACCCTGGCTAAATTCGATGTCTTGGATCCATTTTTTCACTCGAAATCAAAATCTGAGTTCATCTTGATGGTCAAAATTGTATTTTAAATTTTCCCCTTCTTCTCTGTAGTTGGCTAACCATTTGAGGCCTAACCCTTCAATATTTGTTGGGGCATCTTCATCTCCACCTCTTTCAACCTTCTAGTCTTTCATTCATCCCCTTCCCTTCATCTCTCTAGAGTTTGACTTCATCTTTATCCTATATCTTTTTTAGTCAAACCTAGTTGAACTGGGGCACATCTTCACTGCTTGATGGTTATTCTATTATCTTCTAGCCTCGATTATGATTCCTAGTGATTTGATCAACTTTATCAATTTGCTGCTTCTCCTCTACCTGATTTCAATTTTGATTCCAAGGGGGCAGTACCTATCAAATTTCAATCTTTGATTCAGCTATATCAATCAGCTCAGCTTGAGATTCTTATCTCCTATTTAAGACTTGACAATCTCCTATTTACAGGTGCATTGGTCTTGTCTTCCAGCTTATGCTTATCTTTGTCCTGATGTGTTCCCATCCGTCAAACACACATCTAGGTTGTTTTGTGATCCCAAATCGATCTCACACTTCAATTCCATTCTTTAACTACATGTGATCCTGAGTCAACCTCACATTAGTTAAAAAGGGGCAAATGTATGCACCCTAAAATGGTCGCCTAGACTTTGGGCTCCCATTCAACAATTTGTCAATTTCCTAAATCAACATTTTCAGCTTAATATCAATTTCCTTGATCAAATCCTAATTCTATCATTTATTCGATTTTATTCCATGGATTAACCATTTTATCCTAAGTCTTTATTTAATTAAAAGGAATATTTCCTCCCCTTTTATTAAATAAAAAATCTCCACTTTTCCTCTTATCCTAAGTTGCACAAGTAAAACACTATTCTTACTTTATAAAAAAAGATAAAGCACTTTTTATCTTATATGGACACAAAAGTCAATTCTTATTTTCTCATTGGAAGATATTTGTGCACATGGATTGATCCATCTTCAAGGCCCACCCTTGATTAAATCTTTTGTCTCTTAATCTCTATCGTCCATTGTTTTTCATTTCCTATAAAAGAAGAGCTCTCTTCTCATTTTATGATCCATCTTTTGAATACTAATGTTATGCTACAGGGTTTCTAGGTGACTTTGGAGCTTTGGAGATTTGGAGCATTCTTAGCTTTTACATTTAGATGCTATCTTAGTTACATTCTTGCATTTTAGTTTCATTATCATGGCATTCATAGCTTAGTTTACTTTATGATATAGATTAGCTCACATAGCTTAACTAGGAAGGCTTGGTAATACTTTTTCTTTCATTTCCATAGCTTAGCTTGCACTTTCATTCATAGCATAGCATTGCATTGCATTTCATAGTGATTCTTGAGGATATTGACATTCTTTCCCTTGTCATCATTGAATCTACCATTGTGTGGTTGACTAGCAAGGTCATAAGCTTTATAGCTCTAGCTGAGAGCAATCTTAAAATCCTTGCAACTCCATTCATAGGGAGCTCTAGGTCGCTTTCTAAGGTTTCCCATTCATGGATTCCCTTGGGAGTAATGACTTAGAGAAGTGCACTATTTAGTGTGTACAATATATAGGTCTATAGGGCTTGTTCAAATCTTTTATTAATAAAAGAAATTGGAATGAGATATGTATTTTACAAATCGGATATTTTTTATTGATCAGTAATGTCTATACAAAATCAAAAGAATGGCTGACAAGATAATTTTTTCATTTAATAAATCAATTAAAAATTAGAATATTATTCTACTTTGATTTTTAATTATTAAATATAAAAATTATCTCGTCAAACATGCTTGATCTTTGTTGTCGCCCACTTATAAAATATATTATCAAATTCACTTCAAGTTTATTATATATTTCACTTCATATTTATAGTTCAAGTCGTACTCTAGTCCATCCAGCTCTTACTTACCTTATATATTTTACCAATTGGATAATTTTTATTGATCAGTAATGTATATACAAAATCAAAAGAATTGCTAACAAGATAATTTTTTTATTTTTAATAAATAAATTAAAATTTAGAATATTATTCTACTTTGATTTTTAATTTAATTATTAAATATAAAACTTGTCTCGTCAAACATGCTTGATCTTTGTTGTTGCCCCCATATATTATGAATCTGAATTTTAATTTATTTATTAAATGAAAAAATTATCTTGTCAAACATGCTTGATCTTTGTTGTTGCCCATTTATTAAATATATTATCAAATTCACTTCACATTTATTCTATATTTTACTTCATATTTCCAGTTGAAGTCGTACTCTAGTCCATCTAGCTCTTACTTACCTTATATATTTTACAAATTGGATATTTTTTATTGATCAATAATATCTATACAAAATCAAAAGAATGGTTGACAAGATAATTTTTTCATTTATTTATAAATTAAAAATCAGAATATTATTCTACCTTGATTTTTAATTTAAAATATAAAAATTGTCTCACCAAACATGCTTGATCTTTGTTGTTGTCCACTCATAAAATATATTATCAAATTCACTTCACATTTATTCTATATTTCAGTTCATATTTCTAGTTCAAGTTGTACTCTAGTCCATCCAGCTCTTACAAGTACCTTATATATTTTACCAATTGGATATTTTTTATTGATTAGTAATATCTATACAAAATCAAAAGAATGGCTGGCAAGATAATTTTTTCATTTAATAAATAAATTAAAAATTAGAATATTATTCTACTTTGATTTTTAATTTAATTATTAAATATAAAAAATTGTTTCCTCAAACATGCTTGATCTTTGTTGTCGCCCACTCATAAAATATATTATCAAATTCACTTCACATTTATTCTATATTTCCCTTCATATTTCCAGTTCAAGTCGTACTCTAGTCCATCCAGCTCTTACTTACCTTAAATATATTTTACAAATTGGATATTTTTTATTGACCAGTAATGTCTATATGAAATCAAAAGAATCGCTGACAAGATAATTTTTTTATTTAATAAATAAATTAAAAATTAGAATATTATTCTACTTTGATTTTTAATTTAATTATTAAATATAAAAAAATATTTCGTCAAACATGCTTGATCTTTGTTATCGCCCACTCATAAAATATATTATCAAATTCACTTCACATTTATTCTATATTTCACTTCATATTTCAAGTTCGAGTCGTACTCTAGTCCATCCGACTCTTACAAACCTTGTATATTTTATAAATTTGATATTTTTTATTGATCAGTAATGTCTATACAAAATCAAAAGAATGGTTGACAAGATAATTTTTTTCATTTAATAAATAAATTAAAAACCATAATATTGTTCTACTTTGATTTTTAATTTAATTATTAAATATAAAAATTGTTTCGTTAAACATGCTTGATCCTTGTCGTCACTCACCCATTAAATAAAGTATCAAATTCAATTCACATTTATTCTATATTTCACTTCATATTTCCAGTTCACGTCGTACTCTAGTCCGTCCAGCTCTTACTTACCTTATATATTTTACAAATTGGATATTTTTTATTGATCAGTAATGTCTATACAAAATCAAAAGAATGGCTGACAAGATAAGTTTTTCATTTAATAAATAAATTAAAAATCAAAATATTATTCTACTTTTATTTTTAATTTAATTATTAAATATAAAAATTATCTTGTCAAACATGCTTGATCTTTGTGGCTGGGTTAATATCTTAGGGGTGGATTTTTTAAATAAAATGTTGATCTCTCATAGAGTTTTTGTTGAGAAAGATCTTTTTATATGTGTCTCAACCCTTCTGGATCTTTTTATGTGGCTTCTGCGTGTAAGGCCAAAGTCCATTATTCTAATCCTCCTTTATGGGCTAAGGTGTGGATAACTTTCTTATCCCTAAAGTGGAAACCTTTTTTTGGTTATTCCTCCAAAACAAAGTTTTAACTATGGATAATCTTGTTAGGAGGGGCTTCTATTTTTCCCAATATATGTTTCTTATGTTGTAATGATGAAGAATATGCTCCCCACTTATTACTCAAATGCTCTTATACTCGTCAACTATGGGAGGTTTTATTTCAAAGATGCAATGCATGTTGGGTGCTTCCAAACCCTCTCCATGATTTCTTCTAGCAATGGTCCTGCCCTAGCTCTAATCATAGGGTTAGCATTGTATGGAACATGGCCATTCCACATCTCATTTGGAATATCTGGAAAGAAATAAATAATAGGATTTTTAGGGAACAACTTAGGTCCCCTAAGATGCTTATTAATGTCATTTTCAGAGGCATTCGAGAGAATTATGATTCCAAATTTAACCATAATAATGCTATGGAAATTGTCTCCTGGAATCTTAATCGTATTAAGGAGAAGAATAGTAAGTAATAGAAATGTTCCTGGATGACTCCCCTTGAAGGATGGAATAAATTTAATTTTGATGGTGTTGCTAAGGGGAATCTGGGAAGAGCTGGTTTGTGGTGGTGTGATAAGAGACTGCAGGGGCAACTTCCTAGCGGAGATTGTTGTTCCCATTGGGTTTCAAAATAGTCACATGGTTGAAATGCTGGGAGCTTTTATAGTATTGCTCCAACTAAAGATTGAAATGCTAGGAATATTTGGATTGAGGGAGATTCTTTAAATATCATTTATTTCTTAAGGGGGAAGAAAAAATCTCTTGGTCCATAGGTAGTTTCATTAATTTGATTAAATCTTTATGTGATTTTTTTGATAATGTCTATTTCTCTCATGTCTATAGAGAATCAAATAAAGTGGTGGACTACTTTGCCAATTTAGGGGTTAATCTGGAGGTTCCCACTACTTTCAATGATCAAAAGGATTTAAAAGAGGATGTTATTAGTCTTATTTATTTTGACAAGACTAATAGTAGAGAAGTGCCAAGTATTATTAATGATGGCATGAAAAATAAGGAATGTTGGTCACTTCAAGGGAACTTACAGAGGAGTCCTTTTAATAAATCTTCATTATTTCCTCCTCAAATCACATGTTTTGTGAGTCATTTTTCTCACATTTCATTGCTACATTTTGTACCATCAGTGCTACTATAATTTGTTTCAGTTGTGGAGCTTCTCTGATGCAGAGTGTATCTTTTCATCTTTTGCTACGATGGGAGGTGATTTGAAGAAGGTAGAGCTCGATGATTGTTCCAAGACTAAGGAGGATGTCCAAGTTTGGAAAAAAATTAGAAAGGGGAGGGTGACACCCTACATTAAGAAGCTAAATGGGTATGGTAAGAGCATTAAGCAGAAGTTTATTAATGGTTGGAGGAATGATTCTATTAATATTGGGGGAAAGCAGATTGATCTCATGGTCGACCTCATAACCCAGGTGATGTGTCTGCAGAACTCTGGCAAGATTTTTTATAGGGATAGGAAGGTTTCTAAGATGGTTGTTAAAAATTTTCCTATTTCAGTGGATGAGAAGAATGCTATGGTGAAGAACAAGGGTTTTTTTTGTTATTGAGCATTTTGATGAATTTTGGAAGAAAATCCTTCTAGTTATAATGGAATATTTTACTTTGGGCAGAAGGTTCACGCGAGTACAATCTCACCATTTTGTGCTCTTGAACCATTTATGTCACAGAGATAAGATTTATTTTCCTTTTTATTTGTATAGCTCATTATATCATAGTCTAGTTGAGAACAAAGAAAATGTGTGGAAACATATGCTTCATGAGGGCCTCATTCTCCTCATTTATGAGCACATGAGAGATAATATCCATGATGCCATTTACAATAACCCTGAGGAGAAAAGGAAGAGCTTTGGTTATTTGGACATGGGGGATATCATTACCTCTGGGAAAAAGGCTAAGACTGAGAAGACCCCAACCAAAGACCCTATTGATGCTTCCGAGACAAAAAAAATATATAGTTGGTTACTCAAGCAGCACAGAGGACATGGCGGATTTTGTTCATGTTTCCAAGGAGGTTTCGTTGGATGAGGATGAGTACTAAACCCTAATTATGAGAAGAAAGGCCAGAAGGTTGGGGGTTCGTCCTCCATGTCAGCTTTGGATGAGTCTGTTGAGGGTGGTGGTGACTCGAAGAGAGTTCAGGGTTTTGACTCTATGGTTGGTCTTGCTGATATGGAAGGGGGGGATTAAAGGTAATGATGAAGATAATAAGGGCATGTAGGATCGTAGAAGAATTGCTAAGGGGAAGACTGGGATCCCTATGATCTATGAAGATTTTGTTGACGGTGAGCAGCATGATGTTTATTTCTCTACTGAGGATTATGTGGATGTGGAAGATGTTGAGCCTCGTGATCCTAAAATTAGGGATTTGTCAGTTAAATTGACTCTAGAGTATTTTAGTGATCATAAGGAAATCACTATGGGTGTGCTTCAATCTACTAAGGCTAAGGCTTTGTATACGTTTCAGCTAGATAAATGGTGCTTCCATGAAATTAAGCACCTAAATCTCAAATACAGAGCGTTAGAGGTTAAGCACAACATCCTAGCAGAGAAAGTCAACAATTTGGAAAGTACCCCTTCCTTGTCGTAGGTTATGCAGGATGATCATGGTACTGCTACTAGGATGGAAAATATGGAAAGGGACCTTTTGCAACATTATCAAGCACAACAAGGAAGGTATACAAACTTCCATTAGTACTTTGAAGATTCTGGTTGACTTTCTGGATAAGGGAAATAATTTTGTGGAGGGGAATGTTGTGGATACTCCGAAGGGGACATGTAAAGGACCAGGCTCTAGAACTAGACCTAAAAGTAATCAGAGCTCTTCTCCTAAGGAAATCACTAGTTTGAGGACTACTCTACACAGGATGTTGAAGCTGGATAGTCAGATGGAGACTACCATGAAGACCCTAGGGTTGGATCATATTGTTGGTTGTTTTGCTGGTGTTGGTTCTGTTTTCTTGTTGCTACTACATTGGGGTTCATTTTCCCCTTGGTTGTTAGTTTTTTGTTGTTTCTACTTTGGTTGCTTTAAAGCTCTATATGTAATGTACCGATACTTTTGGGTTTCGGGTTCCTGTAAAACCTATTTTTGTTTTAATCTCAAAACATGCTTGATCTTTGTTGTCGCCCACTAATAAAATATATTATCAAATTCACTTTAGATTTATTCTATATTTCACTTCATATTTCTAGTTCAAGCCGTACTCTAGTCCATCCAGCGCTTACTTACCTTATATATTTTATAAATTAGATATTTTTTATTGATTAGTAATGTCTATACAAAATCAAAAGAATAGCTGACAACATAATTTTTTCATTTAATAAATAAATTAAAAATCAGAATATTATCCTACTTTGATTTTTAATTTTTAATTATTAAATATAAAAATTGTCTCATCAAACATGCTCGATCTTTGTTGTGGTCTATTCATAAAACATATTATTAAATTCACTTCACATTTATTCTATATTTCACTTCATATTTCCAGTTCAAACTGTATTGTAGTATATATGACAAAGTCTAAATTGTAAACTAAAACACATATCTTACCAAGGGCCATTGCTCGTACATTTAGCGCTTGCCCCTTCCCAGCAATTTGAATAGACTGCTCATAATATTATATTCTGGGCCAATGAATATACCTATACTAGTGACATGCATATTAGAGACGGTAAATGATCACGAAAGAGAGGAATATCTCATGTAAATGCAAATATATCTAAATATTCACATGATGGAGCACAATGTAGGTATAGCCACGAAATTCATTTGTTTTATATTGCTTTTTGTAAACTTGTGTCTCCCCTTAATATGGTTAACATTTTTCGTGGCTGCATAGCCGTTGCCCTTTACATCTGTGTTATAGGGCACTGGCTAACTGGCCGAAAATTTGCACTCGGCCAGGGCCATGCCAATGACCATACATGCCATGTCTTTTAAGTCAAATCAAATCAAATTCTCCCGTACTATCAGCTGTCCAAACTGTTCTGCCGTCCAATTGCTCTGCACGGAGTAAAATGTTAATCAAATCATTTTTTTTTTACTGTCGAAGCCAGTTTGTACGCATGATTTGATTAACACTTTACTCCGTGCAGAATAGTTGGATGGTGGAACAGTTTGAACAGCTGATTGTATGAGAGAAATTGATTTGATTTGACTTAAAAGACATGGCATGTATTGTCATTGGCATGGCACTCGCGGGGTGCAAATTTTCGGCCAATTAGCCAGTGCCGTGTTATAATAGATTATTTGGGCAACGACTATCCAGCTGTAGTCAATACAGTATGATATAACACTTATCTTTTTATTGTTTTTCAAATTAGTATTGTACCTACACACAGCTGTAAAGTCGTCATGACGTTTCAAGTGAGCAGTACGAAAGAAAAGACGAGCGAAAGGACGACAATAATAAAGAGTGACAGAGAGAGGGAAACGAGGACCGGCATGCCAACCCATTTGAAAGGGCCGTTTCGGATTTTTCTTTCTTCACCTCTCTAAACTAGTAGTAATTTAGTCTATTGTTTGTGGAATCTTCTTACTTTGTCTAGTTATTCAACAAAACCCATCGGTAGTTTTTGTTTATCACAATGTGAAAAAAATGATTTTTTTAAGAAATTTATAAAAATAATTATATTTTTCTAAGAGAGGAGTGTCGATGGTTGAACAACTCTTGTCAAGATTTTATTGGATTCTCTCTTGAAAACTCCTTCAGGTGGTAGCGTGTACACCGATAAGGAGCAAGAAATCCAGGTGCATTGGGATATGCAGCATCCACTAGAAAATATTTTCCTACATAAATAAAGTATATTATTAAATCTTGAAACATTGATTGTACCCTTTAGTATATTAAACTATGATTTGGCTTACCAGGGGGAACAACAAGAGGATCTGCTCTTGACAGAGCTGAAGCTAGAACATGACTATCCGCAACAGACCCTTCCCAACCAGCAAGCCAGTACTGAAACTTATAATCGAAGGAACACACACCCATAACATTTTGCGACAAGTTGCCTTTTCTATCATGATATTTACCCTGCATGTCAACATTGACGATGACTGGTATATGGGTTCCATCGATAGCTCCAACACAGTCCTATACGATATGATACAATCATCAATTCTATGGTCAACCAATAATATGATAAGGATAAAAATCCATATAAGAAATTTGTAACAACACAAGAATTACCTTGAAGAATGGATCAAAATGTTCGTTCCCACTAATTTCAGGAGTGTTTGGACTAGGTGGTACAATGCAATCCTGGTGGAGTGCTAAGATAGCCCTCAACACTTTGTGGAAGTATCAACTGATTGTCACTCCTAAGTGCCCAAAGTTGTGGGCAATCTTGCGGTTCCTCAGATTGTGGCCAAGGGTGTGGAGGAACATCACAAGTTGTTCTTCTAACGTCAAGTGTATCGTATCTGTCAAGCTTCCTTTCAGCCTTAGGATAGTAGCTAGATGAAAGAAGGCTCCCCTACTCATGTGAATCTAATCATGACTATCCACATCGTTGGAATGAATAACCATTCTATAAAAGGAATTTCCTTTACTTATTCGTTTACCCATTTTTGCACTGCCTTCTTGGGCTACCACTACTTTGGCTATGACAAGTTAAGCAAGAAGAGCTGTGAGAAGATGAGAATATGTGGTCTCCACAGCTACTTGTCCTAGAACATCAATATTCTCAATAGGATCCATCAATGGTCTGAAATGTGGACAAACACAATGATTTGAGAGAGGAGATATCGAGTATGAAGCACAAAGATAAAGTGTATAGTAGTACATAATCACAAAGATATGCATCAATCCATCACATAAAGCACAAAAATGTACTTATAGACATGATCCCTACCAATCAACATAGTGTTACACATAATCAGTGTTTTCCTTATTAACTTATTGTTCCTTATAATCAGTGTTTTCCTTATTAACCTACTATTACACATAATCAGTATATCGAGTTTTCCTTATTAACCTACTATTACACAACTTGTAGAAGGTAGAAGGTAGAGATAAGATACATGAATTCTATACTTTGTTATCTATTGTATTCCAAAGAGAAATATGTGGTTCCAATCATAAGATACCTTAGTCTGAGCTTTGAATGTCTCAAACATTAGCAACATATGGTTCCAATCATGTAATCTTTTATTAGTTGAGCATAAGATGCACTTACAGAGGTTTAGTTAAGGGGTGTGTATGCTCTGTAAAACATCCTACTACTTGTTAAAGTATTTATTAGTATCCCATATGCAAGGGACTGTAGTAGTTGCCTATGGCAAAACCCTATATTTTGCAATGCTTCTCATTTGGAAAGACATCTTAGAATATTTGTAATTAGATTGTATGCTCTATTTGGAGATTGTCCCTTGAAGTAATGTTGCAGAGATAACAAAGTATTTATGTTTCTCTCATATATTGTATTTAGAATATTTTGAAGAGCACATCCCTACCCATGAAGAAAAATAGAACAATGAACAGGTGTGTTGTAGAACACTTGCCACAACGTTGTTCTTATCCATACGGATTTGGCAACCAAGATAATCAAAGTTTTTTGCAATGATCAAGACAACAGAATTGAGTATTATCTGGTTCATAATAAATAATAACATATGCCATTGAACTATTTTTTGTAAACCCTGTGTAGCTGAAGTGAAATTGATGAGGATGTTGAAGAATGAGAAATTCAAAGGAAAGTGGCCACTACAAGGCAATGTAAAGCTGCTGAGGCAGCAGGAACCATCAAATATGAGCGAATGGAATTAGGAAAGCTAATTTTTAAAAATGTTATCCCTGATTTTCATTTGGTAAACTTTAAAACCAATTATCACAATAGAAGTGGCTAAGAGAGATCATTATATAAACAAAATATGAATTCATTGGGTTTTTGAGATGACCATTGTTCTGAGTGTGTAGGACATTTTTCAACCCAGTGAAATGAAATGTTGAAATAAAATAAAATAAATCTAAATACCATTTTAGACTCGACACTAATTGGAAATTAGGCAGATTTCGATAAAAAAATATAAACATCTATAAAACTAAGAAATGTCCAGCAAGGGATTTCGATTTACCTCTTCTGTACCAACTCAAGGGTTTCGGTTGTCAGCTACTTATTCCACTCCGGGTCCAAAAACCTATTTATTTACCAAAACAAATACCAAACGTAATCGCCGATAACAAAAATTTCTGCATACCATAGCCATTTGTTTTGAAAACCCTGTCTGATTCAAATCCCAAAAACATAAGCAAATAATGTCCAGCAAGGGATTTTGATTTACCTCTTCTGTACCAATTCAAGGGTTTCAGCTGTCAGCTACTTATTCCACTCTGGAAACAAAAACTTATTTATTTACCAAAAAAAATACCAAACGTAAGCGCCGATAACAAAAATTTCTGCATACCATAGCCGTTTGTTTCAAAAACCTTATCTGATTCAAATCTTGAAAACATAAGAAAATAAAATATTGCATACCTACATTGTTGGAAGTCGAGATCTTTAGGCCCTTGGCAAATAAAACACTGCACACTTGAAAACAAGTTGCATACTTGCTATTTAGATGCGCCGAAAACCCCAAATGAGGAAAGTATTTTATTTAGGCCCTTATATTTACACGTGCAAACGCGTACCTACTTTTCATTTTAGCATAGTCGCATCCGCGGTTAGTCAATGTCGTTAGTTGATTAATCGCGCCCGCGGTTAGTCGATGCAATTACTGTTAGCGAGTCCGGGTCGCAGTTACTCAATGCAGTTACGATTAGCGGGTCTGGCTTGGTTAGTGCTGACAGGCTAATGTTGGTGGCTAACTCCTCGCGGTTGAAAACTTCTGACGTGTTGATATCCCGACGTGACTGTCCCATCGCCCTCTGTCACGGCCCCTGACAGCCCTTCCTTTTGTACTTTTTTATACTTTTTTATACCGTTTAAACATACGCATAGACATGGATGATTTATCGGGAACTTAGCTTGTCCCAGGTGCAATGAATTTGAAACCCAGAGTTATGTGATTGAAGTTGGAACATGGAACCCTTGAGCTCGTAGTTATTGTTAACTATGGTTTTACAATAAATGTACAACAACATTAATATTAACTGTTCCCGTATGTGATCGCTGCAACGTTATTATTTTCTCTGCTTGGAACTTTTACTGCCAGACATGTGGGACAAGTAGTACTAGTAAGTGGTCTAATAAAAAAGCCATTGATCGTGCTTCCGATTGCCCTGGATTCGGTGAGCTATATTAATAATGACTGGTCTAGCCATTGATGGTCTAACACTGACAATGTTGTACATTCAACTTGGTAGCGTAGCTGTAAAAGTAACTCCTTTCTCACTAGATTGGTCTGGATTCCAATTCACTGCTACATCAATTCATCTTCATGGTCCGGAAAGTGGGAAAATTGAATCGTGTTCAGTAAGCCGTAACTCCATTAATAATAATGACTGGTATAACGATTGGTGGTGAAAGAGTCTTATTCTGACAATGTCATACATTCAACTACCCTTCGTAGATGTAAAAGTAATTCCTTGGCCTTTTCTGATTTCGTCAATTTTCACCAGACTGCTTTGAATGAAACATGCATCACATCTTACCACTGGATGCAATTTCTCATACCAAACAGAAATGATCTCAACACCAATGTGGCCCATCTTTCCTTTCATTGTAATGAATAGTAATCTGACCTGCTTTTTCCAATTCACTAGTACAATAATAGATGTCAGTTATACACCTTTAATTATGTTTATTTTTAACAATTTTCGTCTGTTTAAAATATTGGCTGAACTCCGTTGTGAATCTCTCTACTCCATTCCTTTTCGGTTCTTTGTATTTTTGAATGATGCCTTAATCCATTCTCTCTTTAATATTTAGATATATTTGCATTTACATGAGATATTCCTCTGTTTCTTGATCATTTATTGTCTCGAATATGCAACTGGTTTAGGTATATTCACAGACCTGGAATATTATATTATGAGCAGTCTATTCAAATTGCTGGGAAGTGGCAAGCGCCAAATGTACGTGTAGGGAGTGGCAGAGAAGAGTTTTAATTGTTATTATTATGATGGGACTTTGGTTCTAGTCATCTTCCATTTGGAAAGAAATGGGCGGGAACGCGGTAGTGATGAGCCCACTGTGACCAGTCAGTACGGAATTGGCTATGGTGCAACATATTTGTACCGCTAATTTATAGCTTTGGTGTCGCTTCTCGCTCTTTGAAATTGAGTTTTAAAAAAACACAAACTCTTATTGTTTTAATCTCCCATCAGTACCTTCCTAACCTTCCCGGTATTCCTGTATGTCCTGCGGCCCAGCTGTTCTGAAATAGACTGCCGGCATTTGAAAGTTGAAACACGAGTTGGAAAATTGAATATCACAGGAAATTTGTGCAAGTGTGGTCCATTATTTTCTTCTGTACCTCGCCTACTATTTGATGTGATGATTATTGCGATGAGTGTGGTCCATTACACCTCGCCTACTATTTCATTCCATTATTTTCTTCTGTTCCATTCATTGTACTCTTTCACTTTTGAGATTGTAATTTTCTATGAATAATTCAACTCTAAGAGAAAACAGTTCCATCAATTCTAATTACCGCACTTTACAGCTCCACAAATACAGTGTATGATATGACACTCTGGTCCATTACATCTCCCCAAAAACAGTATATGATATGACACTTCTCTGTTTCTTAATGTACGAAGAGTGAATGGCAGAGCAGACTTTTAATTGTTATTTTTATGACGGGACTTTGGTTTATTGTATGGTCCATTATGAGGGAGCCGGCTATGTAGCCGACAATTTCCCCGCGGCCTCCACCATCTATGACGTTTCAAGTGAACAGTAGAGAAGATAAGACGAGCCAAAGGCCGACAATAATAAAGAGTGACAGAGAGAGGGAAACGAGGACTGGCATGCCAACCCATTTGAACGGGACATTCCCGAAAGTCATATCTTGCTCAAATGGAGTTTGTGAAAAAGATGACCTGTTTTAGAAATTTGCAAACATAATTATATTTTAATCCAACGACACTCTTCCCTACAAAAGACATGCTAGATCTCCCACGATTTTTCTTAGATTAATTATCACCACGCGACAAACAATAGTGGAAGTGCAGATGACTGTAGCGACTTTTTCTTGGGCCAGATGCTTTTCGTACCTTTACCTTTACAGTTTGAGCGCACCACAAGAAAAGAATCAATTAAAGCCTGTCTATTAAGAAAAGATGACCTGTTTTTAATATTTTTACTTTTCGCTATCGTTTTCATTGATAGCTGGTGCCCAAATAATCGGCACTGGCTATCTGGCCGAAAATTTGGGCAACGTCTAAATCCTAAATTAAAACGTTATGGTGGCATGCAACATACCCCATTCCATCATCCATCGTACCTGCGTGTCCTGCCTAATCTGTCACGATATTGTCCTTTCACCACCGTAACTTTAACTTAGTCTGTCAGTTGTCAGTAAAATTAAAATATTGACAATCGTGTGATTACCAGGGTTGGATTTTAATTTTAATTATTAAAGAATACAGTTTGGGTGTATTATTAACAGAAGTATTATTATTAATGATTTTATTTATTTTTAATTTTTTTTTTATCTATATTCAATATATTAAATAAAGAAGTTATTAGAGTATTATTAATTTGTATTATTATTTTATAGTTATATAATTGATTTAAATTATTAAATAATTATACTATAATATTGTAATTATATTATAATCAATAATTGAAAGTTAAAAATTAAAATAAATATTTTTTACATTTAGTTTTTCAACATAAATTAATTTTTATTTTATATTTAATAATTTATTTTGGTTTTAATTTTTTTGGAATATCACTATATAATACTGAGTAAATTTTTAGATTCGATTGTGTATGAGTTTTTAGCATCAATGTTTCGGATCACACTTTATGATCCATCATCACTTTTCATCCTTGCACTTCATCACTTTTTATCCTTGCACTTTCTCATGCTAATGATGGATCACGTTCATGCTAAAAACTCATACACAATCAAATCTAGAAATTTACTTAGTATTATTAATGGATTGTGGAAATCTCAGATTGTTAATATCACTATATATTTTGTGTTTTAATTTTATACATATATTTAAGAATATAATCTTCATATATTTATTTAAATAATAATTTTTTAACTCATTAGTTATTTAAAATATATTGGTATATAATGTAGGTGTTTACAATTTTCAAATATATACATTTTCAAGTTTTGAATTATAAAGATTAATATATGAATAATTATGCATATAAACAATTGTACACTATTATAATCAAAATAAATTAAGAAGTGTGTATATGCTCATAGAGATGAAGCACCAGAACTTCCAGGAGGTCACCCATACCAATGTATATGCTTACATTTCTCTACAATGATTTAAACAAAAAAAATAATAATCAAAATAAAATTAATCTGTACAAAAAAAATATTAATATTAATTTTAACTTATTAATTATTTGTTACATGTATATATAACAAAATCAATCAATTTATGTATGTATATTACAATTAGGGATAGGGTTATGATTACATTACAATTAGGGTTAGGGTTATGATTAGTATGATATTTACTTATTTCATGATGGTTAATCGTGGGTTAATGATGTGATGCATAGTGTTAAGTTTGGATTAGTATTAGGGTTTAAATAAAAAAATAGTATATATATTTAAAGGAAAATGCTAATTTATGATTTATGCTTCAAGTAAGAGTACATTACAGATAGGGTTAGAGTTACGATTAGAGTTATGATTAGTATCATATATAGTTATTAAATGAAGGTTAATCATGGGTTAATGATGTGACGCACAGTGTTTAGATTGGATTAGTATTAGGGTTTAAATAAAAAAATAGTATATATAGCTTTTTTTAAATTATAAATTATCATAATAGGTTGACATCGGGTAAGAGTTAGGGTTTAGTAGGTCATTAATAGTTATGACTTAGTGTTCGAGTAAGAGTTAGTGGTAGGGTTAGGGTTATCAGTAGGGTTAGAGTTTGGGTTAATAGGATATTTAACGTTATGATTTATGCTTCAATTAAGAGTACGTTACAGTTAGGGTTAGTTTTAAGATTAGAGTTATGATTACTATCATATTTAGTTATTTCATGAAGGTTAATTGTGGGTTAATGATGTGATGCACACTGTTAAGTTTGGATTAGTATTAGGGTTAAAATAATAAAAATAGTATATATATATATATATATATATATATATATATATATATATATATATTTTTAAATTATAAACTATTATAATAAGTTGACATCGGGTAAGACTTAGGGTTTAGTAGGTCATTTTGTGTTATGACTTAGGGTTCGAGTAAGAGTTAGTGGCAGGGTTAGGGTTATCGATAGGGTAAGAGTTTAGGTAATAGGATATTTAACGTTAAATATGCTTCAAGTAAGAGTACGTTACAGTTAGGGTTAGGGTTACAATTAGAGTTATGATTAGTATGATATTTAGTTATTTCATGACGGTTAGTAGGTCATTTTGTGTTATGACTTAGGGCTCGAGTAAGAGTTAGTGGTAGGGTTAGGGTTATCGATAGGGTGAGAGTTCAAGTTAATAGGATATTTAACATTATGATTTATGCTTCAAGTAAGAGTACGTTACAGTAAAGGGTAGGGTTACGATTAGAGTTATGATTACTATCATATTTAGTATTTTCATGAAGGTTAATTGTGGGTTAATGATGTGATGCACAGTGTTAAGTTTGGATTAGTATTAGGGTTCAAATAAAAAATATAATATATATATAATATATATATATATATATATATATATCTATACATAACATACATACATACATACATACATACATACATACATACATACATACATACATACATACATACATACATACATACATACATACATACATACATACATACATATATATATATATATATATATATATATATATATATATATATATATATAAAATTATAAACTATTATAATAAGTTGACACGGGTAAGACTTAGGGTTTAGTAGGTCATTTTGTGTTATGACTTAGGGTTCGAGTAAGAGTTACTGGCAGGGTTAGGGTTATCGATAGGGTAAGAGTTCAGGTTAATAGGATATTTAACGTTAAATATGCTTCAAGTAAGAGTACGTTACAGTTAGGGTTAGGGTTACAATTAGAGTTATGATTAGTATGATATTTAGTTATTTCATGACGGTTAGTAGGTCATTTTGTGTTATGACTTAGGGCTCGAGTAAGAGTTAGTGGTAGGGTTAGGGTTATCGATAGGGTGAGAGTTCAGGTTAATAGGATATTTAACATTATGATTTATGCTTCAAGTAAGAGTACGTTACAGTTAAGGGTAGGGTTACGATTAGAGTTATGATTACTATCATATTTAGTATTTTCATGAAGGTTAATTATGGGTTAATGATGTGATGCCACAGTGTTAAGTTTGGATTAGTATTAGGGTTCAAATAAAAAAATAGTATATATATATATATATATATATATATTTTAAAATGATTATAATAAGTTGACATCAGGTAAGAGTTAGGGTTTAGTAGGTCATTTTGTGTTATGACTTAGGGTTTGAGTAAGAGTTAGTGGTAGGGTTAGGGTTCTCGATAGGGAGAGAGTTCAGGTTAATATGATATTTAAGGTTATGATTTATGCTTCAAGTAAGAGTACGTTACAGTTAGGGTTAGGGTTACGATTAGAGTTATGATTAGTATTAAATTTAGTTATTTCATGACGGTTAATCATGGGTTAATGATGTGATGCATAATGTTAAGTTTGGTTTAGTATTAGGGTTAAATAAAAATAGTATATATATATATATGGGTGTGTGCTCGGAGTTGGGGGCCAATATTGCGGAAGTCCGCAGCGAAGGAAAACAAGTAATACAAAATGGGCGCCCGATGTTTACGAATCGGGCGCCGTTTAGGTTCGGGAGCCCGAAGCAATTTTTCAAATCGGGTGCCCGTTTAAAAATCGGGCGCCCATTTAGGATAGGGCACCCAAAGCAAAACGAGCATCCGATTTGTTCAAAACAAGCGCCCGATTTGAACAAATCGGGCGCCTGTTTTGAAATCTATATATTTTTTCTTTTAATAGAAATTCTTGTCATTTTCATCCACAGCGAAAATGGAATCACATTTGGCACAGCTCGGGCACCCGGTTTAGCTTCCCCTGTTGACCCCACCTGCCATTGTTTTCATCTTCCACGTACGTACTATTCTTTTTTATTATTTTTTTATGATTTTTATCTTTAAAAATTGTAGTTTCAGGTTATTTTTAATTTAAAAATGTATAGTTTAATGTTATTTTCAAAATTATTGCATAAATTTAATTATATTTTATCTTTCAAAGTTGTAATTCTTTTTTTATTTCAATTTACTTAGTAAATTACCATACTAAAGTAGAAAACTAGTAAAATTTAGGTATATAAAAAATTACATTGCAAAACCCTACATAGAAAACCAAAACCCTAGATAATAAAACAAAAACATAAACCTAGATAAAAAATTAATTTACGAAACCCTAAACTTAGAAAATCAAATATAAATTTTACAAAACCAAAACATAAATTTACAAAACCAAAACATAATAAAAAAAACACAGACTCTCTCTCTCTCTCTCTCTCTCTCTCTCTCTCTCTCTCTCTCTCTCTCTCTCTCTCCTCCCTCCCTCCCTCCCTCCCTCCCTCTCTCTCTCTCTCTCAGTGTGTGTGTGTGTGTCTCTCTCTCTCTGTCTTCTTAAGTTTTGATTATTTAAGTCATTCAAGTTGTAAGGTAAAATATATTTTACAGTATGTTAATTGTAAATTATTATGTTTTTATTTGTACGTAGATTGGCAATATGGATGATTTTCACATTAATGAGCTTATAGGTCAGCATGCACCACCACCTCCTCCTCCACCTCCCCCTCCCTTTCTACCCCCCCCTCCACCTCCACCTCCACCTAGAGAGCTTAGAGATAATATTAGGAAAAAATGTAGAGGACATCTTGAGAGACATAAACATTATTAGGCATGATCCATATCCGTCTGTCGAGCTACTACACTTGCAGATAGCATGCAAGGTGTAGTAGATTCCATACATACATTAGACTACGAGATTGATAGTTTTGAGTCATGGAGGGAGTCTATGCATGTATATTATGCTGATGGCCTCTCTTATCAAGAGGTTAACAAGTTAAAAATTATAAAAAATGATTTGGCACGCTATTTTTTGAACCCTACAATGGGTGAGCGGATAGTTGGCAAGAAGCCAAGCATTTCCATTAGATGGTGTAGACACCTCGGGATAGCAGAGCATTTTTAGGAGCAATGGTGGATGGTATTTGACCATCCACCACACGCTAATCATGAGGTCCCACTTTATTTTTTGAAGAAATTATGGGCTGAGTTTGAATTGGGTAAGAAATCAAATTATTTTGACATGAGAGCATTTCAGGGGTTGGCTTGGGCATGCCACAGTTTAGGCCAGGGGCCAAATTGAGTGATAGAACTAGAAATTGTTGTGCGCAATGAGCCCCTTATTCCTCTTCCATCTCCTATACTTGTGTGCTATAAATGTGTCACACTTCTATGGATTATTACATGCAAGGAAACTCAAGAATGAGCCCTCACAAACTGATCCATAGCTCCCTAGGCATGGAGTGCAAGGGCTTTTAAGAATGCTCTCAGCTAGAGCTATTTAGCTTATAACCTTGCTAGTAAACCATGCAATGGGAGATTCAATGAAGACAAGGGCAAGAATGCCAATATCCTCAAGAATCAAGAATGAAAATGTAATGCAATGCTATGCTAGAAATGGAAATGCAAGCTAAGCTATGAAAGGAAATATGCAAGTGTTACAACCCAAGCTAATTAATCTATGTGAGCTAATCTAGAGCATAGAAATGAAGCTAATCTAAGAAAGCATAAATATGAAGCTAAGCTAAGAATGCAAGAATGAGATGTAGATGCTAAGAATGCTCCAAATCTTCAAAAACTCCAAAGTGACCTAGAAAACCTGCAGCATAAAGTTAGCATAAAAAGTTTGGGATCTAGAAAGAAGAAGAGAGCTCTCCTTTTAAAGGAAATGAGGAGGAATGGACTATGGAGATTAAGAGGAAAAAGATTTAATCAAGGGTGGAGCTTGAAAGAGGAGCAATCCATCTGCACAAATATCCTCCAATGAGAAAATAGGAGTTGACTTTTGTGTCCATATGAGACAAAAAGTGCTTTTCCCTTTTTTATAAAATAAGAATAATGCTTTATTTGTGCAACTTAGGATAAGAGGAAAAGTGGGGGCTTTTTATTTATTAAAAGGGGAGGGAATATTCCTTTTAATCAAATAAAGACTTAGGATAAAATGGTTAGCCCATAGAAAATAATCGAATAAATGATAGAACTAGGATTTAATCAAGAATAGGCAATTTATGATTTAGCAAAAGGGGCTAATAGTCTAGGTGACCATTTTTAGGTGTATACATTTGCCCCTCTTTGACTAATGTGTGATCGATCTGGGAGCACATGTAGTCAAAGAATGAAGTTGAAATGTGAGATCGATTTGGGATCACAAAGCAACTCAGATTAGCCAAGAAAGCAAGAGATAGCCAAGAAGGCAAGCAATAGTGTTCTGACTCCAAAGAATGAAGTGCAGAAAAATAGCAAATCCTGCATGGTCAGCCTGGTAGCGACAGTACTAAACACTTAGGAAAGAGAGCCAATAAGATACAATGTGTCTGCCCCCTCGGGATCGAAAGTGAAATCCAAGTAGAGGGAAAGCAGAAGCAAGAGAGACATGATCAAATCACTAGAAATCATAATCGAAGATGAAATAATAGAACAACCATCAAGCAGTGAAGATATGCCCCACACATGGGACCCGGGGCACGAACCAAGCGGTCCCTCAACCCGAAAACACTACGGAGGGGAATAATTTGAACTTGGGATTTGAAAGTGAATGAAAGACTGGAAGTTTGAAAGAGATGGGGATGAAGAGGTGAAGAATGCCCCAGCGAAGATCGAAAGATCAGGCCTCAAAAGGTTAGCCAACTGCGCGAAAGAGGGGAAATGATCAAGGTGAACTCGGATTTCAGTTTTGATCCTGAAATGAATAGAAAATGATGTGATATGAAAGACAAGAAGTGAAAGACATGATCAAGAAGAAGCGAAAGGTGAGCACAGTCAATTAACAAGTCCACGTAAGATGAAAAGGAGAGCTCTCTCCATATGCAAGATGCAAAACTAATCTAACATGAACTTAAGAATGCAAGCTACATGAAAAGTGGTTTACTTGCAAGGTTACAAAGCCAATAGACATCTAATATTCATCATCGAGCGTTATTGGTAGCGTCGCAAGATCATACAATACACACTAGCATAATTATGTGAATATAAATATGATCTTTATCAGAGAGAAATGTGGGAATCTCACCTAGGCATCAAAGACATGTAGGTCAAGATGACTAGTGCAGTGAGATTACCTAAGTTTGATATAGCAAGATTATGCTCGCATCAAGACACAAGAAAGTCAGGATGGCTAGAAGCATGCACTTGCAAAACAGTCAAGGATAATACCTTGTAGATCCCAATGTCAAGTGGAACAAGCATAAATGCTAATGACAAGTAGGACCAACAAAATATATCCACAAGCAGAAAAAGTAATAAAACATGTTCTCATTCCCTCAATCTTCTAGCTATGCATCATCGAAAATGATCATAGGGGGAGAACACTCAGCAAAGAAATCATCATAGACAGCACGCAAAGAAATGAAGTCAAACAAATCTCAGTGAGTCAAGTGCGTGTGTGTAGGTTATAGAGTCAAACTTTGAGTATCGCATCTGCCAATGAGAAATATTGCATCATCTAGACTGCGGGTAGGACATCTGATAAGTGTTGAGAAACACTCGACGCGAGGGTAGTGTTGAAAAACACAGTTGGGGTGGTGTTAAAAAAACATCGTTAGAACCAAGTTGCCCCAGAAACCCAGATGCACAAAGAGACCCAAGATAAGCTTAAAACAACGTATGCCCCCTAGACTAAGACAAGAGTCAATTCCAAGCTAGGAGAGGCAAAGCAAGAAGTGGAGCGAATGAGCGCCACACAAGATTGATAGACATAGGTGCAAGGGTCTCAAGCAGTGCCTGCTTCTAGGTTTTCACCACTTGATAGATTTATTGCAATTTTTTCAGGACTTTTTATAATTTTTTTTGTATTTTTGCTACCAAGGCGCCTATTTCTAGGTTTTCACCAAGGCACTTTTTCAATTTTTTTATTTTTTATTTTTTTGAATTTTTTAAATTTTTTGTATTTTTTCAGGACATTTTATGCTTTTTAGGATTTTTTCAGCATCATATATGAAATTTTTTTCAAGATCATAAAATATGTACAAAGGATGCCCCAGACAGAAATGGGCATCAAGAATCTACTTCCTCTGATGTAGAGAACTGATAGGCACCAAGCCCAAATGTTGCAATTGTGATGATAAGAGGTCTCAACCAGTTCGACCAATAATCACCAGCCCTAAGCAATGTCTGAGCTAGTGAAGGATCATTAGAATGTGATCCACATATGCCATCGTGGATTTCAGCTAGCACTTTTTCTGACTCCTCTATTTCTAGACACTTAAGGAGAGTTCCATCTAGACCCTTCCTATACAAGTCACCAAAGACAAAGGCAAAGTGTAAGGGATGGCGGAAGGAATGGCGTGGTGGATTTGCAAGAGGAATATGAGGTGGAAGCTATGAAAAGATGGTAGGATTGTAAGATTTGTGAGCAGGATAGCGTAATTCATCCACCAGGAACTTGAAGCGAAATTTATGCTTTTTCATTTGTAAGATGGATGTCGAAGCAACCAAGGCATTAGAAACTTTGTTCTTAGCTTTAGGAATAGGTTGAAATATAACAGATATGAGATCATGCTTGAAGTAGTGCACCATTTTTTTGTAGAGAATCAGCTTGTCATCTTTTATTTGAGAAACTTTATTTTTGAGCAGATTTTTATTTTTACTTTTCTTAGGTTCGGATACTGCCACAATGTGGTTTTCTCCATCCGACCATTGCTCTTTTCTTTTGACTTGATGACTATGATGCTTGATAGTTGATCCAATCTTTTTTGTTGCTAGTTCGCTAGTGGAAGAAGTAACAGGTGTTGATGTGAGATGAAATGAAGTGACTGGTTCAATAGCATTTATGCGAGGGGTGTCATCTCTGGTAACAAGAGAGGTTGAGCCTATAGGGTAAGCTCCAAAAGTAGCTAGATCTAGACTTGTCATAAAAGAACCAGCGTGGTCCACTAAGGCAATACGAGGAACAAACTCATCAGACCCCACACAAGACCCATCAACCACATCGGGATGGTTACTACAAGAATGAACCATATCAACATCCATATCATCAGTAGATATACATTTTTCTCCCCAAAGAAGTGAAGTAGAGGGAAGATCATCTCCCATGTGAGCCATAGTGTGTATTGGTGACTCATCTATATCTGTGTCTGAATTACTGAGCATGGGAGTATTTCGGGCATCTTCTCTATAGATCCACTTGTGAACAACTTGTTCTTCTCTTTTAGCTTCAAGGATCACCATAGCAGAAGTGGAAGGTTTCCCATATGACCTAGGAGAAATAGGTATAGAAGCAAAGGAATCCAGTTTATATTCACCCATACCAAGGCTCATCATCTTAAATGATTTCTCAGCAGCAACTAGAGATGTACTAGGATCAATAGAAGGTTCATTGTGAGGAACAAATTTTTCAGCAGCAGCAAGAGCATTAATAGCAATAGTATGGTCTCCAGGAATCACAACTTCAGTTCCATTGTATGGAAATTCGACGCACTGATGATAAGTGGAAGGAACAGCCTGCATGTCATGGATCCAAGGACGTCCCAAAAGAATGTTATATGTGAGTGGGATGTCCAATACTTGGAAGCTAATATCTTTCATGACAGGGCCCACTTGGACAGGTAGCGTGACAAGACCTTTGGAAGATCTTTCCACTTCATCGTAAGCTTTTATAGTAATCTTCTTCTTAGAATCCACAGCAAATTCTAACAAACCCAATTGTTGTATGACATTGAAAGAAACAATATTTAACCTTGCACCATTGTCTATCAGGACTCGGCCGACTCGGGTATTGTAGACTAGAACTTCAATGTGTAAAGCTAGATTATGTGGGTGAGCAATAGATATGTCATCTTCTGCAAAAAAAGAGAGAGATAGCGGAGATGAAATGTGGTTGACCATAGCCTGAAATTGATCTGGATCAATGTCATTGGGAACACGTGTTGTACGTAGAGCCTCATTAAGAATCTCTCTATGCGAAGAGGATAACCGAAGCAACTCCAGGATAGATATCTGTGCTGGTGTCTTTTGCAAATGTTGGACAAGATCATAGCTAGGGGTGGCTGAAGGAGCCACTTGTTTGGAAGGGAAAGCTTGCTTGGGATCTTGCATAGTTTTAAGGACAATCTTGGCTTGCCCCCTAGTAACAGCATTCAGTGTCTCACTTTGGGAAGATGAACTGTCATGTGTTTGCAAGACCAACTTTGGTGTACCATGATTGGCTTTATTATCATCTTGAGACCTCATCATTAGAATGCTCTCAACGGGCTCTACCATGTTAATCACAGGCGCATTAGAAGGATATGTATAATTGATCTTTGCATCATAATTCTTCTTTTGAGAGGTTTCCCCCTTTTCATGCTTAGTTAGAGGATCCTTGAAAGCTATGTGATCAGCATTTTTAGTTAAGCCATCAATGGAGATTGTGCCATTCTCAATAAGATCCTAAATATCATCCTTAAGCCTAAAACAATTATCTGTCGGATGTCCCTTATTTCTGTGATAATGACAGTAATGATCCTCTCTCCACCAATCAGGCTTATTTGGTGGATCCCAGTTACCAGGTTTATCAGGAAGCATAAGATATCCATTGTCAACCAAAGTCTTAAGGATCACATCATAGGGTTCTGCCAACTTGGTATAGACTCGCTTTCGAAATGACTTCTTAGGCTTGTCTGCATATTGAGGCTTAGGAGCACTATGAGCATTGGCAGCTTCTTGTTGTTTTCCTGCATAGATAGCATTGGAGAGATTGAAAGCAGGCTCTTTAACTTTAGGAGCATCAACAACCCCATCATTAACAACATACTTGTTTTTATTCCAAGGTTTGTTCTTGTCTTTGCCATTGCCTTTAGCATCTTTATTAATAACAATATCCCCTTTTCTTATAGCTACATCCTCAATTCGATATGCACTTTCAACCATGTCATTGAAAGAGGAGAACAGTTGCTTCCTTAGATCATAAAATAGCTCAGGCACAAGTGTGTTGACGAAAATGTCAATCTTTTCTCTTTCAGGTAGTGGACAAGGATATCTAGAATACAATGACCTCCAACGTTGTAAGTAAGTTGAAAATGGCTCACCTTGATGTTGTCTTAGATTACTGAGATCTATCATGGTGACAGGTTGTTGGATGTTGTAAGAATAATGCTGGGTAAATCGTTGAGCCAACTCATCAAAAGCCTTAAGAGGTGGTGTCAATTTTGCAAACCATTCTAAAGCTTGGCCTCTTAAGCTTCGAGGGAATAATCATAGCAGAAATGTGTCTTCATGAAGAAAGTCCATGCTAAGAGCGTAAAAGTGACGCACATGGTCATGGGGGTCACCATTTCCATCATACTTGTCATATTTGGGAACCTCAATATCCCTAGGAAATGGGGCCATGTATAGACTTTTATCAAAAGGAAGAGCACAAATTGATTCTACAAAAGAGACCTTTGGAGGCTCTCTTTCTAATGCCATTTGGGTAAGGCGTTGATTTGTCCGACACAGTTCTTCTTGAAGGACTTCCAATTCAGTTGGTACTCTTTGTTGGACAATTTGTCTGACATCATAGTCGGGAGGAAGCTTGTATCCTCTTGAAGTCATATATTGAAAATATTGATCACCATTACGCTCTAAAAGCTTATGCATCATGCGTTGGGAGACCACATCTTGTTCAAATCTCATAAGATCCTCACTAGAAATCTCATCATCAGCCTCTACCTCATGTTGAGAGGGAGGAGGTCTAGGAGGTGAAGAAGGCATACCAAAAGTGGTTCTTGGAGGAGATCTTGGTGGCGTGTTGTTGCCATTGTTGCCATTAAAAAGAGGTCTATGCTCATAGTTACTAGTTTCGGGTTGCTCATAAGACATTCCTCTATAAGTCATACGTCTAGCAGCATCCATCCTTTAATGATTATGTTCTTTGTCTAAGCGTGCTTGATTATCTTTATGCTCAAAATGTTCTTGCAAGCGTTGAAGTTTGTCTTGTTCAGTCAAAGTGAGTGAGACACTGTCTGTGTTGTTGGGGGTCTTGAATGCGAAAAAGAGGAAACCTCCTTTGTACCACGGGGTAGCCTTGGAATTCTCAGATTGGTCAGAACTAGAACTGTCGCTGCTAATGGGTGCTTTGGAACATCTAGTTGGAGAAGGTAACTGTGTATAATTGAACGGAGGATGACTCTCTTGCTCAAATTGAGACCGAGTTGTAACCGGCATGAAAAGAGATCTTGGTTGACTAATAGAATGAGACAAAGTTTATCAGATATTGAGATAAGCAAAAGCTAATAAAGATCACTTGTCAAAGTAGAACAATAGAGAGATGGCTCGTCAAAAGTGCTCAAGCACTTACAACAATCAATTGACTAAAGCCGAGCAGCGAGCAAGAAGCTCAATAAGCAAGTAGCTAGAGAGGTAACCGTGATGCGACAAGTGATCAAGAGTAGCATTCATTAAACTCAAATCCAATAGTTTTAGCTCATTTGTTTCAGTCTAGAACAAATCTAAGCATGTAGGTAACAAACCAGTTTTAGGTAAGAACAAAAAAAGACATTCTACGACAGGTTAAAGTGCAAGTTTAGCAGCTCCAGATTGCAACAACAACAAGATAGCAAAAAGGTTCTAGGTGACACTTTCCAGGCAAGCGGGGCGACAATTGTGGAGGGATGAACTGTCGTGCGATATTTCTCAGAACAGGGTGCGACACTGTTCCACGGTCGTATGACTCTTTGACTAGTGAACATAAAAAGTCTCAATTTTAAAATGTTTTGATCGATTTCAAAGATTGGATAGTGCAATTTCTCAGTTTGACAAGTAGTAACAACAGATAAAAGATAGGTTTGCAAATAGTATAGGATCAAACATGTCATAGAACACTTGAAACAAGGGCAAAAGCAACCTTGCCAAGACAAGCACGTGTGATATCAAAATAGAGAACCTTATGAATGTTACCGTTTGTTTGAATGTTGAGGATGTTTACACTGGTATAGCACAATCGAAGACAATTCAAGCAATTACTACCTAGAAGGAAAAGGCTCATTACTTAGCAACGTGGCCCACAACTTGATGCTCCCTTACCTCACACCAAGTGGTTGCCCACAAGAGATATTGGCATTGTCATGGAAGTGTCAAAAACACAACCAAAGGAACACATATGGTGAGTGTCTTGGGGTGATCCGGGTAAGTCCACTTTGATCAATCCTTGCACCAAGAAGCTAAGTGGCTAAAATAAGGTGGCCTCTATCTAATGGTTCGTAGTAAGGGCTTCCATTCATAGCACCCCTCTTGCTCCTCATAAAGGACTAGGACCTCGCGGCCTCAAAAGTACCTGAAGCATTCTTGCTTAATGCTTTCCTCATGGTCACAATCCCACAAGTTACTCACATCAAGCAAAGATAAGTACTATGTCTACCAAGGTTTTGTGTCCTCGATAGCCTTGAGATTATAGTGAGTCGGAATCACTCACCACCAAGGAAAATGATGACAAGGTTGTCCCCACTTGGGTCGTTCCTATTGATTGCTCAAGAGCAGGCCCGCTAAAAGATTCTTATACTAAACAAAAAGTGGATTAACTCTTGAGGTTCAAGGTTTTTGGTTCACCACAAGGGTGAAGAGCATACTCCCCTATCTCAAGACTCTCTCCCAAACACACCAAGTAAAGATTCAATTACCCCCTTGCTTTCAAAATCCCAAGATGGGTCAAGATTTCTGTTTCACCACAAGGGTGAAGAGCATACTCTCCTACCACCTCAAAATTTTTACAACAAGGTATTAAGTGCCTATGAAAGGAAACAACTAGTATATGCCGCACTTAATAAAGAAAACAATTAAACAAGCACGTGATTTGGTTTTTATGCTTAGGGAAGCCTTGCAAAGACCATTAGTAGCCCTCTTTGACATGCGATTTTAGCAAATTTCAAGCAAGAAGCACCTACAACCACAACTTGTTAGACCAACAAGAGTTAGGAGAATCAAAATCCAAAATCTAACAATGATTAGTACATGAAAAAAATCAGATAATCTGCAAAAATAACTTATCAAATGATAAAATCTGAAAATGAAACCATCATGGTTGGATTAGGCTCGGAAAGACCTTTCCAACAATATATCACACTTAAACTTTTGATACCATTTGCAAAATTTAAAAAAAAATGGGCACGGATTTGAAAACACTGGAAATTTCAAAAAATTTCAAAAAGATAGCAAAGAACCTGAAACTTGCAAAATAGATAAAATAGCCCAAAAATAGCTCTCTATCAGGTTCAGGTGATATACCTCAGACTTCACCAGTATCGCGCGACATAGTTTCCTATAGCCAGGCAATATACCTCAGTCCGGGCGATATACTACACAATAGGCGGGCGATACTTCACACGACACCAGGTGATATACCTCAATACTACCGTGCGATTCTTCTCTGGCATGAAGTGTCGCACGCGTATAGTAAATTATATCACACGATATACCTGAGAAGTATCGCGCAATACTCTGAGACAGAGAACCAGAACCTGCAAAATTTCCAAAAAATAATCTGAAAAATGACGAAAATGCAAGAAACTAAAGGGCAAAGCCTATCTACTTTGCCCCATAGTGGGCGCCAAAAATGTGTGCTATAAATGTGTCACACTTCTATGGATCATTACATGCAAGGAAACTCAAGAATGAGCCCTCACAAACCGATCCATAGCTCCCTAGGCATGGAGTGCAAGGGCTTTTAAGAATGCTCTCAGCTAGAGCTATTTAGCCTATAACTTTGCTAGTAAACCATGCAATGAGAGATTCAATGAA